>BOPP01000035.1:9725020-9752147 GCA_017312745.1 Gryllus bimaculatus
TCGATGTTTTCACAAAACCGTTGCTACATTTGACTCGACCGATTTTTTGAAACTGATGTTTTTAAAATCGATGTTTTGAGTTCGATGTTTTTCAGTAATTGATATTTTATTTTATCGGAAAAAGTACCATTAGAATAAAAACTTGGAATATTTTTGAGATACATAAATTCGACATACTTCAGACCAAAGTGACCTTGGGTGAAAAGTAATTGAAATAAAAGTTTCGCCAATAAATCAAGTCAGTATATTTTTTTAAAATTATCCAATCAGATAGTAAAATTGTCCTTATCATATTTTTACTTTATTTTGTCAGTTAGATCTCAATTAAAAATTAATAAACGCAACCAACGTCAAATTACCCCTGTCCCTGAGTACTAATTGCAACTAACCGGATATATAAACATCAATGTTTCAAAAAATCGGTGGGTTGTGGTTATATTTTATCAACATCGTTGCTTTAACTTTGTTCATCGTTATATGGAAACATCGATGTTTTGTTGTCGAAGTTACATTCCAACGTTAAGGTCAGCCCGGTTGTAGAAGAGATGTGTGGTCCTTATTGAAAGCTTTCATTCCTTCGTGATTTGTACTCAACGGTTGTTCAAGTTTTTCAAAAGTACTTCAAAACTTGTCGCAGAAGGAAAATGATGAAGAAAGTCTTTATGTTGACATAACTCACGCGATACCCCCTATGTTGTCATTCTGTGACTAAAGACTGCTTATTAAGACTGCATTATTTTTCTTTATTTTTGATGGAGAATCATTCATAGTCCATTTAAAATAAGAGAGAAAAAATCAGTATCAACACTCCAAACGATATTCTTTAGCAGATTCCGAGAACAGTAATAGTTACAAATGTATACATTATTTTAAAATTATTACACACGTTATTGAGAAAACGGTTAACGTTAAGAACTTTATTGAAATAATTGTATTTAAAATGTCCTTATAAAACCTATTTACTCAAATGATCACAATGTGATTTTATATCAAACAAAATGTGGTTTATTCTTCATCCTATTAAAGTCGAATGCCATATTGTAATATAATTCCATGTAAATGCAATTAACTAAATACTGTTTCATTTTAGAATTTCATTACAGATACAATGGCTAGAACGGGGCTTTTAAGTGTTTAATGGGCCATTTCACAATTTAGGGACTGGTCACCATAACTACGGAGAGACTATGGGGGGGTCTGCAACGACAGGATACTGCGAGTGGGTGTGCACTGTGGAAGTTTAGTTCGACAGTCACGAGGCGTGTGTGGCGTTCATGGACGTTGTTTTCCTTATGGGCGCAGTGGATGAGTGTGTTGTTTGGTGTAGGCGGTGTGCGTGGTTCAAGGGTAATGGGAGACGTGAGCGATGTTTGGCTGTGTGCTTTTGAGGAGCGGGCGTTGTGGGCGGTCGCGTCGCAAACAGGTGCCGTTGAAGGCCCATCGGCGGCGGATGATTTGCCAGTGATCGTTCCGCGGAATAATGAGAAAGGGAAGGCAGGAACTGCTGCCTTTTCGAGAAGTCGCTTCGCCCGCATAAGCTGCAACCTGGAGCAACTTGGCAGGTAGCTCGATTGCATCAGATTCTCAAGAGCGTGGTATCTCCCCTTCCAGACCTTGAATATTCTGATCGGTGCAGGATACACAATTTTTCCGTATATGTAATGTCTTGGCACCTTTTGTAACAGATAGGTAATTTCAAATGAACATGTCTTCACATTTTCTTTTTTCAATATTTTTCATATATCCTTTTTTATGTGCTGTTCTCCTTGATTTATTTTACTCCTTGTTTTACCTCTTCCACGTTTGTTCCGAGTTTCATAAATCAATTTACGTCATTCTTGACAAGGACCCATAGAAGACATAGAATGTGTCTTTCATTGTCGCCAAGTGCTCCTCTTTGGGTACAATTATGCTATTTGAAAAGTGATTTAACGCTATAAACATATAATTTTTCTTTTCCGTGTATCATGTAAACTGTTCCTTGTCTTCTGGATCGCAAATACGCAGAGAACAGTAACCCGTAACAGTAGTGTTGTGGCTCACTTAATGTATAAGCAAGAAACGGAATATGATTAAATGTTCTGGTTCGTCGTGGTGATTGTCCTGAAGCAAGTGTGAACACCGCAGTTTCTTAACCACTAATTTCACCAAAAGCTCTTCAGGTAGTGTGGACTGGGTAAACTATTTTAGCACGTAACAGTGTTATGCAATGTTTAGATTTGTATATGTGCGTCATGTCTAGAACTACGTTGCAATGACTCGTAAGCTTCAACATGATATGAAATAATGTAGAATAGGAATTATATAATTTTATGAATTTAATTCCGTTTTGGATACGCATTTGTCACAGCCATTAAAAAAGTCCGAATGTAGTGTTATGTTATGAGGGCACTGGATGTCATAAAGGGGAATTGAGGGGGACGAAGTCGTCTTATTACCTTAATGGAGTGCCTTAATCTGCTCGATCATTGTTGACTCTTTTGAGTGTTTAGGAAAAACATACTTCATTTCAACATCTAGGCAGTAAGGGTCGAAATTACAGGAAAAAAGACAAACGACAGGTAGAATTTACGTACAGTTTTTTTAAAACAATAATTCTTATATTTATGGCAATTGTTCAAGTGTGAAACGCATTTCATATCACGTTACGCAACTCTTTATGAGTGTTTTTCTGTCGATCCCGTGGAGGTCGTATGTGGCTGCCAGTTGCGGCTTTTTATGGACAGCCCTGACCTTCCACGACATTTCCTTGGGAGGCAGTGGATCACCGCGGAAAGCCTTTAGCAACGAAGGTCGATATTTGCAACTCCGTCTTCTGCGTAGCATATGTAAACCGCCTGTTCGGCCATACACAGACGTACCACTTTCCTGCATGAACCTAAATCATTTCAACCCTCGTTTACGTAAGAACGTCGATTCAGCATGCAGCGCGTATTCCGTCGCTTCCGATGAATCCTCCCGCGGAAGAAACCAGCGCGTGGAATGACGAGTTCGATCTTCATCTCTAAGAAGTGCGAATCCTATAAGTGAAATGACGTCAGGCACGATCCCATAAGCAGCGGCGCGCGCGCGTCGAATTTGAGGAGGGCGGGGAGGGCTGTGGGAAGACCCTCCCTGCAGGATGCGAGGGCCCGTGGGGACGGAGCCAGCCGGCTTCCTGCTCGCGGGATTCCTTCCTGCAGTGACGCGTGGAGCGTTCACGCTAGCGCCCCGCCCACTTCCCGCCCGTGAGCCTCGAGGTCGCCTTTCCATGGGCGGGCAAGGCCGCTGACGTTTGCAGGTACCGCTGGCGAATAAGGTGTACTTGTTGGGCTTGTTTCGATGCCGCACCAGAATCGACATGTTTTCACATTTACGCACTGAGTTTCAGATTCAGTTAAGTTGCCATTAGGTAAATACATTGATTTAATTAAACATTAATCGTTTTGTGTACTCGTTAAAAAAGGTATTAAAATTCACCAAATTGTCTTGTAAAATTGTGATGACGGAGGCAAATTCCTTTTAAAAGGCACATTGGGGGCGAGGGGAGAGAAACAAGTCATTGTCATTTTCCAAAAACAAAAATCGAAACCCGGACTCATTGTCAAATTTGAATGACGTTTACACGTATTTTCTGATGGTTACTAAACGCCAACAAAAATATTTGAAAATAATTCTAGGGGTGGTCACGAATGGCTCCTAGAAATTGCATCTGTTAAAGGTCGGGGGTTCGTCGCCTTTGCTTTAATACAGTTCATATTTGACTGCTATGATTAGTAGTTTGCTTTATCGCGTCTAAGTTATGGAACAGGCATGGACAGCGCGTTCCTTCCTCGTCTTTCTCCATGCCATCCTTACGTCGGAGCGATGAGTTAATCCCCCATTTTAAAATGACGCATCATCCTTTACTCTATAAAAATCTTCGTCAAGCGACAGACATACAGTAATTGAGCCACAATGTACGAAATTCTCAATACAGCGGTGTCTCGTGTCGCTTTAATTAATTAATGAATTAACTTAATTAATAAATTGATAACATTTTAATTAAATAAATAAACAAAAATTAAATAAATCCCATTCTTAAATTATGAATATGCCAGAACGTATATACTAACACTTAACCAATCTTGATTCGTGAAAAAAGTGCCAATTGTGGGATGATTCTGAATGTCAATTTTATGCACTTAAGTCAGGAGTTTTTGAGTCAGAAAATCTGCAGAGTTGGTCAATTAAAATAATAATAATAATAATAATAATAATAATAATAATAATAATAATAATAATATAGTTTGATGGTGTCTGCCGTTATTCATTCAGAGGCAAATTAAAACGAAAGTCATTGCTTACTCCTTTTTCAATATTCAACATCATTCGTCTGTTATCGATCAGCGAATTAAGACATTCAGCTTGTATCAATTCACTGTGAAACTGTGGCAATCCATGACTGTCTTATCATGCAAGAACATTCAATTGATTAGGACTATGAATTAATTATTGTTTGCGAATTCGGTATCTAATATGATTAATTCCACCGTCTGATATGTCATCCTTTATGGTTAGATAACTCTCCGTATTCGCAAAACTGATAACCAAAAGGTCACCATCAAAATATTTGTTGTGAATTCAATGGGTTACTCTCTTCCAGCATGTAGCTCTTATCATTGGAGTCCGGGAAAATATATAGTATGACACCGCAAAATATGTACATTAATACGTTATGAAAATATTGATAATATGTAGCAAATATGAAAAAAGGGTATAATATGTAATATCAAATTAATAGAATATTTCCAGTCACAAAAGAAATTACAGAATTTGAAATAACTATTAAATATTTTTTTTTAATAATACTGTATGGCCTTCCTGATGAACTTTTTTAAAGACTATATTTTTATCAGCTTTTATGATAGCCATTGCGTAAACGTGGAAACACGATGTCATTATATCATTGTCGTCGTAGCGTTACATGCTGTGTGACAACAAACATTTAGCGGAAAATTGCGATCAAACATCTCTATTCGTAAGGACGCAGTTCTGAATTTGAGTCAGCAAACTAGTGGCGCTATAGAATGGCACAGGCTTTCCGCTATTAATTTTTTTATGGTTATTTTCTATGGTCTCGGCTAGCTACTCGGATTTGCCACATACTCTTGCCACCTGCCATCTATCGCAAAGTATCCCAAAGTAAATTTATTTTGGACATTTTCTTAATTTTTCAGTTTCTTAATTGTAGAGCGGAAAATTTGTTTTAATATTATTACAGAACAGTAAAACTTTGTCCTAAATGGCAATTTTCTTTGAAAAATTTGGAGCCGTTTCTAAGAAAAGGACGCTTAAGCGATACTGTAAATTCGAAATTTGAAGCTCTTTTTCACAATTTTTGAGTTTTCGAAAAACTTCAATAGAAGTCACTTTAAATACTTTAACTTACAAATAAAATAGTGATTACAAATTGCTGGAAATGTGTATATCCACGGCGTGAAAGATCTTTCAAAAAATTGCATTTCTGTAAATTTTGAAGAAAAAATACATAGATATGAACTTTACGTCATTTTAAAAGTAGCAATTAGCACTTACCGTTACAAATGTTTGAAGAAAAAATTGGAACCGTTTTTGAGAAAATGACGTTTGCGCGTTTCTGAGAATGCGGAATTTTGAGCTAGTTTGCACAGAAAACGGTCGAGTTTTCGAGAAACTTTATATGACTTCGTTTTTAGGACATTATTTTTAACTTTATATGATAGCATTACAGAACTTTCCCCATACTACGTATATTACTCAGAATGTACGTACTTATATAGGAAAGTAAAAATGTCATTTTATAAATACAACTATGTTAGACAATTTATTTTAAACATTGATTCATTATTTGAAATTCATATTAAAAACTATTTTTCAGGAAAAATTTGTATAATAATAAGATGTTTTGCAAAATATGTAAAATATGTAATACTGTACAAAATATGTAAAATAATGTAACGAAAAATTTGGTTATTGTGTTAGGATTGTCCTGATTGGCCAAGATAACAATTTTGAGTAATGAACATAGAAAAACAAAAATATGTAATCACATAAAAATATGGACGCTAACCATCATCCGCTTCAGAAAGAGGTTTAATATAGGAAGCAGAAGCTATGACCAGATGTGTAAAGAGCAAATACTTAATAATGAAACGTTGTGGATGATAATGGTTGCAATAGTATAGTATTATATTATTGTTATTTTAATTTTTATGTTGATAGTGATTTTTGTGAAAAACAGGAGGATTAAAGTCCATCTTAATATAATGACGATGAAATTGAAATCAACTAATTCACGGTCGATTCAGAAGACAGTAATGTGGACATGGAATACTTTTGACTGAATATACCAATAATGGAAAATCAGGAGAGAGACTATTTGTACTAAATCAATAAGAATGCAACATACTCTCAAAAGAAGTTATTTTTTTTCGAAGAAAAGACTTTTCAATTTCAATACAAATTTATCATAAATTTAAATAAGTTAAGTCATTCGTAATTATAATTATAACTTGCAATGTATCTGATTTGAAATTGTGATTTGCAAAGCAGGATTCTTTGAGTTTTGTGGTTGATACATTCAACGGCAGCCGAACGTACGCGATTCTCCGATGATTTTTCTGTCATTCTCAACGTTCCAAAAAAATAGAGGATTTTGGACACTAGATTCATAGATCGAATTAAGCCGCTGTCTGGAGGAGAATTCTAGCGGCCGACTTCTCCGATCGGTAGTTTTACGCGGTTCCTGCGATCAACACCAGGCGAATGCCAGAGCAGTTCGCTATCAAACGGGGCCACGGTTCGCGCGCGATCTTTCCTTCGCCTTCCTTGACCTAACCTCATCTCTTTGATACACACACTTACCCTTCCATGCACTACACTGTCACACAAGTCGGAAGACCAGTTGAGTGCTGGAAGCTTGTTCCGACTCAGGCTGTGCTCCCCCGGTGGGAGATACCTGGTTGGGGAAAACATCTCAAGCTGACGTGTAGGTCCTCAGCCAATCTAGCCATCCAGCGGGGGCAGATCACCCCGACCTCCTACGATAAAAATGCACTACACTTACGGGACTTAAGACCTTCCCATGTGTCGCGTTCGGAAACGCTAATCCCAACCTTAGGACTGGGCTGAGGATTGATTACCGAGATGGCCTTTATCACACGCTCTCGGCAATTCTTCGAACACACCGATGTCACGTAGAACTTGCGAAGATTACGCCAGAGGAAGGAGTTTACTTCGTTCGTAGAAGATTTGCATTCCTTCATTTACCTTATTCTGATGCATATATTTCAATGCAGGTAGAAGTAGTTTGGTTATTTGGTAATTAAAGCCTGTGGTCTCTATGTGAAGCCCGTTCCTACCAGCACGCGACGATAAGGAGGAGCACCGGATGTGTGACAAGTGTCAGTGCCATCCGCCGCCGGCAGGCCCCGTCACTCACTTCGTGGGAGCCGCACGCCCTTGAATCCAGCGCCACCTTCCTTCCCCGTGCTTTCCCCGCCCGCCGCACCGTTGCGCCAGCGGCGCTTGCATAAATGGGCGGTCGGAGGTGGAGGGGCGCTTGCGTCATTCACCCCGCCCCCTGCCCCTGCCCCTACCCTTACCCCCGACCCCTGCCCCTTGCCGCCCCACTCTCACCCGTCATCCGTGAAGGCCCGTCGGGGATTGTCACCAAGAGACCGGCGAGGCGAAACGTCTCGTCAGAACGAAAAGTGACATTCGAATTGATTCTGAAGGATAATGGGTCTGGGAGATTTCTGAGGGTGGGCTTGAAGGTAACGTAAAAACTGACAGTACTCTTAACGGCGCAATGTCTGACCTCTGCCCTTTGATGCTGTTTGGTGACGTGGCAGCCACCTTGCTACTAATGTTCTCAATGACTGGCATAATATTTTTTTGGAATAATGCAGCCTTGCTGCATAGCTTATCGCGGATGATATTCGTCCTAGTCACCCTGAGCTCAGCTCATTTTTGTGTGCCCTCTTCAGTATTGCATTGAAGTTTAGTAAATACTAACTGAAATTATTTGTGAGTTACCATAAATAATCTTCCCATTACACAGTGGACTAATTTAGTCTGAAATATTACTTTCCTCCTTACATGACCCCACCGAATGACTATTTATTTAATTTTGTTCCCCCTCAATATTTGGGATCCAGAATACATATCTTATTTTCCTTCTCCTTCGACATCATATTCTTCCTCTGACATGTTTTTCACAAATTCGAACACGCAATGCTGCCACATTCGGTCTACTTCATGGGGATGGGCTGTTTGGGGACGTCAGAACATCCTGTTGCCCACTCTTTAGGATTCAGGCGGGACAGGATTGGGAAGGAAATATCGCGCGCGGCTCATGGTCCGTTGCTTATGGTACTCCTTCAACCGAATTGATTCGATCGGAGGAAAACACAGAAATCAAGAGAGCAGCAGACTCACATAAATTTCATCTAAGCAATGTTCTCCATCTACACAGGTGAAACGCACCAGAACTTTGACCCATCGAAGACCCACATTGATAAATTTACGACGCGTTGTAATTAGCGTAAATTATTGTTAGGTTTGGATAGACTCATATATGATAATTTCAAATTTTAATCTCACAGGGGAGAGTTATTTTCTGTAAAATAATGCCGGTGTTATGGCACCCGCTTAAAGCTCCAGTCAAGAAAACCATGATAGATAGAAGCCCGGTGTACGATAACATACATTATTTTCTTAATTGGGGTTTTACTATTGCCCATGGCAATTCACTGACCATTTTTCATCCAGCATTGGTGAAAGTTGTGATAAGATGGTGATGTTGAGAAAACGTGAAAATGGGGCAAGAAGGAGATAGGAAGAGCCAGAAGATCACAGAACAATCCTGTCGCTAATTCGCGTTCTCCACTACATATTCCAAATGTGGTTACCGGTAGCTGAACAGAAAGGTCGACAGTTCATGCAGACCTCAAGGATTTCTGCCGCCCATTTCCCAGGTTGAGACGGGGCTGGGCGACGATTCCATGGCCGGCGACTGCCTCCACGTCACTGGCTTAGGGCTTGGCTGGCCGAGAGGGCTAGGACGCGGTCGGAGGCCGCGGGAGCTACCGCCCCTGCCGCCCGCCAGGGGCGCCCTCGTCGGTGGTCACGGCCGCCTCCCGCTTCCGCGTCGGGCGCTCCCAGCGGCGTTCGGCGAGCCTTCGCCGAGCCGCGACTCTCGCCTTCGACCCAACGGGCTCGAGACCCAGCCAGTAACTTCCTTGAGGCTTACTCGCTTCGATTCATCTATTCATTTCGTGTTTCCTGGCGTGCTTCCTACTACTGCGGTCAATGGCCCCGTAAGTAGAGCGGTGCTTTTTAAACACTGGAGGAGGAGGAGGCGATCCTTCCCCGCTGGACGGTGAGGTCCGGCGCCGACCTACACGTGGGCTTGCGGGGTTTCCCCATCTGGGTATCTCCCTCCGGAGAGGAACCGCCCCAAACGAGAGACTCGCGATTGGTCTCACGATTAAAGATCGATATCGATATCGATGTTTCCAAAACATCGATGTTTCGTTAGAAACATCGATGTTGGCCCTCCCGGTCAAGGCATCCCGGTCAGAAGCAGTGACATCAGCTGACTCCTTGTGCCACCGAAGTTGCTGTTAGTTTCGAGAGGGTTAATCAGCCACTCACTCGCTGATTTACTTGCTAAACTCGCTCAACGAAAGCAGATTAGCTGATCTGGTGGCCGAGATCTCTAAGGCAGTAGTGCCGAAGGCTGTAGTGTTGTAGCGATCTCGGACTGAAGGATCGCGGGTTCGAGTCCTGCCTCGGGCATGATTGTATTGTATTGTGTTCGTCTATTCACCCCCTATCATCATCATTTCGTGTCATCCTCACAGTTACCAAACCGGTACAAGCAACAGTGGTCGCTAATGACCTAGAAGTCGATGCGTCCTTAAATAACAAAACAAAAGTCTGCGAATTCGCTATACCTGTTTGTAATGAACTTAATTATATATGTAAAAGGTGAACATGTGGTTCGAATTACTCGAGGTGTCGTTTCGACTAAAATAAATACCTTAATAAACCTTAAATAACAATTTTAAAAGAAGCAGATTCGTTTGTAAACAAGCGGCTTCCGCGGGAACTGCGGGAACTACTGAACGAGCTACTTACATGCTCATTTACTACAATTAAGAGAATACGGACGTACGCGTAGTATAAAAAGTTTTAATGAGGAGCTGTCTCACAGGCGTAGTCAAAGGGATCGTTTCAATCTCTTGATCTAAGCATACACTTGTAGCTCGTCTCTCCATGCGTTTGATGCATTCGTGCTCGAAGATCATCAACTGTCACGGATACCCAATGCATGGTGATCATCCGTTCAACAGCGACGGCGAAGTGATAGAGCTCGCCGGCAACCACCAGTTAAAGAGTTAGCATATCTGTTAATTATAAACATTTAGAGTATGCCCAGTGAACGGTCTTTTCCGAAGGGTTCTGGTATAGTAAACTCGCTTTCAGTAAACGGGCACTCGTTCAGTAAACTCGAAACCAGAGCACACCACCACTTAGTTACACTAAAACAGCGAAATGCGATTGCATGCCGTGAAGTGTGAACTTGGGGAATGTGTGAGAGAGTTTATTAGCTCAAAGGCACTCTCCCACTAGAAGCACCTTTTCTCTCAGGTTACTAGAACTCACTAGTGTGAGGAAGCCATTACGGTACTAGGTTGCACTCTCTTTTTCCAAGAATTAATTTGCAATAATTCTCACCGCAAAGGATGGATATCCAAAATTGAGAATTATGGATGCGATGAATAAAAAAACACTTCACCAAATAATATGAAAATATTCGATAAATATAACATGCCAAGTGCAATCGAAAAAAATCATTAGCGCTGTTATCTTTGATGTGCGTTCTTTTAAACTTATTTCAGAAGTCAGTCTATGGCTTGGTATGTGGGGTGGAATTTTAAAATAACAATGTAGGATGATCCCATTCGGGTCTTGCAAAAGAAATGTTTGTAGGGGAGAGGTGAGGAATTATTTAGTGGGTGAAAGTATTGAGTAGTTGGTACGATAATGGTGAAAACCTAAGAAAATAAGAGTTCTTACGGAGCGTATGGGTTGAAGAAGGAGTTGTCAGGTCACGTGATTTCTGGATATGTTCTGTGGATTCTCAGGAAGAGTGTTCCTCGGGTTCTTCGTAATGAAACTGATGAAGGTGGGGCGCAGATGATAGTCTGGGGAAGAATGCAGACCTCAGTTCATGGATGAATGAGTCTATTGTAAGGATACGGAGGTGTCTATGAATTTGTTAGTGGCGTGCAAACCATGGTGCGTTGCCTATTCTTCTGAGAAATTTATTTTGGAATGTCTGAAGGTGACGGAGGTTGGATGGAGATGTAGTGGACGAAATTGGTAGGGTGTTAATAAGAGTTTGGTGGATGATGGTTTTGAGTAGGGTGTCGGGGATTGTTAGTTTTAGAAGGAATTGCTCTTTTTGTCGGATGTGGTTGATTTGGGGTTTCCAGGTTACTCTTTGATCGAGGCCACCTAGATATTTTACGGTACACTCGGGAGGTGCTTTAAAAGCTTACATAAAACGTTTTAAAGGATTGAAATGAGTAATTCGCTTACAGAGTAAACTGCCGACAATGAAAAAAAGTCTCAAAAGTAAAATGCTGCAAGAATTTCATGAACTAAATATCGAAATAGTGTTACACATTAAAATCACGAGGGTAAGACATGAAAGTTATGGACTTCTCGGGATTATGCAAATGAAATTATGTTTGGTTGTGATGCAATTGATAGGCAATGGGTACAGAGAGCGTGTGATTGTCATCATTAATGCATTTGAGGGTGCTAGCAGGTTCGGCACAATCAAGCGATTTCCTTTCTTATCACGTACTAATAACTAGATAAAAAAGCCCCCAATGGACAATCTGATAAGAAAAGGGAAAAAAACATAATATACATATAACAGTTTAAAAATGGATATTTTTATTTATAGTTCCCCAGCAATTCAGAGAAGTTGGAGATTTAAATGTGAACTGTGTTTGAAGTTTTCAAATGAACCCTCAACCACCTCTGTAGGTGGGCTGGGTGCATCAAACCCGTATCAAACGTTAGGCACTTAGCTCTTCAAACAAGACGTTTGTCATTACAAGATATATTTGTAGTGATTGCATCCAAAGCACTTAAAAAATTAAATAATAATAATAATAATAGTAACAATAATAATGCCGATCAGATGGCCGATATCTCTGAGGCAGTAGTGCCGTAGTGGTTTCGGTCCAGAAGATCGCGGGTACGAGTCCCGTCACGGGCATGGGTGTATTGGTGTACGTCTGTAAGAGAGTGTCATCCTTTCACCCCTCATTATCATCTTCCATACCTCTAGGGCTAACAACCCTGTGGAATAAAAATAGGACTCAGCTAAATGCTGATCTCCAATTAAAAGTTACATGCACCTGCCGCCGCGATAATGATACTGAGCCATGGTAAATGCAGGATGAACGCATGCGTCGGCCGATTCGCGAGAAAAATTAATAATTAATAATAATAATAATTAATATAATAATAATAATAATAATAATAATAATACGATAATAAAATTAAATAATAATAAAAAATAATAATAATAATAATATATTAATAATGATTTTATTAGATTATTATTTTATTAATATTAGTCTCGATAATTGTTTCAAGCACTAGAGTCAGCCCTAAGTGTCTGATGCGGAATCTCAAGCAGCTAAGTTTGAATTGAAGACATGTATACAAACCTGACTTGTTAACATATTAGCCAGCGTGCCTCGTGGCATACATTTGGGGAGCCTTGGTTGCGGTTTATTGTCTCGCCACCAGAAGAGGAAGGCGTTTTCCGTAAAGGGAAGAACGCGGAGACGGGAGGACACAAAGCTTGTGGGTGTCTTCCGGCTATAGAAAGCTTTTCACTGTTATAACAAGCGAGGGTGGTGGAGTAGTAGGTCACGTGGGCCTCGCCTATATAACTGAGTGTACAGAGCCGAGGTAGGTAGTTCTGGAGACGGCTGAGGGAGAACCTTCGTGACGTGTGCCACAAAAACTTGGCGCCACGACGCGTTGCATATGCGAGCCAGGCCGCGAGGCTGGGAGTCACTAGTGACGAAGCCTGCGGACTTTGATTGTCCTTGGTGACTGCGGTCACGGGGAGCGATGCTGTGTGCTGCTCCGAGGTGAAGAGTGGTGAGTGCCACGATTCACGCCGTTCTTTCAATCGGAAAGCCGCTACTGCGATCGAGGCAAACCAGGGCGTTGGTGCGCCAAACGGACTTTGTCGTCCCCAGCGTTGACATCGGTCACCGGAAGGCTAGGCTTTGTGCCGCTTCAAAGTAGGAGTGGCGAATGCCACAATCAAAACCATCTTCAATCGGGGTTGGATCCGCTCCCGCGATCAAGGGATAGCTAGTCTATAGAGCTTAGTGTAAGTAGATTATTAAGTGTATATATTGTTTGTTTTCTTTGTTATAAATATCATTTGTTATACGAAAGCTCGTCTGTGTCGCTTGAGTATCCATGACCTCACACTATGCAAGAAAAGAGTAATTATATCTCAAACAATAAGGATAGTCCGGAAATTCATGGAAAATAATGCATTATGAATTTCTTTTAAAAATAATTTTATAGTCTTGAATTTTGTAAATCTGTTACAAAATCCATTTAAATTTGTACAATGAAATGAGAGAAATACAGAAATAATAATGATAATAATTATAGTAAAATAGTAATAGTAATTAATAATAGTAAATAATACTAACCAACAACAACAACGACAACAACGACAACAGCCAAGAACAACCAACAAACAACAACGACACAACCAACAACGACAACAACCAAACAACGACAAACAACCAACAACGACAACAACCAACAACGACCAAACAACACAACGACACAAAACCAACCAACGACAAACAACAACAACGACAACAAACCAACAACGACAACAACCCAACAACGACAACAACCAACAACGACAACACAACACAACAGCTAACAACCAACAACGGACAACAACGAACACCAACAACAGACCAACAACCAAACAACAACCAACAACATCAACAACAACAACCAACAAACAACAACCAACAACAACCAACAACAAAACCAAACACAAAACAACCACCACAACCAACAACAACAACCAAACAACACAACAACAAACAACAACAACCAACAACACAACAACAACCAACAACACAACAGACAACAAACAGACCAACAACAACAACCAACAACAACAACCAAACGAACAACAAACCAACAACAACAACCAACACAACAACCAACAACAACCCAACAACAAAACAACACAACACACAACAACCACAACAACAACCAACAACAACAGACTGGAGTGAAGTGCGAAGGTGCGTATCGCTGAGCGCTAATTGGCCGAGTGGCCGGCGGCGGCGGCCTTCGAGGCGGGATGCGCCGCGCCTCGCAGGCGAGCGAGCGAGTTCCACGCGCGTCCGGCAGCCAGGCGTTGCTCAAGGTTCACCTCTCTGCAGGAATATCAGGATCTGTGAGGTCGGAGTCGGTGAGCCAAGAGTGGAAATGAAGAAAGAAAACGAAGAGAACATCTGTCTTTGAACAACAGATTTCATTAAGGGAAAAAAGCACTCCATCTTTAATATTATAGCTGTAGAAAAAAAAATTAACGTTTGCAATTTTCAAAACATCAGGAATTTTAATGAAAGTGGAATCTGCGCCATTCTTTAAACTGTTTTATGCTATACGAGGAGAAAGTTTATTCAATAGATTTGCAGCCATTTTTGAAAAAAAAAAAAAATTAAAAAAAAGGTTGTAAATATTATAGAATTCATGTAAAATATCCCGAAGAATCAAAATATCCGTTTCAAACTCTCATGGCTTCGATTATGTTCAGGAGAGGTGGCTCAGGGAATCAACTGATGTCTCTGCTGTTCTTCTGACCGGGAGGCCCAAGGTTCGAGTTCCAACGGTGTCAGGATTTTCGACACTAGTTTGTTAGTTCTATCAAATTCTGGAGGAGAATTCTGGCGGCCGGCTACTCTAATCGATAGTTTTTCGTGATTTCTCTGAAGAACACCAGGCGATTGCCGGAGCAGGTCTCAAACAAATGAACTACGGACCGCTAGCGATCTTTCCTTCCTCTATCTTGTTCTATTCTCACCCCTTACTTAATCACATTTGAAGCACTGGCGAGATTTTAACGAACTCTGCATTATTTTTAACTTTATAAATACAGAACACCATAATATGCTTTTAAAAAGAAAGGAACATGGGTTGTGGTCACGTTGCATAAACAAAAACTATTTAAATGTTTTTTTCCATTGCATTTATTCAGATTTCAGCATTGTGTAAAATTTTCCATCAAAAAATGTAGGGATTATTTAACACAAACATTTGATGAACTTGGTAGGTAGAGCGAACGCAACCATTTGATGTGTGTGCTGTCTTCTAATATCCATTTATTAAATGGCTCCTGGCTGAATGAGAAGCAGATGAACACATGGTTATGATAATGTGCTTACATTTCCAAGGATTTCTTAAAATACCTCTCAACAGCACTAGAGCTTATCTCGCGAATCGAATGATTGCATTCGTCAGAACAAAATCGGACAGTGTCACTTCATCGGGTGACATGAGCATAAAGCAAAATCTGCATTCAGGAACAAACGATTAGGAAACACGAGGATCATTTCACTCACAAGAATTCTACCAAAAGTCAAAGGTGTTATGTGAAGACCTTTTGGTTGCATGACGTGATAATAAAACTAGTAATACAATTATTAACAAGTCGATGATACGGTGGAGCTGACTGAAGAAAAACTGCTAGTTCATGATCAATGAATAGAAGAAATATAAATAAACATTTCTTCATTTATATACAGTATATTCATGATAATAATTACATAGAATGCACATAAAGTGGTAATGTAGGTACAATAGTGTCTTAGAATCGGCTGAGATTACTGAGCGCAAAACCTGTTGCTGCTGCAGCGTCTCTGATCGAGAGTTTCTGCTGTTCGAATCCCGACAGTGGTGGATTTTCGATACTTGCTAGATCGCTAAACCGAACTCAGCCACTGTCAAGGAAATAACTCTGGTAGCCGGCTGCTCTGATCGGTAGTTTCCGTGCTTTCCCCGATCAGTGTCATTAGACTGTCCAGCTGGGGTGGAGTCCCACTGGCGGAGATACATGGAGGGGGGAATGCAAGTCGACCTGTAGGGTGGCACCGGTTCTCACGTTCTAGTCGTGTAGTAACATTATAAAGTTACCATACGGTATGTCATTTACCGAACTCTACCATTCACTACACTTACGGAACCAAAGGCCGTAGAAGATGACGCGCCCGTAATCATAAAATAATCAGCCAAGTAAACAGTGTTTCAGACCTGCATTTTGACCCAGGGCCGCAGCCGCGAGAACCACTGTCGATTAGCAGAGCACCTTTACAGATTATAACTTTGCAATGTATCTGAATTTGAAATTGTGATTTACAAAGCAGGATTCTTTGAGTTTGTGGTTGATACATTCAACGGCAGCCGAACGTACGCGATTCTCCGATGATTTTTCTGTCATTCTCAACGTTCCAAAAAAAATAGAGGAATTTTGGGACACTAGATTCATAGATCGAATTAAGCCGCTGTCTGGAGGAGAATTCTAGCGGCCGATTCTCCGATCGTAGTTTACGCCGGTTCCTGCGATCAACTCCAGGGCGAAGCCAGAGCAGTTTCGCTATCTAAACGGGGCCACGGTTCGCGCGCGATCTTTCCTTCGCCTTCCTTGACCTAACTCTCATCTCTTTGATTTTTTACACACCATTACCCTTTCCATGCACTTACACTGTCACACAAGTCGGAAGACCAGTTTGAGTGCTGGGAAGCTTGTTCCGACTCAGGCTGTGCTCCCCGGTGGGAGATACCTGTTGGGAAAACATCTCAGCTACGTTGTAGGTCCTCAGCCAATCTAGGCATCCAGCGGGGGCAGATCACCCCGACCTCCTACGATAAAAATGCACTACACTTTACGGGACTTTAAGAACCTTCCCATGTGTGCTTCGGAAACGCTAAATCCCAACCTTAGGACTGCGGCTGAGGATTGAATTACCGAGATGGCCTTTATCACACGCTCTCGGCCAATCTTCGAACACACCGATGTCACGTGAGAACTTGCGAAGATTACGCCAGAGGAAGGAGTTTACTTCGCTTCGTAGAAGATTTGCATTCCTTCATTTACCTTATTCTGACATATATTTCAAGCAAGGTAGATTAGTTTGGTTTATTTGGTAATTTTTAAAGGCCTGTGGGTTTCTTCTTTATTGAAAAAGCCCGTTCCTACCCAGCACGCGACGATAAGGAGGAGCACCGGATGTGCTGTGACAAGTGTCAGTTGCCATCCGCCGCGGCAGGCCCCGTCACTCACTTCGCGCGGAGCCGCACGCCCTTGAATCCAGCGCCACTGCCTTCCCGTGCTTTCCCCGCCCCGCACGCACCGTGCGCCAGCGGGCGCTTGCATAAAGCGGTCGGAGGTGGAGGGGCGCTTGCGTCATATCACCCCGCCCCCTGCCCCTGGCCCTACCCTTACCCCCGACCCCCTGCCCCTTGCCGCCCCACCTCTCACCCGTCATCCGTGAAGGGCCCGTCGGGTTGTCACCAAGAGAACCGGGAGGCGAGTAACGTCTCGTCCAGAACGAAAAGTGTACATTCGAATTGATTCTGAAGGATAATGGGTCTGGGAGAGATTTCTGGAGGGTGGCCTGGGGAAGGTACGTAAAACTGACATACTCTTAACGGCGCAATGTCTGCCTCTGCCCTTTGATGCTGTTTGGTTGACGTGCAGCCACCTTGCTACTAATGTTCTCAATGACTGGCATAATATTTTTTGGAATAATGCAGCCTTGCTGCATAGCTTATCGCGGTGATATTCGTCCTAGTCACCCTGAGCTCGCGTCATTTTGTGTGCCCTCTTCAGTATTGCATTGAAGTTTAGTAAGTACTAACTGAATTATTTTGAGTTACCGATAAATAATTCTTCCCATTACACAGTGGACTAATTTTTAGTCTGAATTATTACTTTCCTCCCTTACATGACCCCACCGAATGGACTATTTATTTTAATTTTGTTCCCCTCAAATATTTGGATCCAGAAATACATATCTTATTTCTTCTCTCGCATCATATTCTTTCCTCTGCATGTTTTTTCACAAATTCGGAACCGCAATGCTGCCACATTTTTTTTTTCCGTTTCTACCTTCCCCATGGGGATGGGCTCGTTGGGACGTCAGAACATCCTGTGCCCACTCTTTAGGATTCAGGCGGGACCAGGATTGGGAAGGAAATATCGCGCGCGGCTCATGGTCCGTTGCTTATGGTGACTCCTTCAACCAGAATCTGATTTCGATCGGAGGAAAACACAGAAATCAATGAGAGCAGCAGACTCACATAAATTTCATCTAAGCAATGTTCTCCATCTACACAGGTGGAAACGCACCAGAACTTTGACCCATCGAAGACCCCCATGATAAATTTACGACGCGTTGGTAATTAGCGTAAAATTACTTGTAGGTTTGGATAGACTCAACTATGATAATTTCAAATTTTAATCTCACAGGGCGAGAGTTATTTCTGTAAAATAATGCCGGTGTTATGGCACCCGTCTTAAAGCTCCAGTCAAGAAAAACCATGATGATAGAAGCCCGGTGTACGATAACATACATTATTTTCTTATTTGGGGTATTTACTATTAGCCCATTGGCAATTCACTGACCCATTTTTTCATCCATCATTGTGTGAAAGTTGTGATAAGATGCGTTGATGGTTGAGAAAACGTAAAATGGGCAGAAGGAATAGGAAGAGCCAGAAGATCACAGAACAATCCTTGCGCTAATGTCGCGCGTTTCTCCACTACCATATTCCAAATTGGTTACTCGGTAGCTGAACAGAAAGCGTCGACAGTTCATGCCAGACCTCAAGGATTTCTGCCGCCCATTTCCCAGTTGAGACGGGGCTGGGCGACGATTCCGATGGCCGGCGACTGCCTCCACGTCACTGGCTTAGGGCTTGGCTGGCGAGAGGGCTTAGGGACGCGGTCGGAGCCGGGGAGCTACCGCCCCTCGCCCGCAGCGGGCGCCCTCTGTCGGTGGTCCACGGCCGCCTCCCGCTTCCGCTCGGGCGCTCCGCGGCGTTCGGCGCAGCCTTCGCCGAGCGCGACTCTCGCCTTCGAAGCCCAAGGGCTTCGAGACCAGCAGTAACTTGCCTTGAGGGCTTACTCGCTTCGATTCATCTTATCATTTCGTGTTTCCGGGGCGTGCTTTCCTACTAGCGGTCAATGGCCCCGGTAAGTAGAGCGGTGCTTTTTAAACACTGGAGGAGGAGGAGGCGATCCTTCCCCGCTGGACGGTGAGGTCCGGCGGGCCGACCTACAACGTGGCTTGCGGGGTTTCCGCCATCTGGGTATCTCCCTCCGGATAGGAACCGCCCCAAACGAGAACTCGCGATTGGTCTCACGATTTAAAGATCGATATCGATATCGATGTTGCCCAAAACATCGATGTTTCGTTAGAAACATCGATGTTTGGCCCTCCGGTCAAGGGCTCCCGGTCAGAAGCAGTGACATCAAGCTGATCCTTGGTGCCACCGAAGTTGCTGTTAGTTTGAGAGGGTTAATCAGCCACTCACTCGCTGATTTATTGCTTAAACTTCGCTTCAACGAAAGCAGATTAGCTGATCTGGTTGCCCGAAGCTCTAGCAAGTAGGCCGAAGGCTGTAGTGTCGTAGCGATCTCGGACTGAAAGGATCCGGCGTTCGAGTCCTGCCTCGGCCATGATTGTATTGTATTGTGTATCGTCTATTCACCCCCGTATCATTCATCATTTCGTGTCATCCTCACAGTTACAAAAACCGGTACAAGCAACAGTGGTCGCTATGACTAGAAGTCGATGCCGTCCTTAAAATAACAAAACAAAAGTCTGCGTATTCGCTTAATACCGCTGTTTTTGTAATGAACTTAATTATATATGTAAAAAGGTGAACTGTGTTCGAATTACTCGAGGTTGTCGTTTGACTAAAATAAATACCTAATAAACCTTAAATAAACAATTTAAAAAAAGCAGATTCTTTGTAAACAAGCGGCTTTTCCCCACTGGGGAACTGCGGGACTACTGAACGAGCTACTACAATGGCTCATTTACTACAATTAAGAGAATACGGACCGTACGCGTAGTTATAAAAAGGTTTTTTTTAATGAGAAAGCGTGTCTCACAGGGCGTAGTCAAAGGGGATCGTTTTCAATTCGCTTGATCTAAGGCATACACTGGCTAGCTCTCTCTCCATGCGTTTGATGCAGTTCCGTGCATCGAAGTCATCAACTGTCACGATTATACCCAACGGCATGGTGATCACCCGTTCAACAGCGACGGGCGAAGTGATAGAGCTCGCCGGGCAAACCACCAGTTAAAGAGTAGCATATCTGTAATTATAAACATTATTAGATGTATGCCCATTGAACGGTCTTTGCCGAAGGGTGCTGGATATAGTAAACTCGCTATTCAGTAAACGGGCACTCGTTCAGTAAACTCGGAAACCAGGAGCACACCACCACTTAGTTACACTAAACAGCCGAAAGCGGTTGCATGCCTGAAGTATGTGAACTTTGGGATGTGTGAGAGAGTTTTGAGCCTCAAAGGCACTCTCCCACTAGAAGCACCTTTCTCTCAGGTTACATCAGAACTCACTAGTGTGAGGGAAGCCATTACGTACTAGGTTGCACTCTACTATTTTTCCAAGAATTAATTGCCATATTCTCACAGCAAAGGATGGATATCCAAAAATGGAGAATTATGGATGCGATGAATAAAAAACACTTCACCAATAATATGAAATATTCGAATAAATATAACATGCCAAAGTGCAATCGAAAAAAATCATTAGCGCTGTTATCTTTGATAGTGGTTTCTTTTAACTTATTTCAGAAGTCAGTCTATGGTTGTATGTGGGGTGGAATTAAAATAACAATGTAGGATGATCCCATTGCGGGTCTTGCAAAAGAAATGTTTGTAGGGGAGAGGTGAGGAATTATTATAGTTGGGAAAGTATTGAGTAGTTGAGTACGATAATGCGTGCAAAACCTAAAGAAAATAAGAGTTCTTACGAGCGTATGGTTGAAAGAAGGAGTGTTCAGGTCACGGGATTTCTGATATGTTCTGTGGATTCTCAGAGAGTGTTTCCTTCGGGCTTTTCTTCGTAATGAAACTGATGGAAGGTGGGGCGCAGATGATGTCTGGGGGAAAGGAATGCACCTCAGTTCATGGATGAATTGAGTCTATTGTAAGGATCGGAGGTGTCTGATGAATTTGTTAGTGGCGTGCAACCATGATGCGTTGCCTATTCTTCTGAAAATTTATTTTGGAAAATGTCTGCGAAGGTGACGGAGGTTGGATGGAGATCTGTAGTGGACGAAATTGGTAGGGGTTAATAAAGGTTGGGGAGGATGGTTCTTGAGTAGGGTGTCGGGGATTGTGTTTTAGAAGGAATTGTCTTTGTTGTCCGGATGTGGTTGATTTGGAGGTTTCCAGGTTACTTTGATCGAGGCCACCTAGATATTTTACGTACACTCGGGAGGTGCTTGTAAAAGCTTACATAAAACGTTTAAAGGATTGAAATGAGTAATTCGCTTACAGGAGAACTGTCGGACAAATGGAAAAAAAGTCTCAAAAGTAAAATGCTGCAAGAATTCATGAACTAATATCGAAATACGTGTTACACATTAAAAATCACGAGGGTTAAGACATGAAAGTTATGGACTTCTCGCGGATTATGCAAATTGAATTATGTTTGGTTGTGATGCAATGATAGCAATGGGTACAAGAGCGTTGATTGTCATCATTAATTGCATTTGGGTGCTAAGCAGGTTCGCACCATCAACGATCTTTCTATCACGTACTAATAACTAGATAAAAAAGCCCCCAATGGACAAATTCTGATAAGAAAAGGAAAAAAACAATAATATTACATTATAAACAGTTAAAAATGGATATTTTTATTTATAGTTCCCCAGCAATTCAGAGAAGTTGGCAGATTTAAATGTGAACTTGTTGGAAGTTTTCAAATGAACCCTCAACCACCTCTGTAGGTGGGCTGGGTGCTTTCAAACCCGTTATCCAAACGTTAGGCACTTAGCTCTTCAAACAAGACGTTTGTCATTACAAGATATATTTATAAGTGATTGCATCCCAGCACTTAAAAAATTAAATAATAATAATAATAATAATATAATAATATAATAATAATAATAATAATAATAAATAATAATAGTAATAGTAACAATAAAATGCCGATCAGATGGCCGTATCTCTGAGGCATAGTGCCGTTAGTGGTTTTCGGTCCAGAAGGATCGCGGGTACGAGTCCGTCACGGCTATGGGTGTATTTGGTGTACGTCTGTAAGAGAGTGTCATCCTTTACACCCCTCATTATCATCTTCCATACCTCTAGGGCTAACAACCCTGTGGAATAAAAAATATGACTCAGCTAAATGTGATCTCCAATTAAAAGTTACATGCACCTGCCGCCGCGCCGATAATGATACTGAGCATGGTAAATGCAGGAATGAACGGCATGCGTCGGCCGATTCGCGAGAAAAATTAATAATTAATAATAATAATAATTAATATAATAATAATAATAATAATAATTAATAATATAATAATAAAAAAATTAAATAAAATAAAAAAAATAAAAATAATAATAATAATAAATAATGATATTATATTAGTATTATTATTATTATTAATATTAGTCTCGATTAATTGTTTCAAGCACTAGAGTTCATGCCCTAAGTGTCTGATGCGGAATCTCAACGCAGCCTAAGTTTGAATTGAAGACATGTACAAACTGATTGTAACCCCATATTAGCCAGCGTGCCTCGTGCATCATTTGGGGACGCCTTGGTTGCGGTTTTATTGGTCTCGCCACCAGGAAGAGGAAGGGTTTCCGTAAAGGGAAGAAGCGGAGACGGGAGACACAAAGGCTTTGGGTGTCTTCCGGGCTATAGAAAGCTTTTCACTGTATAAACAAGCGAGGGGGTGGCGGACGTAGTTAGGTCACGTGGGCCTCGCCTATATAACTGAGTGTACAGAGCCGAAGGTAGGTAGTTCTGGAAGACGGCTGGAGCGGAGAACTCGTGCGTGTGCCACAAAAACTTGGCGCCACGACCGTTGCATATGCGAGCCAGGCCGCGAGGCTGGGAGTCACTAGTGACGAAGCCTGCGGGACCTTTATGTCCTTGGGTGACTGCGGTCACGGGGGAGCATGCTGTGTGCTGCTCCGAGGTGAAGAGTGGTTGAGTGCCACGATTCACGGCCGATTCTCAATCGGAATAGATCGCTACTTGGCGATCGAGGCAAACCAGGCCGTTGGTTGCGCCAAACGGACTTTGTGTCCCCAGCGTGACATCCGGTCACGCGGAAGCTAGCGCTTTGTGCGCGCTTCAAAAGTAGGAGTGGCGAATGCCACAATCCAAAACCATCTTCAATCGGGTTGGATCGCTCCCGCGATCAAGGGGATAGAGGTCTATTAGAGCCTTAGTTGTAAGTAGATTATTAGTGTATATATTGTTTTGTTTCTTGTTATAAATATATTTGTTTACGAAAGCTCGTCTGTGTCGCTGTGAGTATCCATGACGTCACACTATGCAGAAAAAGTAATTTATCTCAAACAATAAGGATAGTCCGGAATTCATGAAAATAATGCCACTATGAATTCTTTTAAAAATAATTTTATAGTCTTGATTTTGTAAATCTGTTACAAAATCCATTTGAAATGCTACCAATGAAATGAGAAAGGAAATACAAGAAATAATAATGATAATATTAATAGTAAAATAGTAATAGTAATAGTAATAATAGTAAATAATAATAACCAACAACAACCAACGACAACCAAGACAACGCCAAGAACAAACCAACAAACACAACGACAACAACCAACAAACGACAACAACAAACAACGACAAACAACCAACAACGACAGACAACCAACAACGACCAAAAACCAACAACGACAAAACCAACAACGACAAACAACCAACAACGACAACAAACCAACAACGACAACAACCCAACAACGACAACAACCAACAACGACAACAACCAACACAACACAACAACCAACAACGACAACAACAGAACAACCAACAACAAACCAACAACCAACAACAACCAACAACAATCAACAACAACAACCAACAAACAACAACCAACAACAACCAACAACAAACACCAAACACAACAAACCAACCAACCACAACCAACAACAACAACCAAACAAACAACAACCAACAACAACAACCAACAACAAACCAACAACACACAACCAACAACAACAACCAACAACAACAACCAACAAACAACAACCAAACAACAACAAACCAACAACAACAACCAACACAACAACCAACAACAACCAACAACAAACAACCAACAACAACAACCCAACAACAACCAACAACAACAGACGGGCACGTGAAGTGCGAAGGTGCGTATCGCTGAGCGCTAATTTGGCCGAGTGGCCCGGCGGCGGCGGCCTCGAGGCGGGATGCGCCGCGCCTCGCAGGCAGCGGAGCGAGGTTCCACGCGCGTCGGGCAGCCAGGCGTTGTCAAGGTTCACCTCTTCTGCAGGGAATATCAGGAATCTGTGAGTTCGGAGTCCGGTTGAGCCAAGAGTGGGAAAGAAGAAAGAAAAACGAAGGGAACATTCTGTCTTCGAACAACAGATTCATTAGAGGGGAAAAAGCACTCCATCCTTTAACTATTATGAGCTGTAGAAAAAAAATTAACGTTTTGCAATGTTGTCAAAACATCAGGAATTTTAAGAAAGGGAATCTGCGCCATTCTTTAACTGTTTTATGCTTACGAGAGAAAGTCTTATTCAATAGATTGGACAGCCATTTTTGAAAAAAAAAAATTAAAAAAAAAAGTTGTAAATATTATAGAACTTCATGTAAAATATCCGAAGAATCAAAATAATCCGTTTCAAACTTCTCTGGTCGATTATGTTCAGAGAGGTGGCTCAGGGAATCAAACTTGAGGTCTCTGCGTTCTTCTACCTGGAGGCCCAAGGGTTCGAGTCCAAAACGGTTGTCAGGAAATTTTTCGACACCTAGTTTGTTAGTTCTATCAATCTGGAGAGAATTCTGGCGGCCGCTACTCTAATCGATAGTTTTTTCGTGATTTCTCTGAAGAACACCAGGCGATTGCCGGAGCAGGTCTTCAAACAATGAACTACGGACCGCTAGCGATCTGCCTTCCTCTATCTTGTTCTATTCTCACCCCACTTAATCACTTTTGAAGCACTGGCGAGATTTTAACGAACTCTGCATTATTTTAACTTTATAAATACAGAACACCCTAATATGCTTTTTAAAAGAAAGGAACATGGTTGTGTCACGTTGGCATAAACAAAAACTATTTAAATGTTTTTTCTCCATTGCATTTATGCAGATTTCAGCATTGGTGTAAAATTTTCCATCAAAAAATGTAAGGGATATTTAACACAAACATTTTGATGAAACTTGCGTAGGTAGAGCGCAACGCAACCATGGATGTGTGTGCTGTCTTCTAATCCATTTTATTTAAATGGCTCCTGGCTGAATGAGAAGCAGATGAACACTATGTTATGATAATGTGCTTACATTTCCAAGGATTTCTTTAAAATACCTCTCAACAGCACGAGAGCTTATCTCTGCGAATCGGAATGATTGATTCGTCAGACAAAATTCGGGACAGTGTCACTTCATCGTGTACATGAGCATAAAGCAAAATCTGGCATTCAGGAACCAAACGTTAGGAAACACGAGGATCATTCATCACAAGAATTTACCAAAGGCAAAGTGGTGTTATGTGAAGACCTTTTGGTCTGCCATGGACTGATAATAAACTAGTAATACAATTATTTAAACAAAGTCCGATTGATACGTGGAGCTCTGGGACTGAAGAAGAAAAACTGCTAGTTCATGATCAATAATAGAAGAAATGATAGAATAAACCATTGCTTCATTTATATACAGTATATCATGATAATAATTACATAGAATGCACATTAAAGTGGTAATGTAGGTACAATAGTGTCTTTAGAATCGGCTGAGATTACTGAGCGCAAAACCTGTGCTGCGGCAGCGTCTCTGTCGAGAGATTTCTGCATGTTCGAATCCCGACAGTGGTGATTGGTCGATAACTTGCTAGATCGCTTAAACGAACTCAGCCACTGTCCAAGGAAATAACTCGGGTAGCCGGCTGCTGCTGATCGGTAGTTTCCGGGCTTCCCGATCAGATGTCATTAGGGACTGTCCAGCTGGGTGGATCCCACTGGCGGAGTACATGAGGGGGGAATGCAAGTCGACCTGTAGGGTGGCACCGGTTCTCACGTTCAGGTCGTGTAGTAACATTATAAAGTACCATACGGTATGTCATTTTACGAACTCTACCAATTTCACGTACACTTACGAACCAAAGGCCGTGAGATTGACGCGCCCCGTAATCATAAATAATCAGCCAAGTTAAAACCGTGTTTTCAGACCTGCATGTTGACCCAGGGCCGCAGCCGCGAGAACCACTGTCATTAGCAGAGCACCTGTGTCTGCAGGCCTCTTTTCTTAGGGCCCCTTCCCACGGCGCCGGCCGCAGCGCCACGTCGCACAATCGCGGGCGCGTGCAGAGGCATTGGTTTGAAGGGGGGCCGTTCCACAGTGCAGCGGTGGTGGCGGCGGCTGCGGCAGCCGACGCCGAACTCCAGCTACGCGAAGCGAGGAGGGGCCAACGCGCACCTCGTAGCAGAACACAGCTTTAAAACGGGAGCCCTTCCCACTGGCGCCGCGGCCCGCAGCGTTTCTACTGCTCCGTCCCTTTTGTTCGTCGTTCCGCCGGAAGGTCGGCCGAAACCGACCCCTCCCAACCCCCCACCCCCTTCTAGCGGCGGGCGGCGGTGCGGCCGTGGGCTCCGCGGTGGCTGCTCGGAAGAGCTCCGCTACCTGAGGAAAGCGCGCGGCGCCATACGCGAGTGTCGCCCAGTTCCGTGAAGTCCCGACGGGCACTCGTCACCGGCCTGTTCTCCCACGGAGGGAGGTT
>BOPP01000035.1:9752172-9772151 GCA_017312745.1 Gryllus bimaculatus
GGCGAGCGGCCAAGGCCAGGCCAACGGCCCTTATCAGCGAATCGCCACGCGCCGCCCATGTGCCCGCCTCGCGCCGCCTCCATTCACACCCGCACCCGCTGTTTGGAGCGAGCATTGCTCAGCGCTTTTTACCTGCGGCTCCGAAGTGGGCCAAAGCGCAACCACCACTTCACTAACCAATTTCGACCAAAAGTCAAAAGTGTTTTGGGGGCCCGTTCGATCGTAGTCGTAGTAATAAAATAAATAATAAAGGTATTAATAGATGATTAGTAGTACTTGGACTAGATGATACAGAAGACATGGCTGAAAAAAACTCGGTAATGCTCAATTAATAACAATTAATAATAATAATAATAATAATAATAATAATAATAATAATAATAATAATAAATATATATAGTTCATTTATCTACAATACAATAATGATTATATTTTTTTAAAGTGGCATCGTGAAGAACATTTGTAAGAACGTTTATTTTCCAAATACATATTAGCGTTTTCAGTAATAGTTCTTATCTTTCACTATTTATTGAATGAAAGTGTAACGTAATTATAAATTATCTTCATTTTAAATTATCTTAATATTGCTGGTCTTGACTATAAGATCTGAACTATTGTAAAATTTATTGTAATTCATAAATCTGTTTATTCTAATTTATACAATGTATCGCTAGTGTAAAACAATAATAGTCGCTAATGACCTTACATGTGTTTAAAGCTACCTAAAATAAATATTTTTTTTAAAAAAAAGTGAAGCTCGTGGTACATCTGTAGATTTACCGATTCCACAATATTGCACAGACTTTCTATTACAGTAAGAACTGCAAACATCTGTCTTATTGGTTTGAAATGGTTGATTGAAAGACAGTTTAATTTAATGAGAAATCTATAAACGTGCGCGCAGGGGCCAGAGGGTACATGCCCCCTTAAACATTTTGAAAAGATACCGTAACCTATGTAATGAAACAGATTATTCCCGTCAATATGTTCAATTCATAACGAAAATTTCTTGTAGAATCGTTTGTTACATTTTAAGCTTAACAGTAATTATGAAAAATGGATAGATATTTTAATTTATCCCTATATGCGATTCTAGTACCTTTACGGCCTAATATTATTGTCTTAGTCCCTAGAGATATAAAATATGAAAAATTTTGGCCTTTCATTTGGTTATAAAAGTCTGTACATGTAGTGTTGTGGTCAATACGTCGTAGCCTCGCTATTTTTCAACAATTAAAATTAATGTTTACGTTTATTCATGATTTTTTTAAATTTTTTAACATTACATCATATTAAATCTCCGAAAACATTGGAAATGTCTTCTGTGAGTATCTATAGTGTAACGGGCGAATTCCGGGCAACAGCATAGAAACATTTTGATTCTATCCTAAAAATTGCCAACATGGACTCAGTCTTCATATGGAAACCCTTTAAAAATGCGGGAAAAGTTCCAAAATCGGTCGAAATCACCAAAAAAGTCCACGTAAGTTAGAGCAATTTTTGTACCACTTCTCTCTGTATATCTTGCTTACTCTCTTGTTAGATTAAATTTCACAAAATTAACTTAAATCATCATAGAGGTACCCAGTGGGGGTGTCCTTGGTCAGAAAGAAGAGTATGATAGAGCGCTAATTTACAATTACATGTAACTTCGAGCAACTATTGATTTTGATTAATGCTAATACTCACCTGTAGAGTGGTAATTCCACTGATTTGGTAAAATAAATTTTGAAAAAGGCTGAAAAATGGTTTCCAAGTTAAAAGGTCGTATGCAAATATGTATGTATGCTTGTCTACGAGCAAATATATACGTACAAATATATAAACATACGAATTGGATGGTGTGGCTGGGGCCCAATAGAACGTATAACAGTGCGTCTATAGCCGCACATGTATGTTCTACAAGGAGGGTGTCTCGCCGGGATGGGTACCTAGGCGTTATCCCCTATACGCACCCCTGCAGGCGTAAAAGTACACCCTCGGTTTGGGTCCCGCCAGGACGCAGTTATTCCTCCCGGGAACCTCCCCATTTAAGCCTGGGTCGAGCCACTCTTCCTGCTCACACATACTAGTTTTCCGGGCTAGTACCGAAGTCAAATTAAGCGCCACTCACAAAGCGCCAGGACAAGTCCTTCCTCCTTGCCCAGTCTATCGGGCCACTGCCACGACGATAGCCAAGTGTTCAACTGAGAGCCGTCCGGACTAAGGTCCAAGTGACATGGGGCCCCCAACTCGTTTCTTCACTGTCTTCACATTGAAGCTATCGACGTGCGTAGCAACGGAACCTATGCAACCTGAGTTCATGCTCCCGGTCAGGCTTTTATATTGGGGTTTGAAATCCGCCGCCAGCTGCACAGAGGATGCCAGCTAACGAATCCCGCGCCCGATCCTGCCCAAAGGTCGGTGGCGAACCAACTTCTCACTGTCTCCACCTTGAAGCTAACGACGTGAGTACAGCCGAGTAACTCGGGTCCGAGTGGACGTCGGACTGAGGCTGGGGCCCACTGCGTGACGCGCGTTCCAGACGGCCCTGATCGACGGGAGTGAGGTTCGAGGCCGTTCGCTCGCTCGCCCGTCGCGCCGATGACTCGCCGAGTTACATGGGCGCCGCTAGTGGCGTTGGGGTGGCAAGCAAACGCGTCGAGTTAAAATGAAATGGCAAATCCCGCAGAATGGTGTGATTGTTCATTTGCCAGATTTTTCTGATCGAAATGAATACTGAAACAATTCTTCTTTCACGAAAAGTATTTGAATAAGTTAGATAATGATGAATCGTTTCAATGAAAGTTTCATGTTATTGAGCGAATAAAACATATTTTCATTTAATAATATGATTTTTCAGATAAAAGATTTTTTGTGCCTCTTGTTATGATTATAAATGCTGAAAAAACCGAACCGTAATCGGATATACTTGTGGCGATATTAAAAATTAGTTTTAGCTAAATACCAAATTTAGACAATTTGAAATTTGAAAGAGAATAAATTGGCAAGATAGTGTGACTCACTCCAGGTTATCTTCATAAGGTGCATCATCAAGTAATTGCTTATTCAGATATAGAATTCGTATATTTTTGGTAACTTTTATTTTCAATCTTACAACCAAACATTTTAATTGTATATTTCTAGGTATTGTCCATGTTTCCGCACTAAACACCCCAATACTTTCCTCCATTGATTAATAAACATGTAATGTTGTTTTTTTCAATATTTCTTATTCCATAATATTTTATTTTTCATGGAAGTTGCTGCTCGAGCTTTATTTATCCATTGCCTAATAATTTCCTCTTGTTTCGCAACTTTATGAATTTTGACCCTGAAATTTGTAAAATGAAAACAATCCTTTCTTTTTACTTTTCCAAACTGTGCAAACATATATTGTGTTATTTCTCGTCTTCTCAAATAAAATGGTTTAGACACATTTACTTTTAAACCCATTTTTATAGCTCTTTATCAATTTACGAAACACATGCTATTCAATGCCATATTTTGAGCTTTAAAAACGTGATCATCTGCAAACAACAAACCTTTCTTACCTACTGCAGCAAGAATATCTAGGTTAGAAAAAAATGTGAAAAGGAGAAGGAAGAAAGAATACCCAACAATATTTTTGAATTGTTTCCCGTATGTAAGAATATGTTGTTAAATTTCGCAAATTGTGATTACGAAAGATATCAAGGAGGAGGGCTAAAAATTAAAATTAAGTAGTTTTAAGATACTTTCGTGTTAATGAAGTTGTTTTTGTAACAATGTGCGTCGGTTGATAATTTGCAATTCTGAATAACGACCCTCCCTAATATACAATTACGTTTAAATGTTTTGTTTTGAGAGAAATATGATACAAATGCAGCTGGAAGTCCTATTCTAAGTGTGCATTGCGCGAGGATGTACGAGAATGAGGAGGAGTGTACGAGGTACATAGATTAGAGAGGTTGGGAAATTACAGCAAACAATAATGTGGAACGAATACGAAGGAAAGAGTGGGGGAAGGAAGAGGGTGCGGGCGAGTGGAAAGAAAAAGAGGGTGAATGAGGAAGGAGAAAAATAAAAAGAGGAGGGGAGAGGAAGAGAGAGGCGGCTTATCAGCGCGCCATGCGTCGATGCCGCGTGAGTCAGCGCCGCTGCACCCACGTTCTGCTTCGAATTTGCGCCGCCTCCCGCGCCACGCCCCGCCTCGCCTCGCTCCGTCTTGCCACGCGTCGCCCTGCCTCGCGCCACCGCTGCAAAGAGGCAGTTCCTCGAACGATCATTGTGGAGGTCCTCGCCCACTCTCTACTCGGGGCTTCTCCGAAATGGTAAAGACCTCTCTGCCCTTCCGATGGGCTCTATAGCACATGTCCTACGCCTTTTGGCTGCTTCGGTGATTTTCTATCTACTTAATTTATTCTTCTTCTTCTTTCTCTTCTTCTTTTCGTCTTCTTCTTCTTCTTCTTCTCTTCTTCTTCTTCGTCTTCTTCTTCTTCTTTCTTTCTTCTTCTTCTTCTTCTTCTTCTTTCTCTTTCTTCTTCTTCTCTTCTTTTCTTCTTTCTTCTTCTTCTTTTCTTTCTCTTCTTCTTCTTCTTCTTCTTTCTCTTCTTTCTCTTCTTCTTCGTCGTCGTCGTCGTAGTCGTCATCTTTTTCTTCTATACTTTTTCCCTTTGTTAATGATGTTATCTCTGCGAATGAACCATAATATTGTAATTCTCCGAAATAAACGGAATTATAATCCACAAGTTTGTTTGGGTTAATTTCATATTTTTTTACATTCATTCTAGACATACCTAATTAAGTTATTTTTCGTTCTTTAATATGTTTAAAATGATTTTTTGTCACTTCAATAATGAATAATTCTTAATATTTTCGTATGCATTTTACTGATGATTTGATAGTTTACAAAGGATTTTTAAATGAATTTCTTCCTGTTTAGCTTTCATACATTACAGGGGTTTGAAAGACATAATACCTACACATTGGTAATATGCACTTTATTCTCGTGTTCAAATTTTTTTTCTAATAATATTTTTTTAACAACATGTTTCTTAATTACCCACTAGCTTTGATGCGCTCAATGCGCAATCCACACCATTTATGTTTTATATGGCTGCTGCGAGCGTTGGTAATTGACGCGGAGGTGACGATGATAAGAGTAACTCATCCTAACACCGTTCGCAAATATATGACTATTTCAGGCCATTGGCGTATTGATAATCATGGGTTATTGGCGTATTCACAACCACAACAAACCACGTCGACTGGACTTGGCACACAACTTCAACGAAAACACGAATACGTTAGTGAATTTTTACATTTTCTATGTTCTTCTTTGAAACGGATTCTAAAATTTATTCACTACCTAATGAAAAAGGATCCTTGATGCATTCCTTTTTTTTATACAGCGATCTGTATTTCTATTTTCTTTCCTATCTTATTTGGCGATTTGATTAAATTCCCGATTCCATTCTCGTGAGTTTAGACATTACAGATGGAATTGCTCGACCTAACAATTAAATTTCAAAGACCTTTATCCTTAAAATGCTTTCGTAAAAAGTGCACGACCAGCTCGTCAATCTCATTTTGAAGTTCACTGAAAGAGAATGTGTGGAATTGACACAAAATGAAACTGAGGCACCTATTGGAGCATCATCTACTTAAAGTATAACGACGTGCAAACACCAAAGCATTTCACGAATGACTGAAAATGCATTTTAAAATCGCAAGGCTCCGTTGCATGTGAGAACACAGTGTTCAACATCCCAGTCGCTCGGTGATTTACTGAGGTTGTCTCAATACGTCATGACTGCCCTTACCAAACACAAAAAGGAGACCTAAAATGTAGACTATAGATAGCTTACAAACAGCCTACGTCGTTGGGCATTCTTCCCTTTCAATCAGTATTTGAAGAGCCATTAAAAATATTGCATTATTAACATTATTGCGAATGACGACATCGTAAACACGTTAAAAGCGAAATTCCTTTCTAGTTTAACGCGTTATTGAAAAATCGGCACATTTTATTCCGGGCATTCACACGTCTCCGCCTCGCGACCGAAGGCGTTTTACGTCCATTGGCTTCCCGAAGCCGTTGTCGCTTTTACGACACCCAAAGAGACTCCTTGGCCGCGGGACGTTCGGGCCAGTTGCCGACGTCTGACCGTAAAGACGCGACCGCCTCGCCCGCGACGCCTCTGCTGCGCACTTGCGTCCGCGACTCGCCCTGCCAAGAGCACGGCGTAGCGCCTCTTTCCCCGCCGCCCCCGCCTCGCTCCGCCGCGCTCCGCCGCTGCCCCCCCCCGCCTCGCCCGCCCCGCCCCGCCCCGCCCCGCCCGCCCGCCGCCTCGCCTCGCCTCGCCTGCCCCCCGCCCCGCCCGCCCCACCCACCCCGTCTCCTGCCCGGCGCTTCTCCTCGCCATTGCTACTGCGCCGGACCCGCCGCCCGCCCGCCCGCCCGCCCCGCCCCGCCCCGCCCCCCGCCCGCCCCGCCACCCCCCAACCCACCCCCACACCCGGCCCCTACACAGCCACTTCCGCACTGCCACTTCACCGCCTCCGCCATAGTCACCGCCTCTTCAACCCCACCGCCGCTGCTGCTATCACCACCACCGTCACAACTACCTTCGTCGCTGGTGCGTCACAATGTCAGCATCACCACCACCATCGCCGCTGTCGCCTCCTCTGTTCTATTCTTCTTCCTCTTCTCTTTCTCTTCTTCTCCACCTTTTCCATCCTTCTCTCTTTCTCTGCTTCTCTACCTCCGCACCGCCTCCCGCTACGTCACCGCCGAGCACCTACCGTCGCCACCGCTCACCACCTCCATCACCACAATCGCCGTCGTCACTGCCGTTACCAATGTCAGCACCTCCATCACCACCACCACCCACAATCATCATCGCCGCCGCCACCACCGCCGCCTCCTCCCGCTCCCCTTCTTCTTTTCCCTCCTCCTTCTTCACCTCTTTCTCTTCCTCCTCCACCTCCGCCGCCGCCACAGCTCCCGCCGTCCCCGGCCACGTCGCCTCTGCCGCCGCCGCCGCCGCCCCCGCTCCCGCCGCCTGCGCCGCCGCCGCTGCCGCGCATCCCGCGCTCCGTGGCTGCTCCTGCAGGATTTCGTAACCAGAGGCTCAAGCTGGGCTCAGAGGCTTTGTTACTCGCTTGCCCACTTGACAGGAATTGCGCGGTTTGCGACTCCATACTCCCTGCAGCCGTGCAGGTCGAGAGCAGGTTTAAAAAGAATTGAACATTTCTTTTACGCGGGTAAATTAATCGAATCTTGACATTTATCTTGAAATTGAAGTCATTTCCTTTGTGGATAGGACACTAAATAGCAAACCATATCCTTAATACTCTTCGTAAGCCGTTACGAAAAGTTCCAGGCATTTTTATAGTAATATTATTTTTCATTAGTAAGATAATTCCAACTAAATCAGTTTAGACATACCAGTCCATCAGCTGACATTACGATTGATCCAAATTCCAACAGGCGCGCTCTATTACGTTACAAAAATTTTCTTTTTATATTTTATAATAAAACAGACATAAAAATACCTACCTTATAAAATGAAAAAATATTAAGAAGTATGGTGAAACCCCCTGGTTCCTTCTATGCCTCTCTGTTAAATACTAGTCAAGCAGCACAAGAGGTATCCATTATAAAACTAGAACCCTCTCTTATGGCTGTAATGTTCAGTTATTAATGTATTTATTTATATTCCCCTCCCCAATGTAATTGACGTTTCTGTATTCTCCTCTCGAGCTTCAAAGATACACAAGAGTCAAAGGTTCGGGTATATTCCAGAAGTGAACAATAAATGAATCACTTGTCTGAAGGGAGTCGTGTCCAGCGCCTGTGCAAACGGAGAGAGGGGTAGCGAGCGCAGGTCAGAGGTCTCAGAGCGCATGCGCATAGTCAGCCAATCACAGAGCTTCCGGGAGACTGAATGGAATCGTGGGAGCGCAGGAGGCGAGCTCGCTAACCCGATCTTTGACATTCGCCCCGACTTCGGTTCCCTCATCCCCAGCGCTCTGCGCCGCAGATTGTCTTTGATGACTTGTTTATGGGAGTTATCATTTCGCTTAGGAAGAGATTAGGAGAGGAACGATGTGCACTGTGTTTTGGCCAAATAGAGAAATAACATGTAGTTAAACAAGAACAATGATTTCTTTTCACTGACATAGAGAGCCAGCATTTCTTTGAATTGATGTATCAAAACCGACATTAAGTCACTCTCAATAATATCTTGATTTCACTCCCTCAAAAAAGAAGAAATAATATGTTAGTTTACCATACACTTCTTTAGAATCATGATAAAGTTCAAATCTGTTATTTTATCTTCAATCGTGGCGATCAAAGATGCACTAAACAAGGAACAATTTCGAGAGCAACTCACAGATTCCATATCAAGAAAGGTCATGGTCCCCTAACTGAAACCTTTCACTAAAATTCCTCTAAAAATGTCCCTGTAGTCACTAAAAAACACCCCATGTCCGTTTGACGGTCGTGTCCAAGGTTACGTGACCACCCATCCTCGTCTGGATTTATTCCCCTGTAACGTGGTGAAGTAACGTGACCAAATCAGGCAGAGAAAGCCGCCTTAACGAGTCGTAATTTATACACCTGCCCCTCGGGAACAACCGTTGGAGCAATAGCATGTTCCATTGGAGTTGCTGTTGGTGTGGAGCGGGGTGACTTTCGCTCGCGGGAGGAGAAGGGGGCCGCAATGCGCCCCGCGTGAGCCCTCGCGCCGCGCCGCGCGGAGCGGCCTTGGCCTCGAAGTCCACGGCGCAGTAGCGGCGCCGCTGCGCACTCCGCCCGCGGCCGCTGACGCACAAGGCGGTGACGCGGCCTCCTCCGACCCATACCCTCCCTTCTCCCGCCCCTCCCCCCGGTTTCACACCTCTGTCCTGCTATTTAGCTTTTTCACCCCCTCCGCTCCTCATTCCTCTCTATTCTACCCTTTTCTTACTCTCAACTCATCCCCCCTCCCACCCTCCATTCTCTCCTCCTCAACCCTCCTCCCTCTGTCCCCTCATCCCCCCTCTCCCTCCCCTCATCCATCTCCCTCCCTCGGCGTCTCCCTCCCTATCTCTCCCCCCTCTATCTCCCCCTCCAGGCCCTCTTATATTCCCCCTCTCGTCTTCCTTCCTTCCTTGGCCTCCTCTTCTCTCCTTCCCTCTCCTCCACTTTTCTCCCCACTCCCTCTCTTATCCTACTCTTCTCTGTTCTCTTCTCTTTCCCCTCCACCTCGCTTTTCTCTTTCCCTTCCCCTCTCTTCTCTTCCCCCTCTCCTCTCTTCTTTACCCTCCCCCTCTCTGCTCTCTCCCTCCCCTCTCCCTCTCTCCATCTCCCTCTTTTCTCTCCCTCCCTCTCGTCTCTCCTCCCCTTCTGTCTTTCCTTCCCTGACTCCCCGTCCCCCCTTCCTTGCCAACACCCTTCCCCTCCCTCGAGCACCCATTACTCTCTATTCTCCTCAATTTCCCACTCTTCCATTCTCCTTTCTCTCTTATTTCCACCTTCGTCCTCCCCGTCCCTTCCTTCCCCGTCCCGCTCCTTCATCGTCCGGCTCCTTCTGCGCCACACCCCCTTCCCAGCCCGTCGCCCGCCACACCCTGCCTCTCGTGACCCCTGCGCCCACGCAGCCCTCTGCGCCCCCCCCCCTCCGGCCTCTCTGCGTTCGAGGAACCGCCTCTCGCGGCTTCCTCAATCGATAGGACCCGCGCGAGGAAACGCACTCTGCGCTGCACTCGGCCGCCAACCGGGCTGCGAAAAAAAATGTCCAAAGGTAATACAAAAACAGTGCCAGGATACTTATCAAGCGTTTGATTTACTTTTCACACAAAAAAAGGGAAAATATGACGAAACATTGAAACACAATTATATGAATATGGACATATATATATAAGAGAGAGAGACAGACAGACAGACACACACAATCAAATTATTATTGTTGGTAAAAAATTGGAAAAATCTTGTAAACTATTTTTTTGTTTATCATACCGTTTCGGGAACCTGTATATAGGGCCATATTTATATAATTATAATTAATAATAAGGCGGTGATAATATAAGAAATTAGAAGTGAAACATTTCTCATGTGATCCAACAGGAGTTTTAATGCCGTTGTCATTTAGAAACGAGTTGTTGAGGCGGCCGTTCTCGCCGGAAAATCGTTCTTGGTTTTTTAGGTTGAGATATAAATATAGGGTTCACTACCACTACCCAGACAAATGAAAGCAAGTCCATCTTCCAAAATATAATGAAATTAAATATGTTGTTGGTACAAACGAGTTATGTGAAGTTCTATTGCTATTTTTAAGCAATAATAAAATCTTCTGGCTTCCATGTGTTTCACAAAATTTATTTACACGACCATTGTATTTTTTCTAAGAGCTCACCTCGCAAATGCATTATTAATCGTAGTTCTTGTGTAGGACGTTAGTTAGATGAAATGTACTCGTTAAGACATACAAGTGAATATCCGGAGGACAAATAACGCAAATCAATATCAAAATGAACAACAGCATGCGGTTTCAACGTATGTCGAATGGGGAAACGAAATTTGAAAACGTGCATGCATTTATTCGTTTCTCAATTCACCGAGACATTATCTCTCATCATCCACTCGTAACTTCTGGCAGGCGCGCACTCTCACTGCCCAAACTCCTGATTTCCCCCTCCCAAGCCCAATGCCCCCACTCCGGAGCCCTATTCTACCCCCACCCCACCCCCTACTGCCACAGCGTAAAGTTCTCCTGTCCCCGGGGAGACTGCGCACCCTTTCCGGTGCAGCGGAAAAACACGGCTTCGTGGAATGCGCAGTAGCGAGCCTGCAACCTACGCTTCACATGAAAAGTCTATTTTTACCTCCTAGCCTGTACTGGCAATTTCATGCGTAAATTTGGCTTATTTGAGTAGTATATTCGTGCATTGAATAATTGCGCGAGAGACAATCAACATTGACGATATTTTTTCAGAGATATGTTTTCCTAAATTGCCTAATTCATATAATATTATCATAATTGATAGAATCATAACTTAAACAGATATAGGTAATGAGCATTTTGTTTAATCGTTTTGTTGAAGTAAAGAATAATCATAGATTCGTTCCGCATTGTCTCAAATATTCATCAAATACTATTCTTTTCTCGGCAATGCATCCTGTGTCTTCTTCCTCTGACATAAGCTTTTTTTTCGTTATTGCACCCATGTTATTTCTATAAACTGGATTGCAATGCAATAAATCTCCCATGATCCCTCACATTCTTCTGTGATCCCTTGGTCTCCGTATATCCTAGTGGTACTGCCAGTTCGTGGAGATGCCCTGGGTTGTAGCAGCATTAGAAATTGATAAGAATAGGGAGGGACGGAGAGTGGAGGGAAAGAGAGCGAGAGAGGAAGGGAGGGAGAGTGGAGAGAGGAGAAAGGGAGTGGATAGAGGAGAGAAAGGGAGTGGAGAGAGGAGAGAGAAAGCAATAGGGAGGGAAAGAGGGAGAGAAAGGAGAGAGGGAGATAGTAAGAGGAGAGAGTAGGAGGAGAGAGAGAGAGATGCCATAAAAAGTTAGGAGGTGGGAGGGAGAAAGGAGGAAAGGGAAGGAGAGACGGGGAGAGGCAGAAGGAGAGAGGGAAAAGAAAGGTAAATAAATGCATGACATTACACATGTATTTCACAAGTATGATGTCGCAAAGTATCCTTGCACGTACAACGCTTAACAACAATTTAAAAAAAAGAAACATTTCCTACCCCAGCATTATTTCAACCGATCCCTTCCAAAAGTTCTAGGGCAAGCGCTGCGGAAATAGCCCCAGGGTCACGGCCAGGCCTCGGCGCGGCGCAGGAGGCGGCGGCGGTCGATGCTCGGCGCGGATTGGGTGTGCTGGGGGGCCCGCGTCCCTTTTCCCGCGGCCGTGACGTCATCCCCGCCACGTGGGCGGCGCCGCGCCGGCCTCCCCTCCTCTTCCCCGGCCGCGCCCCCGCCAGCGCCTCCGCCTGCGACGCTGCATCTCCTCGCGGCCCTCCCCCACACTAGTTTTTTTTTTGTTTTTTTTTGTTTTTTGCAACTTCGTTTTTTTCCGCTCTCGACTCGCAGGTGGCTTAGATGAGCAATATCACGTGCGATCAGCGCCTCAAGTGTATGATTCATCTATCATAGAAGTCGTCGGATGCGGTCTTCATTTGTTTTTCTCCGGATGGATGATTTTCGCAATGTACAAAGCTATATTACTCTTCTGAAGAGGCCTTCCGGACACTTGAAAGAATTTGACAATGAGATACTCTTTCCGACAGTTTCAAAACGTGTTTTGCGAACATTTAAATGATGAGGGGTTTTGCTATTAAACGTCGGTTCCCATTTTAGTTAATGTGAAATCAGAAATGCCTTCATTCGTCAAAACTACAGTCATTTACCTAAGACGTTACTCAATTCCAAAACCATACCTATGGACTGGAAGGTTATAAACTTCTCGAGATACAGATCTTCACTCCACCAAATACACCACCATTATTCAATTTGTAAGTGTTAGATTATTTCCAACAAACTTCTTTAGTTTTTTCAGTTTTTCATGATTTACTTTTTCGTGAGGAATGTTGATACGACATTAATTAACACATTTTTTGTATTTTCTCTGTAATGTCCCTTGAGCAAAGACATCTATTGTTTCTTTGTTGTTATTTGTTTGTTTGTAGTTGTTTTTCACTTGTTTAAAAATTTTGTTTCAAATAGTTCTATATCCTCCAATTTCACTTTCTCGAGCAAAATAGTAATTAAAGCAAACAATGGCCTCCAACTATTCCAACTGACTAAACACTTGTCATTACGTCAGAGAAATAATACATCAATATTTAGCTTCAGTATTGACATCACCCCGAAACTTAACCTTGCACCACCACCCCTTTTCCCCAGGGCCCCTCTGTGTGCCGTAGCAGGGGCAGGGGCGGAGTCAGCGGTGGCTTTGGCCTCGACAAACTCCGCGCCCCCACCCCCACCCTATCCCGCCACCGCCCCGCCGCCCCTCCCCCGGCCGCCCCCCCCCGCTCCGCCTCTGCTTTCGGCCCTCCCGCCCCGCCTGCCGCTCCCACCCCACCCCTCTCCCCTGCCCGCGCTTCCTCTCTCCCTCCATGTACTGCCCGCCGACCCGGCCCCGCCCCCCAGTCCGCGCCGCCCGCGCCTCCGCCCCGCCCCCGCCCCGGCCCCCGCCCCATCTCCCACCCCAACCCCCCGGCCCCTACACACCATATCCGCTCCAGCTCCCCACTTCCACGCCCTCCGCCATATCCCACCGCAGTTCCTGTCAAACCGCCACCGCCGCTCGCTATCAACCACCACCTCACAACTACCTTCGTCGCGGGGGTCTAGCCAAAGTACCAATGTCGAATCATTATCACTCATCCATCCATCGCCGCGTCGCCTCCTCCTGCTTCCTATTCTTTTCCCTATTCCTCTATATTCTCTTCCTCCACCTCCTTCTCATCCCTTCTTATCTTCTCTCCTCTCTACACTCCTGCCACCGCCTCCGCTTCAATGTCACCGCCACCACCCACGCGATCCCACCGCACTTCAACCGCCCACCATACCACCCCATCACACAATTCGCCGTCTCACGCCACGTTCCCAATCGTCCAGCACCTCCATTCACCCCACACCACAATCATCATCCCCGCCGCCACCACCCGGCCTCCTCACGCATCCTATTCTTCTGTCTTCCCTCTCCTTGCTTCACCTCTTTCGTCTTCCTCCACACCTCCGCTCCGACTGACTGCTACCAGTCATCTCCTCGCTCCGATCATCCCGGCCACCGTCCTCTCCCGCCCCGCCGCCGCCCCCGCCCCCCGCCTTCCGCCCCGCCGCTCTCCTTCCGCATTCCGGCCTCCTGGCTGCTCCGCACGACATTCGCCCGAACCCAGAGCTCAGCCGGCTCAGCCAGCCCTTTGCTTACTTCGCTTGCCCACTTCGACAGAAATTGCTTTCCGTTGCGTACTCCCATACCTCCCTCTGCCGTGCTATGGTCGAAGCAGGTTTAAAAGAATGAACATTTTCTTTTACTGCGGGTAAATATAATCGAACTCTTGGACCAGTTTATCTTGAAAATGAATTATTTCCTTTGTGGATAGAACACTAAATAACCTATAACCAATATCCTTAATACTCTTCGTCAGGACTTACGATAAATACTTTCCAGCATTTTTATTATAAATACTATTTCTTCATTAGTTATGCTATTCCAACTAAATCAGTTCAACTATACACCTGTACCACTCAGCTGAAGTTCATTACCGATTGACAAATTCCAGTACAGTGCGCGCTTATACGTTACAAATTTCTTTTATATTTCTTATTAGATCAAAACAGTACCCCATAAAATACCTACCCTTTATAAAATGACATCAACTAATATTAACAATTATGGTGGGAAACCCCCTGAGGTTCCTTCTATGCCCTCTCTTTAAATTACTAGTCAGCAGCACAAGATGTATCATTATTTCATAAACTAGAACCCTCTCGTATCGGCTCCCCCCGTAATGCTTCAGTTATTTAATGTATTTATTTTAATCCCCTCCCCTCCTCAATTTAACTATTTGACGTTTCTTGTATGTCTCCTCCTCGAATTTCAAACTACAACATCACTTTCGCATTTTTTCTCCTTAGAGTCAAATTTGCGGTTATTCCAGAATGTGACATTAAATAATCACTTCTGTTGACAGGAGTCGCGTCCATCCGCCTGTGCACCGAGAGAGGGTAGCGAGCCCAGGGCAGAGGTCTCAGAGCCGCAGCGCATAGTCAGCAATCACGAGCTCCGGGGGAACTGAATGGAATCGTCGGCGAGCGGCAGAGGCGAGCTTCGCCTACTTCCTGATCTTTACATTTCGCTCCCCGACTTCACTCTGGTTTCCCTCTACCCCTCTACGCCCTACCGCCCTGGCGCCCCCCGCCCTGACTGTCCATGGAATGACTGTATGGGTTTATCCATTTTCGTTGGATAGAAAATTTACGAAGAGCACGCTATATTTCACTGGTTTTCCCTTGATCCCCCCCAAATACGAAAACATATCACTTCAGTTAAACAAGCAACAATGATTTTTTTCACTGCCATATCTAGATGCTCCAGCCTCCTTCTTGATATTCCATCATCATGATCAAAAACCGACCATACTTAAGTCACTCTCCCAATATATCTTGATCTTCACGTCCCTCCTAAACCATAGAATTCTGACTCAAAAGTCATTAATGTTATGACCATTCACACTCCTTCTCTTTACAATTCATGATAAGTTCCTACTCTGTTCATTTATCTTCCATTCCCGTAGCGATCAAATGTGGATGCACAACACAAGGCAAACAATTCGGAGAAGGAACTCTAAGATTCCATATTCCAAGAATAGTCATTTACCTCTAATGATCCTTTCACTTAAAATTCCTCTAAAAAATGTCCCCTTCCATCACTAATACACAACCACCACATGTTCCGTTTACGTCAGTGTCCCAAGTGACTCGATCCCACCCATACCTCGTCCGTCAAGGGAATTTATTTCCCATCGGTAACGTGCGTACCAGAACCCGTGACACAATTCCAGGCAGAGAAACCGCTCTTCGAGTCTGCGTAATTTATCACACCCTGCCTCGGGTAACAACCGTTGGAGCACATGCATGTCCATTGGAGTTCCTTTGGTGTGGAGCGTTGACTTTCCGCTCCGGAGAGATGAGATAGGCGGCTCGCTAATGCGCCCCCGCATGAGCCCGTTCGCGCACGCGACAGCGCGCCCCTTGGCCTCGAAGTCACATCGCCCCGCGGGGAGTACCGGCCCTTCTGCGCACTCCCTCCTGTGGCGCTGACGCACAAGGCTGTGACGCGGCCTCCTCCGACCCATACCCTCCCTTTTCCCGCCCCTCCCCCCGGGATTTCACACCTCTCGTCCTTTATTTAGGCTTTTTCACCCCCTCCGCTCTCATCTCCCTCTATTTACCCTTTTCTTACTCTTCAACTCATCCTCCCTCCCACCCTCCATTCTCCTCTCCCCTTCCGCTAACTCTCCCTCCCTCCTCTCCCTCCCCGGCTCTCCCTCCCTATCTCTCCCCCTCTATCTCCCCCTCCCAGCCTCTTATATCCCCCTCTGTCTGTCCTTCCTTCCTTGCGCCTCCTCTTCCTCCTTCCCTCTCCTCCACCTTTTCTCCCCACTCCCTCTCTTATCTACTCTATCTCTGTTCTCTTCTCTTTCCCCTCCACCTCGCTTTTCTCTTTCCCTTCCCCTCTCTTCTCTTCCCCCTCTCCTCTCTTCTTTACCCTCCCCCTCTCTCTCTCTCCCCCCCTCTCCCTCTTCCATCTCCCTCTTTTCTCTCCCTCCTCTCGTTCTCCTCCCTTCTGTCTTTCCTTCCTACTCCCTTCCCCCTTCCTTCCACACCCTTCCCCTCCTCGAGCACCATACCTCTATTCTCCTCAATTTCCCACTCTTCCATCTCTTTCTACTCCTATTTCCACCTTCGTCCTCCCCGTCCCTTCCTTCCCGTCCGCTCCTTCATCGTCCGGCTCTCCGAGGCACACCCCCTTCCCCCCGTCCCGCCACACCCTGCCTCTCTACCTGCCCCGCAGCCCTTGCGCCCCCCCCCCTCCGGACCACTCTGCGTTCGAGGAACACGCTCTCGCATTCCTTCAATCGATAGACCCGCGCGATATACACACTCTGCGCTGCACTCCCCCACCCTCGGAAAAAATGTCCAAAGGTACATACAAAAACCATTGCAGCCATACTATCAACGTTGATTACTTCACACAACAAAAAGGAAAATTATACACATAGAAACTACAATTATATCGAATATGACATAATATAATAAGAGGAGAGAAGACAACAAAACCCACAATCAAATAAATTTTCTAAAAATTGGGGGAAAAAAATCTTGGCTAATACTATTTTTTCTGTTATCATACCGGGTTCTCCAACACGATAAAGCATTCAAAATATAATAATAATAACTTAATAATATATGAAATTAAAGTAAATTTCTCATGTGACCTCAACAGTTTAATCCCAGTTTCTCATTTTAGAAATCGACGTTTACTCCTTCGCCGAAAATGCTCTTGTTCTTTTATGAATATAACATATAGCTCCTCCCACTACCCAGACATAAAGGCAAGTCCATCTTCCAAATATAATGATAATTAAATATTTTAATACACAACGGTTATCTGAGTTCTATGTCATTTTTAACAATAATAAATCTTGGCTTCCATGATGTTTCAACAAATTTTATACCAACATGTATTTTTCTAAATCACCTCCAAATGATATTAATCTATTCTTGTGTAGACTGTAGTCAATGAAATTACCTCGTTAAACATACAAGTGAATATCCGGAACAAATAACGCAAGATCAATATCAATGATGACAACTCATCGTTTCAAATTATGGTCGATATGGGGGAACGAAATTAAAACTGCTGCATGCATTTATTCGTTTCTCAATCCACCAACCACATCTCTCATCTCCACTTAACTTTCAGGCGCGCACTCTCACTCCCCAAACTCCTGATCCCCCTCCAACCCAATCCCATCCCAGCCCTATTCTACCCCAACTCCCCCCCACTACATGCCACAGTCGTAAAGTTCCTCTTCCACCGGCCCGACTGCCGCACCCTTCCGGTGCAGCGGGGAAAAAACACGGCTTCGTGACATGCATAGGCCGCAATCCTACCTTCACCATGAAAGTCTATTTTTACCTCCTATCCTTAACTGCAATTTTCCATGCCGTAATTTGCTTTATTTGCAGTAGGTATTTCCTCATTAATTAATTCGAGAACAACTCACACCATTCGCGATATTTTTTTCAGAATATGTTTTCTCTAAATTGGGCCCATAATAATATATCTAAATAATAAATCATAGACCTAAACAATATAGGTAATAGCACTTCTTGGGTAATCTTCGGTTGAAGTAAAGAATAATCTAATCGGTTCCGCCATTGCTCAAATATTCATCAAATACTATTCTTTTTCCTCGCTAATGCATCCTGTTATTCTTCCTCTACATTAAGCTTTTTTTTTCTTTATTGCACCCATTATTTCTCTAACTGGATTGCAATGCGCCAATAATTCCCCATGACCTATCACACTTCTGTGATCCCTTAGTCTCCGTTCATTCCTATCGTCTGCCAGTTCTGGAGATTGCCCTGGTTGTAGCAGCTAGCATTAAAATGGAATGGGAACGAGAGTGAGGAAAGAAGCTTAAGGAGGAGACATGAAAGGAAGAAGGGGATAGAAGAGAAAGAGTGGCACGAGAGAGAAAGAGCAATAGCAAAAAGCGAGAGAAAGGATGAGACAGTAGTAAGAAGAGTTAGGAGAGAAAAGGGAAACGCCATAAAATTAATGAGGAAAAGAAAGAAGGAACGGAAGGCAGAAGAAGAGGAAAAGTGTAAATAAATGGCATACCATAAATGTAATTTCACATTATATGTCGGCAAATACTCCTGCACGTACAACGCTTAACAACAATTAAAAAAAAACATTTCTACCCCAGCATTATTTACGATCCCTTCCAAAATTCTAGTGGGCAAACGCGCGAAATAGCCCAGGTCACGCCAGGCCTCGCGCGGCGCAGGCCGCCGCGCATGTCGGGGCGCGATTGTGTGTGCTGCCCGGCGTCCCATTTTCCGCCAGTGACTCATCCCCGCCACTCGGCGGCCCGCCGCCTCCCCTCCTCTTCCCCCGCGCCCCCCGCACACCCTCCGTCCTGCACCTCATCTCCTCGCGGCCCCCCACACTATTTTTTTTTTGTTTGTTTTTTTCGCAACTTCGTTTTTTCCGACTCTCGACTCGCAATGCCTTAGATGAGCAATATCACGTGCGTCAGGCCTCAAGTTGTAGTATTTCATCTCATCATAGAATCGGTGTGCGTCTCTTCATCGTCTGAGTTTTCTCCGGAGATATTTTCGACAATTCACACACATATAACTAAACTATCTGAGTAGCACTTCCTAGCGACACTTGAAAGAATTGAACATGATTAACTCTTTCCGGACATGTTTCAAAGTGTTATTAACATTTAAATGATGGAGGGTTTGCTATTAAACGTCGTTCCTCATTTTATCAAGAAAAAAATAATAAGTTGTTTAATTCTTTTGAAATTGTCCTTAGCAATCGTCAAAACACATCATTTACCTAAGACTGACTAATTCGAAAATCATATATCCTCATCTGACTGGAAGTTATGACAACTTCCTCGATGATATGCAGATTCTTCACTCCACGCAAATACAACAGCCACTTATACCATTCAATTTGGTAATGTTAGATTATTTCGCAACAAAAACTCTTTTGATTTTTTCAGTTTTCAATTTTACTTTGTTCGGAGCTAAGTGTTTGACTACATAAATTAATAACACAGTTTTCGTATTTTCTCTTAAATTTCCCTTCAGACAAAGAACATCTATTTTCTTATTTTTCTTATCTTGGAACTCAATTAGTTTTCACTTAAATTTCAAAAATTCTTTTCAAATAGTTTATTATCTCCAGATATCACTAATCTTCGCGAGCAAATAAATTAATTAAAGCAAACAATGCCTTCCAACCTATTCCACCTAAACGTGACTAAACACTTTCATTACGTCAGAGAAAGATACATCATATTTAGCTTCGTACTCGACATCACCCCGAAAACTTAACCTCACCACCACCCCCTTTTCCCCAGGGCCCCTCTGTTGTGCCTTACAGGGGCAGCGGACCGCCCCGGGATGTGCTTTTTTGCCCTCGACGACAGAACTCCGCCCCCCCAGCCCCCCCCCTTTAATCCCCCCCGCCCCGCCGGTCCGCCCTCCCCTGCCCCGGCCCATCTCTCCCTTGCGACCCCGCTCCCGGCGCTGCGACGCGCTGACTTGCACGGTATAGCGGGGCACCCGGCGTCAGGCGAAGCGCCGAGGTCCAGCCGCCCCGCGCTTCCACCGCCGCCGCGCGCCCCCGCCACGGAAGCAAAGCGCAGGGCCTCGTGCGCTCTGGAAATTGTCTCGGCAGCGGACGTGGCGCAC
>BOPP01000035.1:9790960-9804272 GCA_017312745.1 Gryllus bimaculatus
CCGCCCGCCCACGCGCACGCGCACGCTCACCGGCCGCCCTTTGAAGAGCCATCAAACATATGCGTGTCAAGGCCGCTCGCAGCCCGCCGCCGCGCGCACTCGCAGCCCCGCGCCGCACAAAGGGCGCGGCGCAGAACGCAACTCCAGAGTTAACGAGCTTTGCGAGCGATCGAAATAAACCACCGGCGGCCTTTCAACGTGGCGCAAGTAGGACGCGCGGAAGAGGTTCGACACGGCCGTAGAAGCCATCCTAGTTCCCCCGCGAACGGCAGGGAGGGCAATATTCATTCTCTAGAATTCTGCTGCAGTTTTCAGAGTTTCGTAAGTTTAAATGTGGCGGTAATAATACGAAAACACTTACATTTTTTTTGTAATACAGAATAAATTTACAGCATTACTCATTCTACATTTGCAGCATTGCTCATTCTACATTTAGAGCATTGCTCATTCTACAGCATTCCTTACGAAATTCGTCTTGTGGTCCCTTGAGCCTTGAGTTCTGTGTTAAAGCAATTGTGAAACAAAAAAGTACTACTTATTGTCAATGTAATTTCAACTTATCACACGAGGTACATGTCATATTACAAAATTAAACGGTCTCGCGCACACATTTCGCAATGTATAGATCATTGGTTGAAAAGTGTAACTAACTACATGCGGAAACCGAATTTCGAACTCCCCGAGCCAAAGGATTCTGTAGTGCATTTAGATCCTGTACTCAGAGTATTTATATTATTTACATACTTTAAAAAATATTTTTATACTTTTCTCAGGGCTAATGAGACGAACAGTCTAAGATATCCTGGTATTTTCCCTTGTCATTGTTGTTGACAGGTACTGGGCGGAAAACTCACTAAAACTGGTGGGAAATCGTTTAGTCACGAAACCCCTTGCGTAATTCTAAGAAATATTGTACACTAAATTTGAGTTAATCGTTATGGGGTTGTAGAAAAATGAAACCCGTAATTAGAATACAACAGAGTTCATTAAAATATACTTACGTTTGGCTAATGTCATGAAGCTCCTTGCTGGACTTTTCGTCATCTATCTCTAGTTTCTACGCTTCTAAGTTTGAAGAACAATCTACGTCATTCAATCATAATTCTGACGTAAAATTTTATTTCGTTTGTCTTTAATAACGTTCCACCATATTTCAGGTATCCCTGAAGGCAAAATTTGATTTGTTTTATTATATTATTTTCGTAAAAGTGAAAATAAAACTGCATGTGATATGTATGGGAGAAGCACAAATCTCCGCATGTTTTTTGACAATCTTTTCGCACTTACAGACAGCTAAATGCCTTCTGAGCTTGAAGGATTTGGGACGTACTTTTTGATTTAAGCACAATGGTAATATGTGTTGCACAAAAATGTATATGGCGGGTTGCATGTGTTCCTGATGACTTCTTTGTATAAAAATCAATTACATGCTAGATGTTCTAGGGGTTCTTAAATCGGTTTTAAGGACCCCTGGATGTATTTTCGTATTCAGCAAAAGAAACTGTTAGTGTGTCTATTATGCAACTTTGTTAGGTGTAAATATATTTGTATTGTTCTAATATTCTCGTACAGGAAAAGGGTATTATTATATTATATCGTATATTCTCAAATTGTGTAATACACACATTCTTGAGAAAAATAGGCTATGCCTGTAGCAATAACTTAGGTTTAACGCTGGAAGTGTAACGCTTAGATTCTTTGTGGAACACGGAATAATGTTGAATAGTCTCTCCTCTTTTCCTCTTCATGGCACTTCTTTTCTCAAATGCCACACCTCAAACTCCGACATTTCAAACTTGCAAACATGTTTGATGTCACTCAAACAGCTAATGTTCATACAGACTTATGGCCTTGACCGTAGATAAATATGACTAAAACATCAAAATCCATGGATAATTAAGGAAATGATCGCATTTCTAAATTGGGTAATCGTGTTTTAAAAGCGAATAGCATTGTACCTCATGGTATGTTACTGAACATTCCTGTAGTATTACTAAACATTTCTTCACAATCATGTAGTGTTCATGTAGTGACCATTCATGTAGTGTTACTAAACATTCCTTTACGCCAAAATATTATTAATTCATGTAATTTTGGAAATAAATTCAGTTTTTATTAGAGAGATGTTTCACTTTCACATAGATATGAAGTTTCGACAGTCATGTGCCCGTGACAAATTTGCGACCAGGGGAATTTGAGCGTACCGGAGTTCGGATCAGGAAAAAGGACGTTTATAGCTGGTATGATGTTGCGTAATAAAACGGAAAGACACCAAATACATTATTGACGTACTTACACATATTTGCATACAATTGTACACAAATGTGTACAATTGTTTTTACATAGTATTTGTATAGAAGCATATTAATATTGTATGTCTCGGAACTTTTCCACGGACGATAGTTATTTATGTATCAAGAACGTTAAGTAGTTACGAACGTAAAGTTTTTCTCAGAGCTTGAGCTCTTGACTCGATGTGTTTTCGCTCGTATGCTGACGATATTCCCTCCCTTTCTAATCTCCTTTAGGGGTAATTCAATAATACGTACGCTATCTCAGCTCCTTCAAAACCTCTGTGTGACTAAATTAGTAGTACTTAATAACCTTTCACTAACTTACACAATCCGTCCAATACTTTCTGTACCTAATTTGCAGATACAGAAAATATAAATTATCAAAATTTGAGTAAATTCTCATAGTGTTCTAAAAAATATTTATGTCCGTATATGACTCGGTTCATAACTTTACACATCCTAACTTAAATAAAAAAAAATTTTATCTCACCTAATGGCTTTGAGAGTATTACCTTATCATCTACTCTTCTCCCTCGCTTACATTTCCTGGTCTCAAGGTGAAAACACCCCTGCATGCGCAAATTGCGTACGTATTTCTTCCTCTAAATGACCTCTTTCATTACTATTGTATTAAAATTTTTTTTGAAATAGCCAGGCGGAGAGCAGCTAAACTGGCCTGTGTATATAATTATAATATATATATATATATATATATATTATATATATATTATATATATATATATTGTATGCCATTACTTGTCGGGATATGTCGGGCGCCAGGTTTAGTCTGTAATCGAATGGATGGAAGTGAAGGAGGTCAAAATCAGTCGCATTGAATTTCGTTCTAATGAAAATTGGAATTTTATTCCTGCACCATGAGCTGCAGGACGTTACAGTCCTAGAGAGGACACATTACTTGTTAAACTTATGTTATCGAGCTCATACCTTAAAGTTAATGAACAAATTCTTAACACTAACATTAATAATAATTTCAACGATTCATGCAAAGTTTTTATCTACAATACACAAAGCCTGAGCGCGCCATCTTATCCTCGCCAAATTCCTGCAAGTGAGCCCCCGCGTCATAAACTACGGGGATCGTTCGACTTCGGTTAAAACCGGATTATCACACTGCTGCCGGTGGCCCTCGCAGACCGGCCGGATGGGCCGGTGCCTCATTCGAAGAGGCGGCGCCTCACGGTCACGACCTCCCACTGGGTGTTTCCTCTAGGATGCAGCGTATAGTGCGACGGAGCCGCCAACTCGTGCGGGCTCAGTCAGTTGAGGACACATCCGGCTACTGCCGTACGTTTAGTGGGCGGGCTTGAATTGGCCGCCCGATATGCACTAGGCAGCGGATGCCAGATCATCTTTACGCGAAAGTGACGCAGGAATCTTGCCATACTCCCGCTCAAGTTACCTCCGCGGTAATTCCAATAAGTGCTATCGAGAAATCTGCTTAAAGTCTTTTCGAGAATCTGACATTGTAAGTTCTTTCTGAGAATCTGAATGCTAAGTAAGTTTTTCTGCCATCTCCGCGTCAAGTTACCTCGTTTCCCCTCCCAAAACGTCGAACCTGCAGATCTGCCCCTTCCCCTCACCGACTGAGAACGTCCCATAGGCCTAAACTAAATGCTGGTTTAATTTTGCAGTTCGCCATCCGGTTTGCATCGTTTACGAAATTTTCCACGGAGATCCTCTTTTCTGACCTCGGCCTCTCCTCCTCTCCGTGTGTACGCGATTCCAAAAGCTTCTCTCGAGCTGTCCGAACATGTTCGACGCGTGCGTTTTTTTCTGGGCCATAAATTTGGTCGGACTGTTGAGTGGTTAAATAACCCCTTTTGGAATTTGATCCTGGGCGCGGGCGCGTGGCAAAAGGGGCGCGGCGCGTGCAAAGGAGGCGGCGGGCGCGTATTGTTGTCTTTGAGTGTGGCTCCGGGAAGAGAGGCAGCGGGGGGGCGTTATATTGACGGGTCATAAATTGTCCGCACTAAAGGTCCCAAATCCACGCGTCCGGTCGGGCAGCTGTCATGCGTTGTCCGCGGCCTAGCGGTCGTTAGGGCCCTTCGCAACAAAAGCCCTCGTCCGCGACACTACTTAAACCTTGATGGGAGCTATTTCGATACGAAATTATTTAAATATTACTTTGGTGACCCACCAAATATATATATATATATATATTATATATTATATAATATATATATATAATATATATACTAGTCGGAACCCGACATACTTCGTCCTGTCAAAAAGATTTGTATATGTGATTTTTGCCCCCACATATTTTATATCTTGGGCTAAAAAATTCCGCCTGAAGCAGAACCGTCACCCTGGTGAATAGGGCGTTGTGAATAAGATATAATTAAATAAACATTCTATATTATATATATATATATATATATATATATATAAAGCATTTAAAAGGTAAAAGTTAATCGGCTTTATGTTGTCTTAATCAATGTGAATCATAAATTATTACAAAATCAGTTTTTATTTTCATTGTAGTTCTTTGTCGATATACGATGTTTTTGTTGATTACCTGGCGCTAGACAAACACATCTGATTGGGTTTTCCAACACGGAACGGCAACATACAACTTGACCATGTGAGAAACATGGGTTTTCAAGCATAATACCACAAACACTTAATGATCTGCTCTTTGGACTGTTTATGGTCATAGCAAAGCACAAGCCGAACTGGAAAACTGTAAGTTCGTTATAAGTTCAAACGCCATTCGTCGAATCATTGGGATGCGCGATAATGAGGACGTCTTCTCCTTTATACTTTCCTTTCAGTATATTTTGCTTCTATCACGTCTGTTTAGTAATTTTTTTTAATCGTTAACCGTGTCCCGTTGCAAGACGATGGTTGCTGATATTTCCAACATTATGACACCGCCTCCAACCTTTAATTGAAGATTTTATGAGGTGGCCAAATGCCTGGCAAATCCAAGCGAGTTTAAAAATTCTGGTTGGATAGTTCACTACAAATCATCTTGTTAGTAGCAAATCAGACGATTTATATTTATCTCGGATTTCGCCTGTAATTTGTTTCTTGAATTTTTAATTTAATTCATTTACATTTATGTTTTTTTGCACCAATATAGCTCGTTCGCGTCAACCAATCATGGTTTCTGTTAATTTTGAGAAACATCTGGAAACACCTCTGAATAAGTTCATCTTGGATCGAGTCTACTGCTGCATAACGTTCCTCAAAGTTTTTTGTCAGTAACAGGTCTATAGGAAAGTTGCATTACCAATAGCAATGAGTTGTTTAGAGAATATCTTCCAAGTTGGTCATTTTGCCACCCTCGACCCCACGCATATTCCTTGCTTAAATGAAGTACTTTGACATGTTTTGCCACAAATTGAGACTTTAGACATGCATTGCGTTCATTCAGCTGGTGTTGATCGTGGAATCACTGGCCAATGTTGACGAAAATCTCCAGCAATAAAACCATTGCACCACCAAATGGTTATGATTGCTTCGTAGATATTTTAAGGTCTGTCTAAAGCCTCCAAAGATTTTTTATTGTGCCATCTTGCATTCATCCCAAACAATTAATTTACATTGCTTGCAAGACTTGCCATTGCAAGAGTCTTCGAGATGTTGGTGTCGGGGTTTTCATTGGCTTTGCATATTATAGGCAATTTGATGCTGGAATGGGCTTTCGACCACCTTTCAAAGCAAATTGCTTGGATTCCCGACGAAGCGTCGTGCAAGTGCAATTTCATTTGTGAGCGAATCGTTGCTAATATTAATGAAGGCAAAAAAGTTTTTCCTGTACCACCAGGGCATCTAGATGTAATCCTCCAGTTCATCATTGTTTCTTTCATACGAGATAAATACATACTTTCTGTTTTGTTCACTTCGACGTGGAAGATTTGTTTGAATTAATTCTTCAAAGTGTTGAGGATCTAACAATTTTCTCCCGATCAACTCTTGGTTAAAAGCATCATGCCATTGATGCATTGGGCCGCGGCCAGACTAATTGAGATAATAGTTAGTTTGACAAATCATCAAGCAACAGATGTCCATCAATTGAAATCATTGCTTCGTTGTAAATTTTTGACTAGTGATGATTATGATCTTAATGATTTAAAATTGAAGATTAGTGACATTTTAACTGGGTGGACAGAACATAAAAGAATAATTATGATTAACTGCTATTATAAAATACTTTTGAAGTTGGCATAAAATTTTCCCGAACTACTTTGATGACCCAAATGAAGTTATTTGAAAGCAATTTATATTGTTGGATATTTGTCAAAAAGTGTATGGAATCTGTTCCTATTCTGAACGCAATGAGTACAATGGGGCTCTGGGTGGTGGTTTCAATGGTATCAAATTCACTTTACCATTCTGCGCAACACAATCCATTTTTGTTTTATATTCAATGCCTTACAATTTGAGCACCGAGTTCATAGAACCATTACAACCATTGTAATAACTGTAGTCCAATTGACACATCGTAACTGAAAGCAAGCTTCGATTTCAAACTTGCGCGATTATTAGTTGAATAGTAGGCGCTGCCGCTTCACGTGTTTCTGATATCGAATTCTTATTTCATGTTGCAATTTCGGTCGTTCACCGTTCTGTGCAGCATATTAAGATCGTAATTAGCTTGGTTGTAGCATTTCGGCGTTCTTCTACCTAAATTGCTTCGATCTAATAGGCAGGCATATTCTATATTATAATAGTTTCGGACGCGACATTAAATCTTTCCAACGATGTATTCTGTGGCTCCAACGCACACACGACACTGTTTTGATACGATAGACTGAATTTAACTTTGTATAATGGTAATAAAGTGAAAATTGACTCTTTTGACGTAGGAACATACCTACATTGTTTAAACAACAATGAGTGCTTTAACAATAGCTATAAAGCTCAAATTGACTCTACGTATTAGTTAGAAAACGTTTGTATAGGAAAACGAAAAGGGCTGTTTTTAGGGGTTTCCGGCAATTATTCGATTTTTTCTCGACGTTAAAAACCATTCTTGAACTTCAACGAACATTTAAAAAAAGAATTGGCCAAATTGTCCAAAAGGCCCGTGTTGAGTTATGCGCTTACCAACACATTTTGCGATTCATTTTTATATATATATATATATATATATCCAAAAAAGGTGATACGTAACAGTGAAATATGAGTGTCTTACGGCAATTATAAATTCACAGTAACATTCCAAAATTGAAATTTTCGAATCAATTACGCAAAATATGGTTTATAATGAGTAAGCTTACTTATTTGAGCGTTATGCCATTTATTTATTGTATTTGCTTGTATCTTAACTTAAACAAATCGAATTCATAAAAATGTTGGATGGGTTGTATTAAAGCGGGCCATAAAGTATTCAAAAGGCCCTCGGGCATGAAGAATCAGAAAGGTCCGCGGGGGTATTAATAATACCTTACTTCTTTTTTTTAAGGTTCGCAAGACAATAAACTAGTAAACCAAAATAGTACATAATGAAACGAATGAATAAAGACGGGCATAATTGCATGAGTGGTATGAACGAGCGAACACAGGAGCGAGTTTTCTTATATACCACGAGTGCAATTATACCTCTTTGTACACATGTTTCTTTTTATTTCTAATATTTTCGTTTCGTGAATGATTTAAATTTTAAGATATTCAAGCTCATCTTTACAATCCAGCTTTATTTACACATCTTTACATTTCATGATGTAGTATTTGTTTTAAAATGTATATATTTTAATGGGCATTGCATCGTTTTTATTTCCACGAAATATTTACAAATGGAAGGTATTGAACATATTGCGGACAAAATATTACAAGAAGCTTACAAAGAATGAAAAAAATACTTCCCACGAAACATAAAGACAGGTATGAGAGACAATACATTTATAAATATTGGGGAAAACAACTGGTCACTTATGAGACAGTTTTGGTATAAAGTGCTTTTTAGAACTGGTAAACAAAACTGACTTTCCTTTTTTTACATTCGTAAACCTGAGACTAAATGTTTTACATGTAAAACATTTAATTTAGTCATGTCATCATTAATTCATTTAAATATTTTATGTTGTTCGATAAGTCAGCTAGTTTAACGTTTACTTCCCCAATTTAGCTTTATTCATTAGTTGTTTATATGTAATTGTTGTAGGTACGTAATCTGTGGTGCACAGTTTTCTTCATATTTCATGGCCGACTGCAAATACCTTGGCTATATCTGTGGTATAGTTTCTTAATTAAACGATTTGGCTCCTTTTCTGAATTCTGATTGGCAGGTGTGTTTGGTTTCAATTGAACAGATTAATTTTAATTGCATATGTGCTATTAACATAGGGATAATAAACGTTTTTTCATAGAATTAATCATAGAATATTTAGTTAGCTAAACAAAAAAGTAGTTTAATTTTTTGTTCCATCGACCCCATGCCTATGACATACAGTTTTATAGTACAACTATTCAAAACTTTACTGCTTACAAAAGAAGTTCTACATAGAAGACGACAAAAGGAAACCGGCAGAAGTTGTTAATTTGCTCGTATTGAATAATACAATACATTCGCATTTATCAAGGAGAAACATACTTCGCTTAATGGAATATCTCAACATATCAATACTGGTGTCGTCTAATGCCACATGCGTAAGTGAGATGCAGGATCGAAAAGCATCCAGGTGTGAAGAAGTTCGCGTTACGAAGCTGCTCCTGCCCCTTTTGAGCGACGTTGGCAGCGGGAGCGGCAGGGCCCCGCGGAAGTGAGCTGCCGGCGCCGCCCTGCGCTGCCATTGGCTGCGGCCGCGCGCGTATCGCGTGGCCTTGGGCGAGGCCGCGCTTATCGCGCGGATGGCGCAGCGGGGCGCGCGGCCGGCTGCGTTGGCGCGGTGCAACGCGGGTCTGGACGCGGCCGAAACGCGCGCACACCCCAGCCCCCACGAATCAATTTTATTTATTTATTTATTTATTTATTTATTTATTTATTTATTTATTTATTTATTTATTTATTTATTTATTTAGCTGACTCTCATTTCCGAGATCGCCTCATTCCAACCCGATCAGCAGGTAAAGTATAGGCGACCGATGTAAGAGTAATCTGAAACAGAGAGATGAGATTCGAAACATAAACTTGGCAATTCTACACAGGCAATGCGCGCGCTAGTTCGCTAAAGTCGTTGTGTATCTTCTGTTTTTCGTTATGTTGCAGGTTTGGCCATAGATGCTCGAAAGGGTAGGAATGGTCGCGTGAAGTGGCGTGAACGTGCATCGCACTTTCCGTGCGTTCACAAAACTGCACAAAGAGGGCTGTGCAGAGTCACCAAAGTTTTCTGGACAAATAAATTAAGCTTATATGTTTTACTGACACGTTATAGCTCGTTATTGCCTTAGATACGGAGCTCCATATAGACTGCACAACTTACCTGGATCGAAAGGATCGTGATTATGAGGGATATATGAAAACAGTTGAATGATGCTACATGTTCTCTTATGGAAGACATTATGAGAGGGAATTATGAGAGGGAAGCTTGGGACGGAAATATGAAGAGACAAACCGAGTCAAGTTAACATCTAGATAATTAGTAATTAAGTAAATCTGAAACAACAAAATTAGGCAAAAAATAAATTTAAGTATGTAACGGGAGTTAACTGTTTCTAATGATCTCGGGTAACAAAAAGACCTGGGCCAAAGGCTCTCGGACATTCTGTCGCCGCTCCATAATTTGCTCCCTTATAACGCTCTTGTTGCAAAAATTACTATTGTTCATCTTCTATAATGTCAGATAAAGAGCAGTATTTTTTTCGACATCGTTTTTAGACAATATAAATTTAACGGTACACTATTATTTTACACCTAGAACGTGCTTCATTAGATTCATATTCAAAACACAATTTTTAAATCGCTAAATAGTTTTACAGGGAGGGGAGCAGTTTCATGTGGACCCCTAGAAATATTTTTAAGTCATATTTTGTTAATTGTTATCTTCAATTAAAAAATGCGCAAATATATTCATAATATCATTTCTGTTTGGATGTGATATTTGATATGTATTGTAATTCTTTTGAATACATTAAGTAAAATTTGCGCAATGTTTAATTTTTGGACATATATATATATATATATATATATATATATATATATATATATGTGTGTGTGTGTGTGTGTGTGTGTGTGTGTTTGTGTGTGTGTGTGTGTCTGTGTGTGTGTGTAAATGAACTGTGTGTACACCAAAGCTATCTTGTCTGTTATTTGTCCAAACCAAGACTTCACACCCTAAGGGTGTGAGGGTGTTTTTACCCTAAGGGTGAGAGCAAGCAAATAATGTGGAAGGAGAAGTAGCGCGTGGTATATATCTCATAGCTTCAACATCTCCATCTCCACTGTATACCTCCAGAATTCGCCTGGATGGGATCGTAAGAGACTTTGAAATTTGATGACTTCAGCAGCCGCGTTCTAGATTGTTTATTTTCGCAGACATCATTTGAACTTGAATTTAGGAATCCTCAAATCCCAATTTCCAAAATATTGTTTTGAAATTTTACTCAGTTTTTTTGAACAAGTAGCACGTTTTGATGGTTTTACATTCCAAGAATGTTTTTTCTTTATATTTTTTTAAATTTCAATTAATTATTAATTTTTTTAATTTTAATATTTTTTACATCCCGGTGTGTACGAATTTTTCTTCCCTACCCATACATCTTGAAAATATTTCTCGATCTTTCGCCGGACACTATCAAGAAAACAGGAAACAAAAAATTTAAACATAATTTTCAAAATTTGAAAATATAACGTATTATTTAAATTTTCTCAAAAGTTGAATTTAACTTTCGATTCTTCAGTGGAAATTTTAACGGTCAGAGGATCATTTTCCCTGAATCTCATTGTTCTATCTACTCGTTCATCACTATCACGGATACACGATATCAAATAACCCTCACCATCTGTAAATGCCACACATGCCGTATTTTTGGCGGACCATCTGCTGCATAACATTTGTTTTCCTCCTGTGCGTGTTGAGGTTTGTGAAAGCGGAAAACCGCGTCCGACGTTCTTTGGCCAACGGCGGAGAGGAATTCTGGTGCGAGTGGCCTAGACGGGTGTTATCCTGTTTTTGCCAGTTCCTTAGGAAACGCCTTCGCGTTGGCCTCCGACAGGAAACCTTCGTTGATTACATGAAATGAGTGGTTAGCGTTTTGAACCAGAATGAAAGTACCGAATCACATTTAACGCGCTACTTCAGTACTCCCCATAGACGGGGTGAGGGGCAGAGTCGCAAGGTCTGAGGCTCTTGGTCGAGGAGGTAACGCCTTCCTGCACCAGAGTTACTCGGCGGCACTCACGTCGTTAGCGTCAAGGTGAAGGGCAGGTTACTCGCCACCGACCTTTCGGGCGGGTTTGGGCGTGGACTCTGTTAGCCGGCATCCTCTATGAAGTTGGCGGCGGATCTCGAACCCACATATAAACCTCCAGGCGTGGAGCACGAACCCCCTACAGGGTTGCCTAAGTTCCGGTGGCACTCCCGTCGTTAGCTTCAATGTGGATGCAGAGAGTAGGTGGCTTGCCACGGACCTTTGGGCGGGATTGGACGTGGGGTCCGTTAGCCGGCATCCTCTATGAAGATGGTGGCAGCGGATTTCAAACCCACATATAAACCTTCAGGGGAGTATGAACCCCCTGACAGTGTTGCCTAGGTTCCGGTGACACTCACGTCGATAGCTTCAAGTTTCCCTCTCTCGCCTTTCTCTTTTGGCCATGCACCGCAACATTCGTACTTAACCAGCTTTCGTACGTAATGTTCTTTCGGGGTCCCCAGACCCGAGCAAGAGGCATAGCATTGTCTCGATAGAACAATTTTAAAAATTCATTCAATTGGACTGCTTACGCAGTAAAGCTTGCTTTTTCGGCCTTTTCAGCCAGTCCCGAGCAAGAGGCTTCCGTCAATTCCTTCCTCTCATCCGAGAGTAATAAATAGTGTTTGCACATGTAATTCTCTCATAGACTTCTCTCTTTTGAGAGCTCCACTCAGTACGGCTTGCTTTCGCGAGTTCCCAGGCCCGAACGTTGAGGAGACGGGTTGGGGGTCCCGAGTCCCCAGACCTTAGCCTAGAGGATAGCCCCCAGTTGGGCACTTGGCTTCGTGACGGCGGCCCGATACTCTGGGCAAAGAGGAGGGACTTGTCCCGACGCATTGTAAGTGACGCATTGTTTCGACTCCGTCACCGGCCTGGAAATACAGTAGCTCTAAGCTGGGAGGGTGACCCAACCCAAGCATTAAATGGGAAAGTTTACGAGAGGGATCGGAGAGATCCCGACTCCAAAAGCCCAAAGCGGACGTTAGGACCAAGGGGAGTGAGGATAAAGACATGCCTAGGTGGGCCTAGGTGCCCACTCCGATTTACCCTCGCGGAAGCAAATTAACGAAATGTGGATAGTAGCCCATGCTGGACATACACTGGGTGAATCGTATTATAGAAATCACTTCAAACTTCATGTTTTTACTTCACATTTAAACAGCAATGTAATTACCTCAACAATAAGATCTCGAATATCGATTGAAAAGTATTGTTTAATATTCTTTTCAGCTGTAACATTCGTCAGAATTAAGGACTATTAGTGCCTTGTTTAGAAAGTGTGGCCTCTCTGTATTACCTTTTCGGGTGTGATCTTTTTGGGTTATTTGACACAGAAAAATTTACAAACTTCTCAGGTCATTTAACTGTAATGCATAAAACAGGATTTACAAAAAAGTCAGTAATGATGATTGTGCAAAGAAATAAATCATTGACATTTGCAATCTCCTGCTACTATAATACAAATAAAGAACTATAGTATACATAGCTCTAATAAAATATTCAAACGCTTATAATATTATTCGATTACAAAATGACTCAACCATAATATTACGAAATAATTCATATGTGCTTACAGAAATATAAATAAGACATTTTAATAATAGGTTAGCAAGGACAAATACTAGAGTGTTTTGCATAGTTGTTGCAGGAAATAATTCGTCTAAACCACTTAGGTAAATCATTACAATGATACTTTT
>BOPP01000035.1:9813637-9818637 GCA_017312745.1 Gryllus bimaculatus
TTGGCACACACTTCAATTCGTTCATGGTTTATTGATTCCAAAATCATGCGAGTTTCTGAACTATCTGATGAAACTGGCTTATCCAGTGTTTGAGAATATATACATCAATGACGTTGAACTAAACTTTGAATTGAAAACATTAACATTTTTGGCACGTATTTGAACACTTACTACGGTTTTCAAAAATGCCACCTTACAAAAGTTTAGAGAATATTGCCCAAAATTTCATCATAAAAGAAAATTATTATTAAACATTGTTTCAGTTATTGTCTTATTCCGTTATTTTTTACTTAGCTTAATTATTTTTTAATCAATTATTATTTTTTCATTTTTTACATTCGTGACTTCAATCTATTGGTTTTTATGTATGTATAGTTTATAAGAAAGTCATTCACGAAGAAATCTAGTTATATTTATATTATTAATTTGTCTAATTGTTCAAAGATTTTCTCGTTTGTCAATAATGTGAACGTATACAGATTGAAAGACCTGTGATAGGTACAGCAAATTTGCATTAGTAAAAATAAAAATTAAAAAATGTCCCCTAAGAGGGAATCTACTACATATCAGACCAGTAAAATTCCTGTGGACATCGCGCCCTCCCCATTTTCGATATATCTTCCTTTCATTGCCATAATAGGCATATTTAGGAACTGGATATGGACGTTTAATTCGACCAATATTCAGTAGAATGTGTTTGCGTAAACTATTTGTTTGATTCCCAAAAAATAGATTTGTATTTTTTCACTGTGTATCTTTTTTTTCCACACAAATGCAGAATGATTTGTTGCGACCCGAGTGCCCCTGAGACCCGTGCAGATCTCCGCTCAGTTTGTTGGAGTTAATATCGTCACTTAGCAAATTCACCATGGGACGACTAATCTGACAGATCACTCTATCCCACCTCTCCGACCAGACTTGCGAGAACCACACGCTAGTAACGGAGACAACCAACTACGCCAAAGGCCACAGAGCAGGTCGTTTGAGTATATCATCCTTAGGTGAGGACAAGAAGCACTCTCGGATCGTGTTGGGTTCTCTTAATTTTACCCTAAGTCGCTGAAGTGTCAGCAAGTACTCACAGCAGATCGTGCAAGGCGACTGTTCTGCCTCGTCAGTCTGATTACGGTATGTGTGTCAAGTAGTTCACATTCCGTCGACCTACTGAGTTAAACAAATACCGGTTCTGGATAGACATAGTGTTTTCTGCACAGCAGCAATTTTGTAAATTTGGTGCAGTGTAATGCCTAAAAACATTGTTGTTAAGTTGTAAATCAACAACTTCACCAATGTGTTGAAGTGAACTACACCACACACGAAAATGGCAAGTGAATATTTCAAAGCACATTTCTAGATCTGTTTTGTCACAATCAAACCTGACTGAAAGGAAAAATGGGGGTTTTTTTTTTCAAGAATAGTCCTGTGTGTAGTTGCAAAAACTTTCTTCAAATATATTTCCGGTCTGCTATCAGTAATCAATACACGAATAAGTACTGTTCATAGGAGGCCCCTCTTGGAAACGATGATACCAATTTCCATAAGGAAATAGATTTTATTTAATCTAAAAACATATTATAATTCTATATAATTATTTAGGCTGGCATTTAAAGCTATGCTATTTGATGCTAACTTCTGAGTAACTAACTGTATAGCCACTTAATTATTGTTTCATTTAACTATAAATAAGTAACCTATTTAGAAACGGTCCGGCTGTCGAGATCGTTAAGGCAGTAGTGCCGTAGCGACCTCGGAACTGAAGGATGCTTTCGATAGTATGTGCCTGATGTTGATGCGAAAATACAACGTCATCATGACAAATAACATCAAATAATAAATAATCTGTAGAAATATAATATCCTAGTATTGTATCCTGTTAGCTTCGTTATAGCTCTCTGAGATAGATCATCAGGGTAAAAAATGGTAAGTGATAGATATGTTTTTGAGCAATTGGTTAAGTTTGTATATACTCAAACAATTGAAGAAAATAACATTGTGCATTCTCATTTATAGTTTTCTTTCAAGACTAAATATGTTATACATTTTACGAATAAATAAGTATTATATCATAAGAGATAAACAATAATATAAATAGACATCTACGCAACGAAAACATCTTCATTTCTTCTTCGATTACGTTACAAACTAAGATTGTCAATTACACGTATTGAATAAATATAAATTCACACGTGAATATGCAAAATTGTTTTAGGAGAACATCAAAGGCTGCTGGATTCTAGAGCATTGTCACAAGTGCTCAAGGAAAAAGTTCTGTTGCGCACCAATAATACGCGTAATTTGCAAGTTGAAGTAATATTCTTGTAAATGTTTGTAGTAAATATAGAGCGTGATCTTGAAATCATTTAGTTATATCACATTTATTTAACATCACTTGCTAAGCGTCTTTATTATATATTTAATTAATAGATTGCCATGTCACTAACATTTTTGATACTACTGATCCCAACTAGAGATGCTAATCGAATCTTCACAACCAGAGTTCAGTATGGAGTTCATGGCCATGTCTCAACTCATAAGATTTATTTAGACTTGTTCTCCGAAGCAATTTACTATATCGTATTGCAGTAATCAGCATAAACCAGCATTGCCCTAAGTGGCTTCCACTGGCTAATATGAGCCCAAATCTTGCCGGTCTCTCTGTCTAGACCCATCGGCCATCTCAATGGAGCTTATTCAGGCAAGATATCTCAAAGTCATGTTATGCAAATACAACATTGCCGATTCTCGAGGTAGGGTACGGAATAAACTGCTTACCGCGTTGCATTACCTAAATACGCTCTGCTCCAGCCCCGCCCAGTGATTGGACGGTTGTGGTTCCCGCTATCTCTCTGCCAGGAAGTCGCCGTCTCCTCCAAAGAGATGTAGCCTCGTCCTTCCCAAACCGCGCACCTCGCAGGCAGCGCGGCGGCGGCCAGGGCCGAAGGCGGGGTTGTGAGGGGCGGGTGTGCGGGGGGAGGCAGTGCGGCCGCTGCCATTGGCGCACGCTGCACCGCCCCGAGCGGTGGCTCCGCCCCTTGCCCGGCCTGCGCTCCCCTCCCATCCCCTCCCACCTGCTCCGCACCACGGCCACGGCGGGACACTTCCCGACCCGGCCCGCGCGGGCCGCTGCCTTCACGCCGCTGCCAAAGGAGACGGGAAGGAACAAGAACCATGCTTTCGCAAAGCAGATCAATCAAGACTGCGTAGCCGGTTTATAGAAGCTGCCAACATAGACTTATACAGTGCTAGCGCGCACTACAATATTTCCCATAAACTCAAACAAAATGTTAGTTTCAATCGAAGTCTCGGATTGATCAAGAGTGAAGGGGGAGAGAGCGAGAGAGAGGACGAGAACGAGAGAGACAGAGAGACAGAGAGACAGAGAGAGAGAGAGAGAGAGAGAGAGAGAGAGAGAGAGAGAGAGAGAGAGATTGAGGGAGGAGACAGGAGGAGATATGAGGAAGGGAGTCAAGGAGGAAGTGTAGGGACAGTGCAGGAAGTGAACGGACATAGGAAGGGTGAAAAACATGAATGAGTACACGAGAGAGATAGTTGAGAAAATGAACTAAGATTAATAAAAAGTTGAAAATACTGTCGTAGAAAGGTAATGAACTAATGAATACCAATGCATCCATTGTGGGAAAAATCACGTAGTATGTTGGCGTCCATCTAAAAAAATTCATTTGGGGGATAATAATTAATTTGAGCTGCGTCCTAACTTGGAAACATGGTCGACTATGAAAACTCTTAACGGCCGACTGAGAACGTCTTAATGTGTTACATAATAAAAGTGAACGTTCTGTCAATTTGTTTTAGATTTTACTAAAACGAGATACGAAATTCTGTTGTATGAATGATGTATTAGATTAGTGTTAGCTTTACATGTCTGTCACGAAGTCAATTTCTGGAACGTGAAAGAAACATAGATTTTGAGGCTTCTTCCAATCACAGAAAAATAATCTCGATCTACCCCCGGAGGTTACTATGTCTCTAAAAAGTCTGATAGTTGATTACCCTTACCTATGGTTTTAAATGTTAATAATATCTCCTTACTAAATCGTAGATCTTGGAGTAATGTAAATTAAAATCTTCGATTTTTTAAAACAAATGTGCAAATGCAAAACGACTAATTTTTTTAGATGCAGGAAGGTTTGAGTTCCGCTGGTGAGGCTGGGGTATAGAGTTACCTGAATGGCACGCTTGCGAATAAGAACCTGAATTCGAATCCAGTGAAAATATATTGCTGATTTTGAAGATTTATTGCAGGTTTATGTTGTTTTGTAATATTTCACAACTAAATGAATAATGATGTTCAAGTCCAACTAGTTTTTTTAAGAACATTCCGCATCGAGAATAAATATTTTGGTTCCCGTCTTGAATAGACAAAGGTCACCCGATGGAGTTCAGAGCGAAGGTTGCGGACACGAATCTAATGCGGGAAATGTGGACAGTTCAAGCTATAAAAAATGCTAACTACGAGTTTCCCATTTTTGGAGGGACTAAAAATAAGTCATGTACTTATTCTCCAGCTACTTGAATCTCTATAAAGAAAAGTACGTCGTGAGAATGTCATCAATAAATATATAAATAAATAAAACAGTATCAGATATTACAGCAGACTGTAGTACTTGCTGCTGCTGTATTTTCGTGCTTAGTTTATATATCTCTGGGGGTATTTATTGAACAAAATACCTTTTCTTCTTATTTCCTGACAAGATATTAATTATAATTTTCTATCAATAATCGTTAACCAAAATGCTACAGGTTACTTGCTTTATCATGCACAACAACTTGCTAGCAAGTTTCGAAAGAAACAAACGTTAATTATTTTTAGAACAGCGATTTATTATTCAATTGAAAAATTTATAAACGGCTATTATATATTTCAGTAGCGCCAGCAAAAGATCATTCCAGGAAAGAAACAGATTCATGTCGCAAAGATGTACAATCAGGTCCTCGCCTTAGCTGCGTCAACTTCAAAGAGGAAGACAATTCCTTCGCCG
>BOPP01000035.1:9823637-9895999 GCA_017312745.1 Gryllus bimaculatus
TATTGGTGGCGCAACCAGACTTTTCCTTGAGCACTTGTGACAATGCTCTAGAATCCAGCAGCCTTGATGTTTCTCCAAACAATTTTGCATTCACGTTGAATTTAATTTTCATATGTTAATTTACTTTTATTTGTGACGTAATCGAGAATGAAATTAAATGATTTTCGTGGGTACTAATATTTTGTTACTCTATGATAATACTTATTATTCGTAAAAAAGCTTAACATTTTAAGCTGAAAGAAACAAAAAATAGATGTCAAAGTTATTTTCTTTCAATGTTAAAACGAATACAATTGTCAAAACTATTTCAACTTACTTTTTACCCTGATGTGATCATCTACGGGCTTACACAAGCTACAAGTAAATTTACAGGATATATTTTCTAATATTTTGTTGTTGTTGTTGTTATTTAAGGTCGCATCAACATCTAGGTCATTAGCATCCTTCAGTCCGAGGTCGCTACGGCACTACTGCCTTAACGATCTCGGACAGCCGGACCGTTTCTAATAGTTTATTTATATTAAAGTGAAACAATAATGTATAACAGTGTACTCAAATAGCATCATATAGCATCAAATAGCATAGCTATAAATAGCAACAGCTAAAAATGTTAAATATAATAGTTTTTAATTAGTAAAATCTTTCTTATGAATTTGTATCATCGGTTTCCAAGAGGGGGCCCTCCTTAACAGTACTTATTCCGGTATATTATTATATAAGCAGACGGAATATATTTGAAGAAGTTTTGGCAATCACACACAGACTATTCTTGAAAAAAAAACCATTTTCCTTTCAGTCAGGTTTGATTTGTGACAACAGATCTAGAAATGTCTTTGAAATATTCACTTGCCTTTTCATGTTGTGTAGTTCACTTCGAACACATTGCTGAAGTTGTGATTTCACTTAACCAACAATGTTTTGTGGCATACACTGCACCATACAAAACTTGCCTGTGCAGTAAACACTATTCTATCCAGAACCGATGTTTAACCAGAGTCGACGGAATGTGAACTATCTTACACACATACGAATTCAATGACGAGCAAACAGTCGCTGCAGCATTCTGTGAGTATTGCTACACTTCAGCGACTTAGGGTTACAAATTAAGAAACCCAAAGTCAATGCTTCTTTCCTCACCTAAGGATGATATACTCAACGACCTGCGTTCTGTGGCCTTTGCTGTAGTTGGTTTTCCCCGACTAGCGTGTTTTTCTCCGAAGTTGTCGGAGAGGTGAGGATAATATCTGTCAGATTAGTCGTCCATGGTGAATGCTAGACGAATATTAACTCCAACAAACTGAGAGAATCTGTCGGGTCTCCATGTGGGGCACTTCGGGTCGCACAAATGCAATTCTGCATTGTGTGAGAAAAAATATACAGAAAAAATACAAATTATTTTTGGGAATTCAACAAATAGTTTTACGCCACAAATTTACTGAATATTGGTCGAATTGAAACTCCAATCCAGTTCCTAAATATGCTATTTATGCAATGAAAAGGAAGATATATCGAAAATGGGGAGGGGCGGAATTCCACAGGAATTTTCTGGGTGTAATGTAGTAGGATTCCCTCTTAGGGGACATTTTTTAATTTTATTTTAGCTAATGCAAATTGTGCTGTACCTATCACAGGTCTTTCAATTTATACTTCACATTATTGACAAAAAATTTTGAACAATTAGACAAATTAATAATATAATATAATAATTTTCTTCGTGATGACTTTCTTTATAACTATACATACATAAAACCAATAGTTGAAGTCACGAATGTAAAAAATGAATAAAATAATAATTGATTAAAATAATAACTAAGTAAAAAAATAACGGAATAAGACAATAACTGAAACAATGTTTAATAATAATTTTCTTTATGATGAATTTTTGGGCAATAGTCTCTAAACTTTTGTAAGGTGTATTTTTTGAAACCGTAGTGAAGTGTCAAATACTGCAAAAATGTTAATGTTTTCAATTCAAAGTTAGTTCGAACGTCATTGTATGTAATATATTCTCAAAACACTCGATAAGCAGTTTCATCAGATAGTTCAGAAACTCATATTTTAGAATCAATAAGACTGAACGAATTGAAGTTTGAAATTAATTTTTTATGCGTTGTCATATAAATAATCGTACGAGTTTCCCAAGTCCTCCTAGGAGACTAGGGCATTCACGAGTTTAAAACAGGGAGTTAGTCAGCGGCAAACCAAATGTCCTAGCCCTTCCAAAAATATGAGCTTCATCATCACCTGATTCTCCCCGCTGTAACATTGAGTCAGAAGGGTCCCAGGGTACTGAAATTAATTCATTAATTTTTATTTAATTAATATTTCTGATCTTAGAAGTATTTTCTGGTATAATTGAATGATTATAAATAATATCAAAAACTGGTACACTTTTTCAATATTTTGTAATATAAAAAATCAAATTTTCATTACATACAGAGCGATGTATTGAAATAAAAATATCGGTATTCACAAAGGAAAGATAAATGGTTTCCAACCCAAATTTTACCCTTGCGGGTGATCTCATCTCAACCTTTCCTAATGTTAACGTTAAACCGTAAACACTAATAGCTTACTGCGTGTACGCTTTGAATCCTCACAGGCGCATCATTGCATAAGAGGAAGAAGAAAAACTTTACAAAAATTGCTCCTCAGTTGTACCAAGTGGTTTTAATTGTCTCGAAAATAATAACAGTATTTTAAATTAAGTAAGAGCAAAAATTGTATCGTAAAGTTTTATACAACCGACTTTTTGCCTTCACAAGGACGTAATTTAAAGCGACAAGCCATAACACAGCATAATTGAAATATACTTTTTTTAAGTGATTATTTAAAGTACCTACCACACATTAGCCAAATAAGTAGAGGACATGTGGCCTTGGGCCTTCTTGATGTTGGCGTCTGAATACAGACCATGAAGTATGCAGGACGAGCGTTGCACTTTCAGTTACTGTGGGATACTGCAATAACATGCTGCTAGACGATTTAAATCGTTTTCAAAATAATTTATGCTACGGGAAAAATCTAAACGAAAGCTATCGTTTTGCATGTTCTAGGAACTGTTTTACGTCACAAATTATTTGGGCAATTCATGGTAACTTGCGAGGGTTATCATCGAAATTTGTTGCAAAATATTTCTGACCTCATCGAATAAGACAGGTGAGTAAGGAAAAGAACATGGATGGTCGAAAAAAACATCTTCATCGAAGGACTTACCTTCTGGCGTCATGTCATCTCAGGCGAATTGAAATGGATGTTGTAGGACTTCAGAATAAATATGCAGTGTTTATCTAACGTTTTCTTGCCTTCACATCCGCTTATTTAGCGATACGATTTCCGATATGAGACATTAGATAGACAAGTAGGAATCAATCCGTAGTAATTAGAGAAAAACGTACTGAGTCGCCTTGTGTCGCAGAGGGACTCTCTGACCATGAATCGTCGGGCCACACTCACAAACAAACCCGTTTTTGACTCGATACTGATTGGGTTCTTCAAGACCTGACACAAGGGGAGGTGTTGTTCGAAAAACATCTGAATTCTATACGTGGCATAGAGGGGGGATGAAGTCCGTGAGACCCTGAACAGTTTGAGAGTAGCCTTTCGTAATGAAACATTTTATTTTTGAAAATTTGCACCCTCTTTAATCTATCAATTTGAGATTTTCGTATACATTTCGGAGAAGCTCTCCAAGCCATCTAGCAACCCTGTAAATGAATGGTACAGCATAAAATCAGTTATATTTATAAATAGTGTCAATAAAGCTGTACTTTATTTCTCCTTGAAGCATGTATCTATGTTTTATTTAATTACTAGTAAAATGTCACGAGTAAGGAAAAAGGTTAAATGAAAGAGGGGCTCAGAAATTAAGTTGGAGTCCCCTCTTGCTTTAGGCTGTGCACGCCTATGCGTGGTGCAGCCCGAATGTCTAAAGTGACTGGGAGTTAGTCTTGTTACCCTTCGGACTCAGAAGTAACGTTTCATGATATTCTTTAATTTAGTGTGCTGTTTTAGCCCAAAACGTCTTTCGATGGCATTATTCAAAACCACAACCAAGGACATGGGAAACTTGATAATAGCTATTTAACGAGAGTGTAAATCATCGAAATTTAGACCTTACTCAATTTGAATTTAAGGAACTCTGAGTTCAATATTATTCTTACGACAAAACTGCTTGCAATCGCAATGAAAATGTTCGTTCGTTACATAGATTGGGCATAAATAACCCCATTCAATTCAAGTAATAAATTTGGCCTTCTCTTCTCTGAGTGATTTGATCATTTTTATTACCATTTGTTTGTAATAAATCCTTATTGAAAAACGCTTTGGCTTATAAATATGGATCCAATTATAATTTGGCATGATTGAATAATGGATTTGGCAGATGGCATCTCTGGCATTTAATAGCTGTTAGGTAATCAGTCTTTTGCGACTGACTGGTAGATTTTCCCTTCTCCCTACCTAAGAGAACGCATGCACCCCATGGGAGGCAGTTATGGGAAAGAGCGACGAATGCCGTTTCTTACACAACCAAACCGCCTCGTGTCGACCCCTACAGGCCTCCGACATGCCTGTCATGTGACGCTTCGTTCAGTCGCGGGTGTTGCTTGTTCGCCTCGATACTGGGATGGCAGCACAGCGCGCCCACGTGTGGCGAGGAAGAAGCAACGGCGGAGGTGGAGGCGGCGGAGGCGCCAAGGTCGCGATGCGGCCCCACCGGGAAAACAAAGTCAATGACAACGGCCGCCACGACTTCGGGTATCCGACATGCGCGCTCTCCCTCGGACAAATCGTGAACTGCGTCGGCGATGCCTCGTCCGCACAGGCGCTGCCTGGCGGCAGCCCCTCGCACTGCGTGTGCTCGCGACCTCGTGCTGTGGGCGTTGATGAGTCGCGAGGGCGGTCGCGTCCTCGCCAGGGCCAAAGGTGGAGCGTGGCCTCCCGTGACCTTGACGACCGTGTTTGTTGCCGCCGTCCGCCCGCCCGTCCATCCGCTTTTACGAAGCGTCAAGGTCGTTTCGCTTGTTATGTGATGTTACGACTACTTGCAGAAGTTTTGGCACCCGCGACATTCGACAGAATTCTCTCTGCTCTTGTTTCCATGGAGGGTGGCTACAAAATTTTTTTTCGGGGGTGGGGGAGGGTGGTAGTTTAAGTTCAGCCCTCATCCGAAATTAGATATAAATTAATCAAAATCGGTATGTTACTCCTTCGGATGTAATGCGATCAATATGAGGTGGGCCCAATGGAATAAACTTAGTAAAATTACCAGAAAATATGTTGCCTGTGAGGAAATCGTCTCTAATTTCCTCCCGTTGGAGCTGATTTTCATTCTCTAAAACATTGTTTTATTCTAAAAAAGAAAGTACTTAATCTAAAAAATTCTGAAACCAAGTTTCGCTTACGGATGACTTGTCTTTCTCTTATGGCGACATTTTTTCACTAAAACTTGAGTTAAGAGCAGTTGTTAATTATATAACAAAGATGATGGCTAAGAACAAATATTCTAATAGACATAATTCTGATAGAACATTTGAAGTCTGAGTTAGAGTTGATTTTAAGCAATGAATCAGTCTGTACTAATTTTTACAATCTCGGTTTTATTATTATTATTATTATTATTATTATTATTATTATTATTATTATTATTTAATGGATATAAGTTTAGCCGAGGTATAATTATTGTGGCTTGGTCAGATCAATAACCATAATTTTCTTTCGGCAGGGGCTCAAATTTTCCCGGGTGAAGAGGAAGTTTGGTGAAATTGTAATCTCCGCTTTTTGTGTCTCAACACTTTTCTTCTTGTAAGCTTATTTCATTCAGAATTTACATCATTACAAAAAGTCACAATCATATTATGCAGTTGAATACAGTGTGTCCCCGAAAACCCGTTACAAACTTCCAAGGCATCTAGAGGATCAAAAATGATCACTTTTTGCCAATGAACATGTGGTGTGAAATTTCATTCAACGCAATCAGGCGTGTGATATTTGCTCTTGATTGTGAGGCGACTCCTCATGCACCAATGTTCGGCATATCACGCAAAGTGATTTCATAGCTGCCGTTCTTCGGTGCATGGTGAGTTTTTATTTATATATTTGTTTGTTTTGAGACCGAAGGCCTCAAAGGAATGCTTTCCACATTGTAATCTACAGGATAAGATATTCTTGGACATTTTATTACATTTTTGCTGGTCCGGCGCTGGGGGCAATCTATGTTTGTGACGTCACACTTAGAAGGCTTAGGTTTCTCCCTGTTATATGTATGATCTCTGTGTACACCGAGGTTTGCGCCGACTGATGAGGTTGATTTGCATTAATTCAAGATTATGCAAATACACTTTAGTGCTCTGGAAGCAACAATTAGAAGTATTAGTTATTATTAGAAATATTAGTATAATATGATGGTCCAGTGGGACTTGTAAGTATAGTAGCACCTCATTTAAATATGGTGGACAGTGAGGGCATGAATGTTGCATAACTAATTGACGGGGGGGGGCGAGCAAGGAATATTTGTTTATTTTCTTCTGCTGGCGTTGATAAACTCTCGAAAGAGAATCGAATCATTAATTCAAGATTATGCAAATATACTTTAATGCTCTCGAAGCAACAATTAGAAATATTAGTTATTATTAGAAGTACGAATATTAGTATACTGCGATGACAATTAGCGGTGACAATTGTCAGAGAACCGATTTATTATATTTTATTTAAATTAGGTATAAAAGGGAACAATTTCGTTTGTGAGTCCTAAAATTGATGATACACTTCCCATTTCCTGAAGAGGAGGGGTCTTCAGCCTCAACGACCCTAAAATAAATTTTCTAAGACGGTACAGTATTCTACATCACATGCAAGACTATTCGTATTTATAAAATATGAGGAAGAAAATTAGGAAGTAAATATTATTGTTTTGGTAAACAAATAGAGGAGTAGATCTGAAATGCGCAGAGGCCTGCCTGGCGTAATATGTAGAAGGGAAAGATAATTAGATATTAATATTTCTCTGTTGATTAAAAATAGCGAGTAGAATATCTGAACTCTCGAAGATGGCACGCCCAAAGGGGCGAATATATAATATTATTTATATAAATAAGGAGAAAATCTCAACTGTCGTAATGTCGATGAAGATAGCTTATATGTGTATAGTTCTTCATTTATCAAAAGTAAGTATTGACATTCCTGTTTTTGTGAAAAGTTTTGTGATATAACCTACCGTACTCAAGCACTTAGTATAGTACCACATCATATCTACTAATCACTGTTCATATTCAAAATCTTTTTGTCCATTTTTATCGTACACCTCTCAAATTGCCAACTCTGATAATTTAAGTCAATATAATTCATGTACATAGCAGTTCCAAAGGAGCAAATATTTCTTTTTGAAAACATGTATTAAAAATGAAATTTGATGAAAGCAGATGCCTATATTTCTTTCACAATATTGTTTAATTTTTTCTGGTGTGATTGACTTTAAAGACATGGCATAATTATGCCATTTAAGAGACATAATTGTTTAACCTGGTTCATTCGATCTCATTTCTTTGAAAGTGGATGCACTTCACTTTGATTAAAGGGAAATTCGCAAGACCCTATGGTATGATGAAGTCACAAAAGGAACTAGTGTACTACAGGACGACCGAGACTTAGGGAAGGAACCATCTCCACAAAATTGCCTGAGTTTTCTGCGTGTGAATCCAAAAGAGAAAGCAGAAGGATCAAGAAAATTTGAGAAGGGCATTATCAGAAAGCTTAGAAACTAAATCAAACTACAAGGGAAAGGGATCTCTTACATATTTTGATGTTCCTCGTCAAAGAGAAGAAAGAAACAGTATTGGCAAATAATGGACGATTGTGTACAGTGAATAATGAAAACTGTGACTTATTAGGATTGGTTTCTCTTTTTACTCGTGCCAGTGTTTTCTTTATCCGCAATAGTTCGGTAAAATTTTCAAGTCAGCATGTTCAGCCATGATATTGCATTGAAATAGCTGGAAAATAATACTTTCTCTAGAGTGATTAGTACATTCAATAAATTAATTTATATCTTGGAAAAGTTGAAGCATTTGCAAGAAAATTAGGAGGACCGTTCTCGTAGTACATTTAGTACTGTAAATTCTCTTTTCAGCAGGTTAGTAAAAGATCTAGGTGTTATGCGGAAGCAAGTTAAATTAATTATTAAACAGTTAGATTTATTAATAATTGCAAATATGCGGTAATAAAGTTGCTACAGCGTAGGATACTCCAGATGCTGCTACTCAATCTCATGTTTTATTTTTTATATTATATAAAATACTCTCCTATATTATGTCAGTAGTATAGATGAGTTTTATACGCACGCAACCGATCTTCATAAATAAGACCTCTAAAGAAAGAGAACTTCACGAATACATTTCGATTTGCACTTTGACTTTGAAAATATAAAGGATTTGTTGAAACAATTAATCTAAATATTCATGTCAAATGCATCATGCAACACTCGGTCAGCATTGTTGGCCGAATTGACGAAGCGTTCTCTAGGGTCATAAAATCTTGAAGTTTGAAGCCGAAGGTCACAACAGAAACGTTCCTTGCATCGTATTCTATAGAACGAGAGCTTCTTGGACATTCTATTACATTTCCCCGTTCGGCCGCTTCTCGATACTACCCCTGCTCAGAGACGTGCAGAATCTGCAACTCTATGAGAAATGAAACCAATTACTTGATATTCTATGCGATTAAATTGCACGAGTGTACCTCTGAGTTCGATTATAAAGTTAAATAATATTCCAAAGAGTAGGGTTCTCCTTGCCCGATCCTGAATTTTCACATGGACAACTTTAAGTAGTTTTCTCGAGAGTAAAAAGCTTTTGTAAATTTTTTGTGACTATCAAGAAGAGCGAAAAGCTAACTGACAAGGAAGATTGTATAATTACTTCAAATATTTTGTTTAAGGAAGTGTTGTGAAGTGTCCCAAGAACATGTCTATACTACTGACTAAATCTGTATTCAAATTTTTTTTCAAACAACAATTTCATTGTTCTTTACTTTCATTTTAAATTCTATAAGTACATTGGAATATACTTTTTAAAATTTTTAAACAAATAAACATGTTTCGTTAACAAATTCACTTCTTAAGGGCATGGAAAAGGGTGTAATTTAACAACGCAGAGTTCTCGCACGTGTACAAGTATTGTACAAGTTACGCAAAAATATGTAACGAAATATTTAGATGTTAGGATTGTCTTTATTCGCCAGGATCACAATTTCTGAGAACACAACGTAGAAATACAAAAAATATAATTACTTAGAATCTGGACCGATTATGTGAAAGCGGTTCAAAGTATCTAAGGAAATTTGCAGTACAGAGATAACAATTCAAAAAATATACTTCTTTGAAACGTCTTACCGTTTCAATTAATGAATTCGTTTAAGAAATGATTTGACTTTCTACGTTTAACACGACAAAATTTCAAATTTTCTCTTGCACTGGCAAATGTGTATCACAAGTATTATTATTATTATTATTATTATTATTATTATTATTATTATTATTATTATTATTATTATTATAGATGTGCTATCACGAAAAGAGAAATTAGCAAACTTAAAAAGGAAAGTTGTGATTACTACATCTCAGACGTAGAACACGATGTACACGTGCGCAAAATAGGGCCTCCAAAATAATGAAACATTTTAATAAAGAAGAAAGAGACGCCGCTAGAATCTCCATCCTAAGTGAAGACGAATGGCTAACGTATTCTAAAAACTTATATACAGATCCTGGCGGAGAACGCGACCTTACAGACCAAGGAGGGGCCGAACCATCACATGTAGACCTAACTGAGCTCAAAGAACTAGAACCATTGGAAAGGTTAAAAAAAATAAGCTGTTGGCATAAATGGAATCAAAATAGAACATTTTAAATGTGCATCAATAAAAATGAAAGAAAGATTTATATATCTTTTAAATGTATGCTGGACTGCATGTAAAATATCAAAAAAATGGAAAGTGGGCATGATATCTCCCAGTTTCAAGAAAGACAAACGAGAAAATTGCGAAAACTGCAGGGGAATCAGCCTTCTGAGCACAATCTACAAAATGTACGCTAAAATTATAACGCGAAGGATGAATATCATTAATGAAGTTATTCTTGGAGAATAATAATATGGCTTCAGGAGAGGTCGAGGAGTTAATACAGAAGCGTAGGGAATTCAACATCATTGCCTGCATTCTCTTCGTAGATTTTGTAAAAGCTTTGGACATCGTGCCCAGGAAGAAGTTATGGGAAATTCTGAAGATTCAGGAAATTCCAAACCACCTAATAAATGTTATGAAAAGCTTGTATAGGAATAATAAAATATGGATTGGCATGGGAACAAGAATTGGGAGAAAACAAGTGAAAATAAATAGAGGAGTAAAACAAGAATGCCCACTGTCCCCTGCACTTTTTACTTACACGTATACGTAAGTTTATATGGAGTAATATACGTATTATAGGGAAAGTTTTGTAATGCTGCGGGGAAAAAGGCAGATTATTGGCAGAAAAAAAAATCATTGCCGGGTCCTGATAACGAAAAAGTAGATAAATCCAATTGCCAAATTAAGAAAATACCCGCCAATACGTGGTGTAGCCAGAATTCCTGTTTTATGGGTCCTTGATACCGAAAAATCAATTGACGCCAAAACGTCCGTCTATCCGTTTGGTGTCTGTGAACACTGACGTTTTTGAAATTGCAATATCAGTTCACGTCCCCAATGAAGGTAATATATAAGGCCATTGGAGTTTGGAAATTTTTGAACAAGGGTAAAACATGAGCTACTACGAAATTTCTACGTATGAAAATACTTTTAAAACAGTTTACAGCGTCGGCGACGCCATATTTAACTGGTCCCTACATAGTATTTGAGTAACTGCGAGTACGCAAATCCGTCACTCACGGTTAGACCACTTCCCATGCACCAATCGAAACATATGGAGTGTCATTCGACGCGCCTCTTGTCTCCTGCTGGGGAACTGATTTTTTTTTTTAATTTAAGGTCGATTAACAGCTAGGTCATTAGCGGCCATTGTAGATTAACGATAGGGTTAAGGGTGTGAAGTGATATGGTGATGGTGAGGGGTGAAAGGACGAACACAATTACTACCATGCCTGAGGCAGAACTCGAACCCGCGATCCTTCAGTCCAAGAACTGATATTCCCCTATCATTCTAGCTGATGTTGCGACGCCTGAAATTTGAAACTGATATTTTAATTTTGGGGTATTTTACATGAAGCCCCTGGGACATTTTTAAAATTTCCGAAAAATTGCTCCAATTTTTTTGTTTAAATATTATTGTTAATTCGGCAAAAGACGTTTAAGAGAATGTTGCAGGTGACATTTTTGTGTATATATCCTCGATTTTTCGAAAATTGGAAAAAAAATAAAACTTCAAAATTGGAGATAGAGATTTTTGTCTCTGACAAAAATTTGTTGCATAAAATTAACTCTTCAAAAAGGTCACGTACAATATTTTGAAAAAACAAGTATTTTTTGGTAATATGTAATAAGGAACGGTAAGAAATATGCCAGCACTAATCTCATTTTCGGATATTGCTCGTTTTTTTGAAAATTGCGAAAAGGAATTGCGATATAATAGTAATTCATAATCGTTACTAAGGATCGTTAAAGTATATACTGTCTTAGCACCACTCGTTTTCTCAAAAGCGGCTCCATCGTTATATTGATGAAATGTTGGTGGATAGTCTGAAGGACGTTTAAGATAATGGTGTTCATCTCACTTTGGTTGAAATTTTGAAAATTGAAAAAATTCACAATCTTTTCGGTGTCTTCCTTTTCGAAAATTTGAGTACAATTTGCGCAATTTTGCGTGAGAGTACGGGCGAGAAAGTATACGTGCTGTTAGCACCATTAGTCACTTGCAAGTTTCGTGAGAAGTTAAAATTAATAGTTACTAAAAATGTTTTATTGGGGTGGGGGATTTCCCCCCGTGGATCCGAGCCTGCCTTAAATATGTGGAATGGGTAGAGATGGAAGATTTTAGCAATTGCTAAAAATGTGAAATGTTACCACACGCTGAAAAATTGTATATTGCTGTGAGCTCTACTGTAGTTATGATGTTGAGATCACTGTATAATTGATGATCGGTGGAGAATATTTCTGTAGATTTTCAATCTACGATAAAATGCAAAATCACTTACAATATGTGAAATGGCCGTGAATGAGCAATATATTTGCTAAATGACATTTTATGTTTTCCTTTGCATTTGCTCTCTAGTTAGTGATCGACAACAACACATCGATATTTGGAAACGTTAAATTTGACAGAGGCCAAGGATAGAAGCTAAACAATTATTCAGTCAATATAGTTTAATACTAAAACTTTAATTGTTACTGACAGAAGAAATAGTGAAAGTAACATTGAAATATGCTTTCAGTTAATTTTCCACAGATTGTGTTTCATATTAATAATAGGTATTTATATAAATTTATGATAAATCGGAAGTTGACGGTGACACGGTTCTTTTGCCACGAAAAATTGCTTTCCCCAGGGAGGAGTTGGTTTTCCGCAAAGCGAACAGAAGAATGTATGATACAAGTCACCGTATAAATTAATTTTAAAGCCAACGCATTTTGACACCAAGACGTGCTAACGCACGTCGCTATCCGACGGGACATCTATCCCATCACTTTTAAGAGAGTTTTTTAAAGAGGGATAGTATTATACCTACGTACACGAACAACAATGAATCTATGAAACCCAATATCAACACGAGAAATAATGCATCATTAAAAGGAACCAAAGGAACTGTGCCACCGCCAACTCCCGATTAACCAAATTTATTTATTTTATTAAAATACATTGTTTCTTACTGTGGTTTTAATAAGTGCAAGACCATCCATTTCCTCTTCTTTGAATAGTATTAAACAGAAGCCTGAAGTCCTGTAAAAGACAAGAATCATTTTATGGATTTAAAAGTACTTCTTGAAAAATTTGATGAAATTCACAATGTTGAAATATTAAATTAGTTTCCCTTATTTCCTAATTTTAATAGGATAATCAAGACAACATGAAACTATTTTTTTATCTCAACGTGAACTCCCTTAATAATAATTTTCTCAAGATATGCTACAAAATGTTAAATCTTAATTTTTATAAAGCTATAAAACACTACAGCCTGTTTTTTTAATGTACTTTTTTTAAAATTGAAAGTGCTAAATTCTACCCTCACTAGGAATGTGGTCAAGACAAGGAAGGAAGGATCACGCACAGTCTGTGGCTCATATTGTAGGGTGGTACTGTGGTAATTTCCTGGAAGTGATCAGGAAAACCATGGAAACCACTGAGTAAAGCTGTCATCCTTCAAATTTTATTCAAGCAAGTCCCACAAACTCTCCAATATTGAACACATCAGGTTATTTGCAACGAAATGTTTTCAATCCCCTCGAGATTGAGGTCAAAGTTGGGAAGGAGACTTTATACCCTCCAATCCCCTCTGAATGCATTTATTTCAGCTTCTGGAAGCTTTCTGAGGGAAAAGTAGGGTGTGTGGGAAGGTGTTAGTTTCTCAGCAATACTATAAAACCAAATATATAATTTGTTTGCTGACACAAATGTATTTTATTAATTGAGAGTGAAAATTTCTACTTTTCAAATGTTGCCAGTCATGCGCTTTATTCATTTTAACTAATTATTATATGGAAAGAAAGTGGTAGAGGTCCTGGAGTTCAAGAAAATATGCACAGATTATACTTTTCTCTCATACAGATGTTACATCAGATTTTACTTTTCTGTGAATAAATAAAAGTACATAAATTTAATGTTGCTCCTCGGGTGGTTTGCGTACAGTATGTAGCTTTTGATGAGTTGGTCCTGGGTTCAATTCCCAGATGGGGCAAAATCAAAGCTGTTGTTTTCTAATACAAATTATCTCTATTTCTACAGTTGTGTGATGAAAGAAAAAGCTCAGGTAGGCCAATTTAACTAGGTGTGAATATGACTATGTTTGCCACATATCTCCCTTAACCCCCAGGCATGGATAATAAATAAAAACAGGCCCCAGGTCTGGGAATACTATTAGGTGGTAAAGGTTGGACTAATCTGACTTTAAAATGTCAAATACATGCATACAATTGAATGCTTTTGATAATATCCCAATATTGAATTTTAGCTGAAGGGTTCAAAAAATTCAAGGGCTCAAAGAAGATATGTCACAATTATAGGGGCATTACATTGCTATCAACATCTTCTAAGCTATATGCAAACATGCTAAGGAACGGACTCAATAAAATATTGGAGAATTTCATGGTAGAAGAGCAGTGTGGATTCCGAAAGGGTAGAAGCACTAAAGACACCATCTTTACATTGCAGATGTTGATAGACAAAATAACTTTTATAATATTTATTGGTTATGAAAAGGCTTACAACAAAGTTATTATACAGAAACTCTGGGAAATACTAGAAGAGAAAGTTCCAAATCAGATACTCAATGCAATACAAAGTCCCTACAAGAACTCAAGAATTAAAATACTGTTAAGAGAGAAAAAAAAGTCAGCAGCAATAAGAACCAACAGTGACTTAAGGCAAGAATGTGGATTATCACCCATCCTCTTCAACATGTATATTAACCACTTAGTGAGAAAATGGAGAAAGAAAGTTAGATAAAAAATACAGATCACAAAAGACAAGAAGATAGATACAATCTTATATGCAGATGACCAAACTATCATAATGGATTCTGAAGATAATATACAAAGAACTGTGTTTGAATTGACAAAAGTGGCCCAAAAATATTCCATGAAGATAGCAATTCAGGTAACAAAAGTTATAACAATACAAGGCAAGGAACAAAGGAGAGCCAAAATAGTAATAAATGGAAAATTAGTGGAACAAGTAAATAAATGTTCATACCTTGGAAATATCACAAGTGTATATAATCAAACTTAGGAAGACAAAGAAAATAAACTTAATAACTACAATAGAATACGTGGAACAATTAAGAGAAACTTTGGCAGAGACATGGACCCAGGAACAATCTGAAACTCCATAATATAGCTGCTAAACTTACAATCATGTATGGCTCTGAAAGATGGGTAATGAAAGAGAGAGACAAACAAAACCTACTGGCGGCACACGTGAGATTTCTAACGCAGCTCATGGGATTCACAAGAAGAGACAGATTAAGAAGTAAAAACAGAAAGAAATTGAAAACCAAATGTTTAGGAGAAGAGATGGAACAGTCTTAACGAAGATGAAAAGATCATTTACAGCGAATGAGGAAGAACAGATTTGCAAAATTAATCTGGAAGTACGAGCCAATAGGGATCAGAGATAGAAAGAGACAACTAAAGAGGTGGAAACTGCAGAAACACTTGGAAGACTAAGAATCTACCAAGAATAATGTAATTAACCAATAGAAACAGGCTATAAAGCCTAACTTTTGGCCAGTTCATGATGATGAATTTTTGCATGATTAGAATACTCCCTTAGAGTAGATATGGTGTCATAGAAGGTAGGAATAGTATATACTTGTGGAGGTGGTAGTTGTTGTGTTAAAAGAAAGTTTTTTGCTCAAAATATTAAATTTAATCATATTAATTATTCCAAGATTAAAATGCTATACTCAGGTTTGATTTTCGTGCAGTATGGTAGTTACAACATTTTGAAATATATGAATGAATTGTGTAAAGAAACCTCACAGAAATGCATGTTTATCAGAAGAAATAGTTTTATTATAAAATTATATTCATTGATTTGATTGAAATTATATTGCACATTATGTAAATACTTACAAAGTTATAACAATATATAATAAGTTTTCAACAATCACATGGAAAGGTCAATGCTCTTTCATTCCTGTTCACATTAATATGTGTACCTTTAGAGCTTGGTGTAATGTCCTTTAATGACAGCAGCTCTAAGCATTTTGTAAATGACTAATTTATCCCTTGTATTTTCATTTTCTTCAAAGAATTCACATTCATCCATTCCCAACATTAATCAAAATTTATATTTTTGAAAGTTTATTCATACCATACAAACATTTTTAAAGAGCCAAATCTTCTTTCCTGATGAAAACCCATTCTTTGTTCTTTAATTTTAGTATATAGTTTAAGTACATGAGGGTCGACTTTCCCCTAAATACAATCATGAGCAATAAAACTTTAAGTTTTCCCCTTCTACAAACCATTGCAGAACAATTTAGAAATTAATTAGTTTTCAATTGAAACAAAGCATAGATACCTCCTATCTAGCATAATCAAAACTATGATTTATAAACACTGAATTCATTTTCATGTCTTTTTAATACTGAGAAGAACTTTTTGCATTTAATATTTCAAGATTTATTTCACAATTATGATTTATGGTATCATTGTGATAGTTTTAACTAGATAGTTTATCTTTAACATTCTCCTCAGGGAGATACAGTTTAGATACACACTTTCTGCATTACCAAGTTACAACTTTAGAATTCAATATATACTTTATATAATTATATTTGTGCTTAAAGTTCAGCCAGATTTTTCGTGGAATATTTATTTTGGAAAAAATCTTTCAAATTGTTGAGGTGCTAGTGTCGATCACAGACAGACAGACAAACAGACAGACACAAACATTTTGAAAAAAACAAACCATTTTAGAGTCAGGGGATCCGAAAAAGTGAATTTCCATTGCAATTTTGATATCAATTTTCCGCACCATTACATAACTTGCTTATGAATATTGATCTCTATATACAGATGTATACAAGAAAGTAAAAAATAATTCTTCTAGACTATTAAAAAAGAAGTTCAAAGACCCAATCCTACTACAAACAAAAATTGTTCATAAATTCATTTAAAAGTCAGAGATTAAAAAAAAAATTGTGTCTTGTTTTAGTTACTGATGAAAATTCATAATTAGGACAAAATTTGTATTTCAGAACATTCCTAAATTCTAAAGGAAAATAATTTAAGGTATTGGCATAAAATAAAGCAAAAATTTGTGTATTAATTCACACAAAAAAATTCATTAGCAACACTTAACACATTAAAACAATGAATTCACTAATGCAAAATACAATACTGAATATTCTGTCATACAATATTAATCTACATTAAAATGTGATAGTAACTTCCAATAAGCATAAGTTTTTTAACAATATCAATTTATATAGACACTTTTCATTTATTTTCTCTTAAATTTATGAATCAAATAACATCTTCATAATTCATAGCATTCAACACACTATTCACAATAAATACTAAATATTGACCATGAATTTAACCTTCAATGAGACATATTGCTTTGAAGAAAATTTTTGCGTAGTTCAGTGCATAAAAACAACGCTCACCACTGCAATTTGTTTTCATCAAATATAGAAATACTCATTTATTCACGTATTATTAATTTAAATAAATATTAGCTTTTTACGAATGCAAATTAGAAAAGCTGCCTTAAGTATTGTAGTTAGTAGAGGTAGCAAATGACGAACTTCATGGATTTGAATCCTTAGTAAGATCTGGATGTTTCCTTAGATGTTCAAGCATGGAGGCCTTCTCTTCCAGGCCATGTAATGCACTCCCAGCTCGAACTAAATTCATCATCTCTTTCCATACTTGGTTGTTTAAAAATAGGTCTCTCAGACTCTATGAACTCTCTCAGACTGAAGGTGTTTTATCTCTTTCTGGATGGGGAACCATCCAGAAAGCATCTTATCTGAAGGTGTTAGGAGAGAAATATTAGCCACTCTGGTTAATTGAATAGGTCTATGGTAAAGAGAGGTACTTGTAACAGGTACTGGTAACTTAGATTTGGAACTTAGAATGTACACAAATTGAGAAAAGATCTAATTGTTAGAATTACAGATACATTTCTTCTGCAAACTGAAACATAATTCATTTTTATAATATAATTATTCTTACAGTATTGTATTAAAAACTATTTATATTCTTCAGTATAAATTAAGTCTTGAAAATGTGTTCTAAGCTCTGACCTCAATGGGCTCTCTTGTTAAAACTGCCTTATGATTACATCTTGATTATGTGATAACTATGTGACAATGAGACTTGTTTTCTTGTATTTTTTCTCTTACCTTCTGCCAATACCTTGTGACATGTCAGGAGGAGAAATACCTGCTAAAGGCAATGTTCTTTATTCAAGAGATTTAAGTCATCCATTAATAAACTTACTTTCTTTCTTTCTTTCTTAAATAGTTAATTATAGTCATTTAATGAGGTAAAACTCTATGAAATGAAAAATGTCAAAACATTCTGAAAGTTTTACAATATTTATAAAAAAATGCTTATACTTAAAACTATTATTTAAAATAGTTTTTCAAAAACTTCTAGCTTGAACATTGTAATTTTTTTATTTGTTAAAATAAAATAACTTGAATACATCCTTAATACAACCTTTACGTTTTAAATTTTATTGGCGGCATTGCCCTGGCCCAAAATTGACTAGCTCCAGCACTGCCCTTCGGCCAGGGACTTGGCACTGTTAAATCCCAGAGGTTTTCAGATGGTTCCCCATCCAGAAATATCTGATGTTTTGAGTTGCTTAAACTCTGTGAATTCACGGAGCATAGTCAAGCAATTTGTCTGTGACACCTGCCATTTTGATGGAGGAAAGTGAGAGCAGCATTTCTGCTAATATGTGCTCTAAATACTTTTCACAGAATATTTCTCTCAGAAACCAGAGAGAAAATTATCTTTCAAATGAATATGAGTTCTACATTTTTAATTAGTATTCAAGTGGTGTGCAAAGGCGCTGATGGTGAACATTGCCTTGATGTTCACTATCTTGGCTAATGTCTGTGTATTGATAAAGAAGATTACTTAATTTTGTCTTTTCCATCCAAAAAATAGTTGCAATGATCAAAAAAAAAAATGTTTTGAAAAAAGTAGAAATTCTTCCAAAATTACTTTTAAATTAAAGAAAACTTTTTCATGACATTTGTCTTTCAATTTTGCTCATTTTTTCTTTCCAATTACATTTACTTTAGAAGACAATATTGTAAATTTAACAGTTATCAATGCAGAGCATTTTTATTCTGGGAACTAAAATGAATGTATCTTGAATGGGAGTAGTATTTAGAGAGTTATTTGCAAGTTGTTTTGCTTTTATATATGTTTGTGGTCAGGACTGGTTTAAGGATCCATGAGGACGGTGGCACTAAAACACGAGGCACCTGATGAATATATATTATTTAAAATTGAGACAACACGTGAAAGATAGGATGAAAGAACATGAGGCAGAGAATAACGAATACTACCTTAAAATAGATATATTTTTATGAATGTGTAAAATTGGGAATTAAGGAGGAAAATATTAAAATGATTTTTTGTTTAAACCACTAATTATTAGAAGGACCCATGCAAACATTCTATACTGTGTAAATAATGTTTTTATAACTGAAAATAGCATCTCACTGGATCCCAACTTTGAATGGTCAACCACTGTAGTATTCATTATAGCATTAAAGGATTATTATGAAACGCTTTTTGATTTGTCAATTTAATTTCTAATAGAATCAAGAATAACCTTGAACCTACTACCCATGAATGCTTAAGTGTGAGGATACTCACAAGAAATAATGCTCCAAAAATGAAAAAGAAGATTAAAAAAAGTTTCAATTTGTAGGTTACTTCTTGTACATAATAATATATATTAATAATTTGCTTCACTAGCTCCCCACATATTTCCCCTATGTGTACCGCTATATATTCCCCCATGTCCTCCACATTTTCCCTTACATCCTCCCAGTATGTTCCCTTGCATTCTCTCAGCATGATTCTTGCAGGTTTCCCTTCATTTTCTACATGTTTCCTGTATGTAACCCTGCAAGTTCTACCTCTGCATGTTTCCTACATCTACCCCAAATTTTAACTGCATTTTCTGCATAAGACACTCTGCAAGTTTCCTGACATGTTCACCACACATGTTCCTCAGCATATTCTCCTGCATGTTGCCCATGGGTTCCCCCAAATGTTTCTCCACGTGTTCCTCATATGTTAATCTGGAAATTGAACTGCAAATTCAAATATTTAATTTAAGTGTTTTATATCATGAAATATTTTATAAACATCATGGTGGCAGATATAGGCACCCTTCCATAAGGTGCTTGTGGTGTTCCATGGAGGCCTTCTTTTTTGGATGAAACATGAAGTTCTGAATAGCGAGTAATCAGAAGAGCTGAAATTCCATGAAATGTAATAGAAGGGCTCCAAAAATTGAAATCTCCAAAAAACATCACTTTTTAAATCATTATTTTTTCCTTCTTCTTAGACTTTTTTCCGGGGGATAGCTGGATTACCCTTTACGTCCTGAGAGGATGCATATTCAACGATACACTAGACATTAACACACTTTGCAGGCTCTTCTGATCTATAGTCAGCAGAACACAAGGCCTTTCACAACAACACATACACGAGAGGCAAGGGACAAACAACTATGCCCAAGGTGGGATTCAAACCTTTGAACCTGCTACTCTTCAGACTCAAGCACTGAGTTGGTACTTGCTCTAGCCATCTTGGCCATCCAGGTTAGTGAAATCACCATTTTAATAGTGAAAATAGCTTCTAATTAGATCCCAATTTCCTGCATTTCTAGCAACCTATGCTATGTTTTGAGGAATGTAATGGACAGTCCAAAGAAGATTACAACATTAAATACTTAACATGTTCCCTGACATAAAAATGCATAATTTCTGATGGCATAATATGGGCTGCAGGTTGCATGTACACCTGTTTCCCCAAATGTGCAATATGCATAAAATTTCTTTGCTTTTTGTCTGAAATATCTTTTTGCAGGACTGAGATAAATTCATTGTCCTGCTGAATATGGGTTTTGAGGTTTTGTGTAATTTGTGTAATTGGTTTCTTATAAAACATCAAAATCCATTATCTTGCCTACATCTAGAGGGGATTATTTGCATTCAAAATTAATATTTGAACAAAATAATATAGGAATGGTTTTAAAACATAACTTGCATAAAACAAAAAGGAATATACAATCTGTATAGTCTGTATGTAACAGGAAGCATATATCTCGAGTTATATGTTTCAATTATTTGTTAAAAAAAGAGTTTTATATTATTAATCAGTGATCTCTGGAGACCTTGGATAAAAATTTCCATGCAAATAGAGTCAAACCGCTGTATTTTGGCCACTTTTCAGCAGCTGGGTCCAGTTTGCATTGCTTCAAAAAGACACTGGGTAGTTCTAGCAATGACCAGCAAAACTATCATGCCTCACCACTGCACATTTCCTATATTTAGAGAATATATTTAACAAGAGTTTGAAGATTTTGTTTGAGTTTTTAAGATAAGCCTTCATTTCCTTGTGATGTGTTGTTGCATCAGTGAATGTTTTTGATACTAAGAGTCATCTGAAGATAGATTAAGGGTCAAATCTGCAATGTGATTTTTGTGAAAAAACTATGATGTTACAATAAAGAAATTTCAAACATTTTAAATATTATAAATGCAGTTATATTGTCATATTATATATTGTCTCAAAAAATGGAATCTTTCAGTTTAAGAATAATTGAAATCATTCAATCTATGGAATAGTTTCTCTACTGGTACAATATATTCAACAAATCTTAAAAAAGTAAAAATTATTCAAATGTAAAAATCCTTGAAGAGTTAAATTATTATTAAATAAAAAATATTAAAAATTGATATTGAAGAGAACATTTAATTACTGTGCATGAATATTCTTTTTGTATTGCCTTTCTGTTAATTTTGTTAGATGTAACATGAATGAAATATTATAGACTTTCCTTCTAATCAATATGCAATCATAGATGCAATATATTTGTTACTATTTTATTTGCATTATTGCTTCAGACTTTTGAAGGTCTGAATTTGTAAATAAGATAATGATATCAGTGTCTGGAACGTTTTCGTTCTTGTAGTTTTGTACCAGCAGCCTAAGTTCCATAGGGACCAACAGGAACATGTCTGGGGGCCCCATGCTATTTAAGTCTCCAAATTAGAAATGAAATAATAAGTCTTTTATCTGAAACTGTGTCTGATAAAATCATAGAAGAAATAAATGAAATGTTAAATGATCTGAAAATAGAGGTTTAAATGAAGGGTCTGATAAAATCATAGATGAAATAAACGAAGTTTTTTCTATTATAATGGACACAATGCTAAAGGTATCAAAAGTTTACCAATTAAGTCAAATTTTCCTATATGTAACCATCGAGAGAAAAGAACACTGCAAACTGATTAACATAAAAATTAATTCATCTTACATAGGGTTTAAGAAAGTAAAAGATTAATCATCACAAGGGTTGCCATTTGATATTGTAGAAAGTAATAAAGAACAAGACATTGATTTATCTAAATGTAGAGTCAGGAATATGATGGCACCGCAGTTAGGGGTGGAATTTACCATGGTGTACAGAAAACAAAATAGATGAAGTTTACAAAGCATTGTTTCTGATTTCTGCTGCTCATATTTTAAAGTGTATGCTTAATGTCATGAATGGAACATTAGAAGTGCTGACATTTTACTGCTTATTGGAACGAATTTGTTTTCTTTGGTCGAAGCCTTAATAATGTGAATTGAAACATATTACCAACCATGATTAGCGTTATCCAAAAACTGGAAAGTAGATGTGAAAGGGTGCCCCAGATAAGATGGTAAAAGTACCCTAAAACCAAATGACATATGAGTAGTTACACTATAACTCTAACTTAAAAATAAGATTTTTGAAAGGTTTCTTAGCCTCTGTTGCTCCACGCACACCCCTCTACAGCCAAGAACATGTCTTTTAATTTTAATTTTTTCATTAAATTAACACTATTTCACCTTTTTGAAAAAAATATGAAAAGCAAGAATATAATTAAAGATAACAGAAAAACATTTTTTGATGTGCAATTTCAAATTTAAATGCAGCTAAATAGAAATGGAGAAAAAAAAAATAATTTTTTTTACTGTTGTATAACCCTGGAAAAGGCTCAAAAAAATCTCACAAGTTTCTCTCACAACACAAATTGTGATTTTTTTTCAGATTTTTTTTTTTAATGCTGGGCTGTAGTTAAAAAGTGAAAACAATTTTTCCATTTTCCCTTCTTTTAAATCTAAACCTCGATGAATAGTTCTGTGCATTTATTTTAGTGCTTATTATACATTTGTATATATTGTTACCTTGGAATGTAGTTACAAATTATCATGTTTATAAAGCTTTATAATCCTTTGTATATAAGTATATCATTTGCTAAGGAAATATAATAATTTTTGGCAGTCTATGAGGAAAAATCCTCATTTATTTTCTGCAATAATTGATTATAAAAAAATGTTTTTTCTACTAAAATTAAGTTTATTATCACATAATTAAATTAATGACATGCCTTTATCTAGGGGGCTCCCTCTCTTTTCGGTCCAAAGGCCTCTTCTGTTGAACTTCCCCCACTTTTTGGTACCCTAATAAAATATTTTCATTTTATTTTCTGATAAAAACCTTAAAATTCAATTTGTGAGTCTAATGGGAATAACGCACATATATATTGTTTAGAAGCAAAACAAAGACGATTTGAAAATTTTCTTTATTAGCCAAGAAAAAAAATAATCGGAAAATCTATAACAGGCGAGTTGGAGATGTCTTTAAACAGGCGAAAATTTGGGATGCTGTCTGTACCGTAATTTGGTGATTTGCTGAATAATTATTTCTGAAAAAGTTAAGTAATCATAAGACACTGTAATTATAAACTAAGCATGAAGATGGAATAAAAATTGCAGTTAGCGTGAATTTAAAAGTTTGCGGTTGACGCCATGAAACAAATGCAATCGCGATTCACAAGATGGCTTCTTCCGGCAATGGTGAGGCATCCGGTTCTTTTATCGCGGAGTGGGACGGGGGCGCACGCATCTGGGTTGTGTGTTGCTGTGCCTTCTGTTTTGTATTGTTGCGGGTGTAGTGAGAACATTTTAACTAGTGGGTGTTTGAAGCGTAGAACTGCAAGATGCGGCAAATTAACATCAATCAAACTGTAAAAATCCCAAAGGATTGTAAAGTTTCGGTCCGGTCGCGAAAGGTAACTGTGACGGGTCCACGTGGAACACTAAAGAGGTAATACTTAGCCTAAGCTGATGAATGTACAGTATAAATGATCTGTAGTAATTACTCATTTTTCAAATCTGGAATAATTGGGCAAGGGTTATATGGATACTACAGAGGTATTCGTGAAATTCTTTGATACTCTAAATCGCCATATTCCAATGCTGATTTCTTTACAAATTGGAAAAGCACTATTACATGGTATATCTTCCGATTTAAGTAATACATTCCGTTAAGTTTCTATCGTTTGATTTGCCTGACGATATTTAAATGCTGCACTCAGTATGTTCAAAACTTTTAAAATTATGTACAAAATTAATGATTAAAATTATGAAAATCTATTTCTTGCCTGAACTAAGGGATTTAATGGGAAAGACTACAATGCCAGTTATTCTTTTTAATTATTGCTAAGTTATCATATTGTGAAGTGTCTTTAAATTGACTATATAGAGGATGATAATAATTATGTTTACAGTGCAGGTTAAGTAGGGTTGACTAGTTTTCTTTTTAATAAGTTTCTTCTTCTTTTGCAGGTCGTTTAAACATCTTGCGATTGATATTCATATGGTCAACCCTAAATTGTTGAAAGTAGAGAAATGGTTTGGTACCAAGAAAGAGCTTGCAGCTGTGCGTACTGTTTGCTCACACATTGAAAACATGTTGAAGGGTGTGACCCTAGGGTTCCAATACAAGATGCGTGCAGTATATGCTCACTTTCCCATCAACTGTGTGACAACTGAAGAAAATACTGTCATTGAAATTAGGAACTTCCTTGGGGAGAAGTACATCCGACGTGTGAAGATGGCACCAGGTGTAACAGTGGTCAATTCGCCTAAACAGAAGGATGAGCTAATTTTGGAGGGTAACAGCATTGAAGATGTTTCCCAATCAGCTGCTCTCATTCAACAATCCACCACTGTTAAAAACAAAGATATCAGAAAATTTTTGGATGGATTGTATGTTTCTGAGAAAACCACTGTTGTACAAACCGAATAAAAAATATTGGTATTTTGATATTGTATGTCGATAGATCAAATTACCTGAAAAGGGAAATAAATTTGTCGACAAACACTTGGTTTCATTTTAATGCTTTTTTACTTTCTTCCTCTTTGGACATCTGGAAATGTGGAAATGCCAAGTGTTACATAATTAAGAAATTGTGACAATGTTAAGTATGCAGTGGAATGTAGCATGTTATTTCAGGTTTGAAATAACTATTTCAATAACTGATTTTTCTTCACGATTGTTTTATAGGATTTTATGGCTAGTTATTTTTCACCACTTACAATGTAATTCTTTAGATCCTGTTTGACTAAACATTCAGGCATTTCAATGATTTGCTGAAGTCCAGAGGAAGTGAAAAGTAAATGTCTTAGAAACCTCTCCAAGTATATTCCTAACAAAATGCATGCAAGAATGAAGTATTTGTGATAAGGTAATTTATACAAGTTACTTTGCCAGCTGGACATACAAACATATTCTTTGATGTGGTCAGTAGGAAAGTGTCCATTATATGCTATTCATTAAACACTGGCATTGTAGAAAGAATTGTTTGGAAAAGCCTTCACCATTTTAAAAATTAATTCCTTAACTATTTTTCAATAAAGGCTACGTTTTTAAATTTACTACCTGACTAGATGGTACAGTTGCTAAAGAAACTGAATTTTTTAATAATTCAGCCAGTCTAATGAGTAGGAATAATTTGTTATATTTCTGAGCTTTTTGGTTTGAATTGACTTTTCTTACAAGGACTTTCACTTGTTTCATAGAATTGTACAAGGTAGTTCCTCTTCAACAAATTGTTTTTATGTCAAAAGGTAAATACTTGACTGGTAGTATTTTTTTTTTTTTGTAATATTTTGCCGAAGAACATTGTGAATTGTTTGAATATGCAAGTTGAATAAATGTCTGCAACTGGCTCATCATATTAACTTTACCAAAATAGCATATCAGAAAAATTACTGCTTGATGAAACCTCAGTTTTGATAACAATGCTCATTGAGATTGTAAACAGTAGAATCTCAGTGGCTGTATTTTCTTTTTGATTGTTAGTTTCTCTTCTTATTAGCACTCTTTATAATTAATTTCCTTCATGATAGAATGACGAGGATGAGCTGCTGTGCAGTCTCTCGGGCTTCAAGCATGGTGCTTTGTATACCAGTTTGTGTCACACTATTAGCGAAATTGTAAATGTAGTCAGATACCAAGAAACAATCACCATCTTGTGCAAGTCCTTGAAGCACATTTGTAAAGTGTATTTTAAATATTGGTCCTTGATCATTCATACTTTTTTTTTTAAATCTCTCTTCTCGTGTACACGTTTTGTTTGTCGTCCATTGAGAAATGAATGTAATCTACATTGCCTTTACTGTATAAAATTAGAAAGTTAAAAGTAATTTATTCCTGAAGTGACATGTAAACATCACTTCGTCTTTGTTACTGTTTAAATTGTTTATTTTTCATATTAATTTTTAAGCTGTCAAGGCTGGATAATTGACACTTTCTTGGAAATTTAGAAATTCAAATGTATTTGTGTTACAAAAAATCAGATTTACATCATTATCCAAATAATACCCGAAAAGGGTATTTATTGTTATATTCATGCATGTTAAAATTTATATTACTTTCTGTGAAATTAAATGTCATAAATTCGTAAATTTCATGAAAAAAACTGCAAAATTTCCCATATCTGAATATATTTTTTTATAGTATTAAGTAGGGAAATGTCATAGAAATTAGAATTAGCCTTAATTTTAGTGTTCTTGCTCTCCTTCCAGAATTTAAGAATTTCAATTTACTACTCGTGAGCTATTTCAGGAGAGAAAAGAATGGGCAATTGCACTTAGTAATGTTTTTTTTGGAAAATAAAGCTAGTAAGTGAAACTTCTCTAATTTGTCATGCTACTTTCATTTGGTTCATGTTTGAATTGTATACTTAATTTGTATCTGTTATTTCAGACTTGTTTCTCATGTATTAATTTATGTAGTGCGTTTTTGTCATTTTATATTTTTATTTTGTAACTTGCTAAATGTTTTCATGACACACTTAAAATATCCGAATATAGCAATGTGGTGTTCAGTAAAATTTTTCAAGCAATAACACTCAAACCATTTAGGCAAGATCTAGTAGGGTATTTTTATATTTCCCGAGGATAAAAATTTCTAGATGAAATGGCTGAAAGTTAGCGGAAGACATATCAATGTGGAACAAGGTAAGTTGATTTATATACTGTAATTTATTTACTATAGTAATAATTTTATTCATCATAGAGGCCACTACATCTTTAATGTGAAATCATTTTGTTTTTTAGCCAGAATTTCTTCCAGACATTTTCCTCCTGAAGTGTTCAAAATCAAAAAGTATTGATGGGGAGTTCATCTGTGAATATCAGAAAACTTTTTGATGATGCCATACAATAATTTGAAATTTTTCAGTGAACTAAGGTACTGAGTTAAAGTAGTTTCCCTTATAAAGATAATTCAAAGATTATTAATAAAAACAAATTACCCTCCTCCAAAATCCATCTAACAATGAACTATTGTAGAATTGATATGCAAAACATTGAGGGAACAACTATTAAGAAAAATACAACTTATACTTTTATACATTTGTATGATTTATAAATTCAAACATGATTATCTGGTATTATTACTTTTCAATAACCTTATTTTCTACCGACAGTGAAGTGGTAAGCAACATGATTGATTTTACTGCAATCTAAACAACTTGGATTTTACAGTTTTGGAGATACGGGAGCAACTGATGTCCTTAGGACAGAATTTTGTGATTTCCTCTGGAGACACTTGAGACATTGTATGTTAATATTGCATGAACTTGTTATTTAATTATCATCCACAATATGAGTATCATAGAACTTCGAACATCCAATATCAATATTCTTTTAAGTAAAAAAACAAAATCTTAATTTCAGGTGCAATCAATTAAGAGAAATACAAACACTTAGTAGTCTTGAAAGGAATTGTTTTATTTTTGTAAAAGAAAACAGGCAATTAAAGTGTAGAATGAAGAGCAAAGATAAAAGTTTCAAGGTAAAAGTCACAGACTTCTGAACACTGTTTTCACAAAATTAATGCTGTCCTGGGTGAAGAGCATTGAGGAGTGTGGTAAACTGTATTGCTGCAGCCATTTCATTAAGGAATATGAGCTCCAAGTCTTACAGGTGCCAAACATTAAAAATGCCATCAGCAGCAATATCAACATTTTGTGAATGGACTGCTAATAGAGTCCTTGCTTGCATGAAAAGGGCAAGGTAATAGATCCACTTGAACACACATGCTCCATATCTTTTGATGAAAAATTTCAAGCAAAATTGAAGTTGACGTCAAATAGCAGAAAAAATACTGTCCTCATAATGCCTGCCAAGTGATTGACACATTGTCTTTTTTTAATTGTTGGAAACAACCTGTTTTCTACGAGTTTGATTGTCCAGTAGCAAAGGAAATTCTATTTGAAATTGTAACCCAACTTTGTTCAGCAGCTTTAATTCAACTGTATTATACAGTTGTTTCTATTACCATTGTAGTGGCATCAAAGAATGTAAAACTGGGATGATCTGCTGGTAAAAGTAGATTGACGTCACTTTGATCATTAAGTAGAGAAAAAGAACTCAAACGTAGCACATTTGCAGATCCTTATCATTGTTTGAAGTTGGTTAGAAATCATTTTCTCGAGAATGGTTGTGTTATGATAATTCTCTTGTAAATAACGAATGTTGAACAAATTATGGCATTTAACCAGTGTGACCTGAAAATTGCATTAAAGTAAAAGAAAATCATTTGACATGAGGGGCAAATCAAGGCCAAAAGTAAAAACTGCTGTTTTCAAACTCTATGGCAAATGCAATTGAGTGGTGTCAAACCCCGAACTTTCTTAATAAACATTGAGTTAGAGACAGCAGACATGTTGAGGAGTGTCAACAACTGGTTCGATGTCATAAGTATCAGAACAATGCATGGAAAAAGATAGTAAGCATTATCATTAATATCATTCAATAAAATAGTATGTTGGAAGAAATGGCCAACATCATTAGCAGAATGATAGCAATAAATCTCTCAGAGAAATATATTTTCATTTAACAAATACAAAGAGCTTACTGAAACTGCTATATTCTTACAGATGATGATTGTTCTGGACAATTTCTTCTTATTTATTAGAACTTCATCTGTAATGTATGATCATATTAATGCTCTTTATTTTAAAAAGAGGCTTAAAAAGTAAGCTTTATTCATTACATTCTTGTAAAGCAAATGTAGATTCATGGGGAGTGATTAAAAGGAATAAAATTGTATTGCTGCATGAGATGAGTTTAGTCTGTGGCATTCTATATAATCTGTAATACGACATATCAACTAAAAAAGAAACATTTGAATAAAAAACAATTCCCCTCTCAAAATTCATCACTGCATCCGCCCCTGTGTAAAGTGAATGTTGAGCAACTTGCAGATGTTTCTAATTTAGCTCAACCACTTCTTGACAAAGAGAATCCACCTCTCAGATGAAACACCTATGGATTTTCAGATTGAACAAGGAATAAAAATGACCATGAAGATTTGACATTTTGTGTGTCAGGAACTGGAAGATTCATTGACTGACCCTATTCAGCAAAATTCCAATAATCCTGGAAGCTGGCTACATTTTATTTCAAGAGGTACTGTTTCCTTCAGATGATTTCAGTGTAGCAACTTTTATAAGAAAGGAACAATACGAAATGTTTCATGAATATCACAATCCAATTAGTGAAATTTTTAAAACCCTCACAAAAATACGCAAGAAAAAAGTGTGAATCAGTTCCATGTGAAGTGGTGTGTTTAACAAGCACTCTGACCCAGATTAGGGTAAGGGAGTTGAATTTAAAAAAACACCAAGAATTACAGATGGAGGAAGTAAAGTCTAAATTGTTATTTTGTACATTATATGTTTATTTTATTATATAAATTTTGTGTTACAGTATATTATATATCTGTATATTATATAATTTATTATATATAGACAACTGTTTTTGTGGAGTACATGGAGTAATGATGGTTTCTTTATTTACATTTAAATAGTTGAAAATCATGTTAGTTTCCTAATCTCTTTAGTCTGTGTTAGCTTTTCAGTTTTCCCCCCTTCTTTTTCCAGGTGCTACATATCAGTGCCTAAATGCCAATTTATTTATTTTTTTTTTTTTCAATTTTGCAGTCACCTATTTGATAAATTGAAAAGTGACAGAATATTATAAATGAGAAAATTTAAAAAAAAAATGTAAATTTTCATTGAAAAAATTTGGAGGCGTTTTGAGAAAATATTGGATTTTTCTGAAAATGTTCAACTTTGACCTGCTTTTAGTTTTCACCAGATATTTAAAACATTTGTACTCACAAATACAATAATGTATAAAAACTACCTGTAATGTAAATATTAATGATGAGAGATTTAAAAAAAATACATTGTTTTTGAAAAGAACAGTACTGTCATTTCTATATGGTAATGTCCTGTTTTTCAGTGCATTTAGCACTACTATTGCAAAACTTCTAAAAATAAAATTGCTGCAGTTTTTGGAAAAAAATTTGTGTTAGAATTGCCCATATTTCACTCATACGTGAAAATGACTGCACTCAAACCGTCAATGTGCAATTTTTTACCAATTCCATTTTTCATTTGCTTATTTGTATTAAACATTTTACAGAAGTAGACGTAAAATGAGAAGCACAGAAGTGGAAACATCTGATGGGTCATTGGTGCTGGTGGGACCTCTGGAGGTAGGCTTGGTCAGCAAAATTGAGTTCGAGAAAATGGAACTGTTTCCTGATGCCAAGCATACAATTTTTGCTGAACATATCTTGAGTGCGTAGAACCTGATAATTGATGAAACTGTATTGAAAACAAGGGCTTCCACAGATGTTGAAGCAGGCAGAGATCAGAATGATGAGTGGTCTGTATCTGTAGAAGAACTTCAGTGTTTTATCACCATTCTGTCCATTTGTGTTGAAATCGAGTCCAAAGGGATGGAAATAGATTTGATATCTGAAACATTTTCAGTCAAAGCTGTGTCCAGAAGATAGCCTCTCCAAACATTTTACAACATATTGTACTGGGAAGATCTACATTTCTGGGCGATGGATTGGATAGTGACCGGTTAGAAAATTTCTCGTGATTTTCTCGTTCGATTTGGGGAGAAAATTAATTATGATTTCTCAAAGAAGCAAATTATTCTTTCCATAGAAAATTCTGATTCTTTTTCGGTCAGTACTAAACGACGACATCAATTCTAAAAACTGCAATGAAGACAAAAGCAAAAGTCTACATTGCATGTTCGTAAACAGTTTGTAAAAATCTATGTGTGAATCACTTATGTTGTGATTATTGCAACAACAAATACAGAAGTAATCATTCAAAATGAATTAAATTTCTTATGAAATACTTGTGGAGCTTGAACTATTGTATCATCAACCAAGCACAACCATTGTAGCAAGTATGTCATTATAAATCGTTTAAATACATTTGGCAATTAAAATTAGTTATATATTTATTAAGTGCAATATCTGTCATTGTTTAATATTTACCTCTAGAAACTAATATACAATAATTATTTTCTGTTACTCTAAGTAATACATGCTCATACATTTTTGTTCCGCGTGTCAGTTCAAGTGTTCAGGAACTAATTGTGGAGAATAAATTTCGTTTGAAGAGAAAATCTCTATCTTCAATAAAATAGAAATATGAAGGGGTCCAAAAAAATCAAACTTGTGCAATTTTCAAAAATTCTTTGTTAACAGTGAAATTTAAACCCATGCCATCTTAAAAGTGTATTTCACTTTATTCTTTCGCGGTATTTAAAGAAAGAAAGAAAAAAAAAATCGAAATAGCAGGGCTTTGAGTTAGGCCAATTCAATCAAGGAATGTTCATTTTGGGAAAATATTTACAGTTTAGGCGCTAGTGCTTTTGTCACAGGAGGATGGACAGACAGACATTTTGCAACAAACGCATTTTTCAGATTTTATACACACACACACACACACACACACACACACATATATATATAACCGAATAGCACGCCGGGCATCTGTTATCGGTTCACCGCCGATTCACTCTCAGACCTGTCGAGTTGGTTTAATCTACTTTTATTCCATACACTCCGTTTGGGAACACGGCCTTGAAGGATCATAGGCACGTTGACGACAAATGATCGAAAGTATTAAATGTCTGAATATAGGTACGAACACGAATCACGTGTTCACAAATGACACTGTCGTCACAGTCAAGTAATGGTTCAGCTTTATCTCGCTTCTAAATTTACTGAACAATAACAGCATTATTCTACGCTAGCAATTGGTGCAACTTCTAAAGAATTTTAGCCTAATGACTTAGGTCGAATATTTAATTGTAAAGAAAACGAAACACATTTATGCGCTCATCATTGATTTCCACTTATTGTGAGACGCAATCTTTAAAATTTACAATCTAGAGCATGGCCCTTAGCTTGTTCCTCTATGTAACTTAATCGCTTACTACTGGCTTTGTTTACGTTTCTTTTCCGTAACTGAATTTTGTTGTTGACTTTATTTACTCAATTAGTTGTTGCTCCTGCTTTCGTCCACGCGGGTACTCGCTCTCTTGCATTTGACATTGGCGGCTGGACCTCGCTGGGGTCGCCTTCTGAGAGTAGTCACCACGAAAATTCCACGTCGGCAGCCGACCCTTTCCTCCAGCAACCTTGTCCGTGCGTGGGAGCGCGCTGGCTCGTCGCGCAGATCTTGGTCGGTCCGATTCGTCGGCAGGTGGCATCTCCCCGAAGACTGGCCGTGATCTCGGTGTTGAACATGTCTTCATACCCCAGGCACGATGGCGGGCGGCTGGTGTCTGCGTTGAGTTAACCACTTATCGTTTTTCATAGACCTGGTCCGGTTGTATCGCCAATGTCAGACCTAGGGACATTTAAAAAAAAAACTGTAGTTTTCTGGCGTGCTGTGTAAAATGTGCGGGTCAACACGCTACTGTCGAATGCGCCAATGAAGAAACGTAATGTGTAAACTGTGAAAAGCCACATCGAGCCTCCAGTCGTGAATGTCAGGTACACCAGAATATTCTATCAAGAAAAGTTCTTCCCATCCAGCAGTTCAAACTCCATACATGCCTCCAACAGACTTGCCCTCAAAATATTTCACTCCTCCAAAACCTTTCACCGCCTCTTCTGCCTCCCCCACCTCAGAGGAAGATCCTCGAACTTTTCTCGCCGTATTATACCCAGACCGATCGAACGGAGGCCATCATCGCCATATTAATCATCCTTACACTCAGATTTCCTAAACCCTTCAACATATCAAATTCATTCTCACTCAAATAATCTTACAAATTGTTACTCAACAAGTTGAAATATTATTTTCGAATTTTTTAATCCAAATAATCCGCGTTCTTACCATCACAATTCTCCAACCTTAAATTCTATTATCCACAAATTTGTGTTAAAATAATCCACATCATTCAATCCGCCTTTCATCGTGGAATGCAAATGGCCTACGAACTAACATTCACATTCTCGCTCATTTTCTACATAGTCCCCACTTGAGGCCCTCTGTTAAAATTTTCATCTCTGGATATACGATATATCGATACGATCGCCCAGTGGTGGTGTCGCCGTTTTTACAAAAAATATGTTCCATCAGGGTCCTGAATATACAAATCCTTCTTTTGAAAATATAATCATTGAAGTTCATTAAACCGGACATTCTCACCTGATCGTGATATCAATATATAAGCCCTCCAATATTCCTTATAAACCAGGAGATATCGATCCTCTGTATGGGGTAGCAGACTCAATTCCACTGCTGGCATCCTTCTTGCAGATATTGAAATATTAAATATATCTGTGCATGCTCCTGATTCTCCCAGTTATTATCCCTACCAATCTGCAATACAAGCAGACATTCTCGACTTTAGGTATACCTAATGCTGCTAGAAATACTGATGTAGAGAGCCACACATCGCCCTCCCTTCAGATCATCGCTCTCTTATTTTCTCCCCGAAACACCATTAAAAGAAAATCGCCCAGCCTAGCGCTTCTATGTACAAACATTCAACTGACCCCATTTTCAGATATGATTTTTCGCATCATATCACCTCTTCAAACATTGAGAAACTCTCAAGAAATTGACAGAGCCATTGACTCTTTCGCCCACGCCATTCTTGATAGTTTAGATCTGACAGCTCCCCCAGCACATCAGCGCAACCCCCTACCGCCTATTTCACCAATATTACAGAAACTATTATATCACAAAATATGTACGTAATCAATGTCAAAACCAACGTTCCCCTTCTTAAAGTCCTACCTAAATCTGCGTACTAAAATAGTAAGACATCTTTTGGCAATATCTAACACCCAATGCCTTCACTTCCAAACTCAAACCTCCAGCCCAATCGATCACACGCTATGGAATATCACTCGCTGTCTCTTCCAAAACCCAACTACTATTCCCTCTCTAACAATCGCAACGTCCATAGCAACAACTGTAGATAAACGCAAAGTACTAGGTGAATACTTTGCCACTACCTTGAATTGAATTTTGCCTTATTTTAACGTGGGAACTCGGGCCATCAGGCCCGCTCTTCCGTCTGACCCACGCAAATTTCGCTACGCGTCCTTTCACAACATAAGAGAGAAAGGAGTATTTTTGGGCAAGAACAGGCGATTTGAATTTAAGCCGAGGCGTCATTTTAGGCTGGGAATTTTTACATGCGCAGTAAATCTACGAACATGGACACGCCGGGTTTACTTCCCTCCGAAGAAGCGTACGAAGAATTTTTTCGCCCTTAAAAAATCCACGGCTTCGATCCGGGTTTTAACCCGCACAACTTGGTACAACATCCAGTTCGTTTACAGCACTCGCCACGCCGTTTCCTTTCACTCTCATACGTTCAGAAATCCGATTCACCGATAATTTACTCTTCGAAAAATCCATCAACAGATATAACAGTTCCAAGATGTCAAAACTATATTTTCTACCGAATGTAATGTAGAAGAATTGAATATACTTATATATTGATATATATATATATAATACATTAACACATTCACATGCATCCTTACCTTAACATTGCTCACATGATAGCAATCGGTGCACGCATGGGAGGTCACATTGAAAATAAAGCCCCCACCCCCACCCACCACGCCTCACACACTCTGAGAATGCTACACCGCAGAGGTTACGGAGACGAGCGTGTTGTGACCGAATACTCAACAAACTACGACGTCACTGCCGAAAGGACAATGTAAGAAGAAGCCTACCAATTCAGAGAGAATCAGCAAGTATTTCTGAGAACGCTGAAAGTATCTGACCCGCGCCTTAGAATGTTCGCAGAGTTTTACAAGCTGTTCGAGATCCAGAGGATAGTAGCACCCAAAGTTGCCCGCCTGGTAAGCCATGACGTCGGAAACTACAACTTTTACAATTTGAGTCCAGCTTTAGATTTTCCAAAGAAAAGTATTGAAGAGCGAGGAAGGGGGCAATGTGGCGTTTGAGACTTGCTCCAAACACCCCGGCACCCACGTTGCTTCGGTGACGCCAAGACATATCCCCACAATACAGGCGCACTGCTAATGAAGGTGCAAAACAACGCAGCCTGGTATCTGCTGCCCTCAGTTCCGCCGATGGACTTTCAGATCATGGTGAGCGCGGAGGGGTCAGTCTGTAGTGGTTTTGACATAATGTTACCCCTCCAAGAGAGGCCGGACATCTGATTGCTCAGCCCTTCTAGTGAGAGATGTCGAAGAGTTCGGACGTGCGTAGAGAGAGTAGGTTAGTGAGGTGTGTGAGACGCCATTTTGTAGAAAGTATGCTGCGAAGTCATTGTTCACGCGAAAGAATAGTGGGATTGCGGAATATTCAACCTTCTGATCTGTGATTAACTAGGCGAAGATAATATTTCATAAAAAAAACTGTGGAAACTAGTGGAGTAGCCAGTACGATACGAAATAGTGGCCGCGAAAACGAGAACTTTGAGCTCTTTGCGAGGCGGCAGTAGAACTGTGCAATTAGCTACACGAGAAAGAAGTGTTGTTAAGAACGCCAGAAAACCGATACGCCGTTAGCAAATCTTGGCGAAACTAACACAATTATGCGATACATAAAGAGTCACGTCCTACTGGTTTTGCATACTGCAATTTCTGCAGATAACGTTTTCTAGAGAATCCACTTTTTCTAAAACAAAGAAAATGGAAGGGAAAACACGTTCCAAATGTAAGCAAACATCTAGGAGTTATCCAATTGCATCATTACACTTTATTCATTTATGTAGTCTGTACGAAATGACGCACCAGGAATTACTTATTCCCTTCAATTATAACATTTTTATTTTATATCAAAATAACTTATCAAGTAAGCTGGGATAAGTTGTGATTCATAATATCTTATTTTGATATAGGTGTTGTGGTGTGTTATCGTCGGCATTTTTCATGAAATAATTATAGACGTCATTGCCAACAATATTATTTAATATAAGAGCAGCTTTCGATGGCTTAGCCATCATCATCAGTTGTCTGCTGGATGGAAGCCACAAAACGACTAGTCGTAGTCGTTTTGTGGCTTCCATCCGGCAGACAACTGATGATGATCGCTAAGCCACCGAAAGCTGCTCTTATATTAAATAATATTGTTGGCAATGACAACGTCTATAATTATTTCTTATTTTGATGCTTGTTACGGCGTTCGAGTCAGGATGCAGCTCGCCAGGACGCTATTTTCCCACCTTTTTAAATTTGTCCAACATTTTTTTAAAATTAGCTTCGGATATTATACATGGGAAAAGAGATTCACCAGATGAACTCTATTAATCAGATAAACGCCGTTTTGAGATCAAAAATCGAGTTGTAGGATAAAAGAACTCGTGCGTATACTCCGCTCATTCTTTCCGGTATGTGACAACGGAAGATCTTGGGAGTAAGGTGAAATGATAATGGAAGACCTTAGAAGTAAATTATACCTGAAATAAGATGTGAGGAGATGGAATATGGTGATATTTACAGAATTAGTTCAAGTTTTTAAAAACCAGTTCTAAATCGCAATCGATATTTTGAGTAATGCCTCAAACAATTTTAAGATGGTATTCGAAGGAAGACGGAAATATGTGAAAACGATAGTTGTGTACTTCTATTACAGACCGTTTGCCTCGGTCTGTAATAGTAGTATAGCATCTCTACTTTGATATGTGGAAAAATAGATTGAGATGGAAAGTGACGAAAGCATAAACCGACTGTCTGTCTTCTCTGTCCCGCAAGTCCCGCCTCCTCCGCCGGGGCTGGCCGCACGCCGACAGAGGGCTCACAACGGGCGGGTGTATGACGTAACGGCGCGGAAGGGGGGAGGGGGAGGTGTTTTGCCAAATTTCACTTTACGACGCTCCAAATCGTCCGATTTGCATGATTGTCACGTAGTTGGATTCAGGAAGCATGTCGCCATCGCGCTATAAGCCCACATTTTTTAATTTCTTTTCGGAAGTTTGAGAACTAATTTCAATTTAGAGTTTTGGAAAAAGGACTTCGTAGCATAAATTCTATTTTAAAAAGGCGTCAAATGCCGTTTACAGATCGAAAATCGGACAATTGCTTCAGACGTTATCGGTAAAGTAAATTTTACGTATTTTGGTGCGTCCACGTGGTGGTCACACATTGTACTAGTGTCGGGACATTTAGCCTTAAAGTGCAGTCATAGTCGATTGATTGGAAGTACCCAATTGTAGAACGGGAAAAGCTTGAACCGAAAAGAGAAAAAAGCCGCACAACCAAAAGATGAAAGAAAAATGGCACAAAGAAAGGCTAAAAAACACATGCGAGTACTATGCGTAGTACCAATTGGGCTTAATGGCAATAATAATAATAATAATAATAATAATAATAATAATAATAATAAAAATAAAGGTTTAACAAGATTGTCTTACCAAGGAATAAAAAGAAGAAACTAACGTCATTTTATTCTATTGAAATGCTTTTGATGTATGGAAATCGTGTTTGTTGCCAGAACGTACGTACAGCCACTCTTACCAGAACTTGCAAACGCGAGTTAAACTCAGTATGTATTAAATCATTAGTATTTAATCGATTTATGTATAATGGCCTTAGGGATTCAACAATACTACATTAGAGAGGCCATTAGTAATTTTGGGCAACTTCAGAATAAAAAGGAAAAGTTGGTGAAGTTTTAACATATAGTAGCTCTGTTACTATTTGATTGTGAGAAATAATTGATCAAGCAAATTTGTATAGAATTTTATGACCTTGAAAATTGTATATAACTATTTTTGCATTAAGATCAACCATTAAAAAGTTATTACGCAAAACCCAAAAATTCACTTTTTTTGTTTTTTGACTTTTTTGTTGGTATTTCGAGGTGGAAATCTTAGGGTTTTCTTACTAATAACAATATGAACAAAATAAAAATATAAAATCTACCTCACTTTCTGCAAGGTAAAATGACATATCAATTCCACAAAAAGGTTGTACAAAATTAGCTCTTTAAAAAAGGTAAAATACAAGATTTTGGAAAAAATTAGTGATTTTTTGCGTAATTTGCCCTTGAAATTTACAATTTTTTCTCTCAAAAACCACTCCAAATGTATTCTTTAAAATTTCTCTACACATGTAATATGGGACGGTAAAAATATAGTGCTAGACCCATTTTCGGAAATTGTACGTTTGTTTTTCTGCGAAAACAAAAACAAAATAATAATAAAACTACAAAATTGAAGATAGAGAGAAGATAGAGATCATACAAAGTATGTTGTATAAATTTAGCTCTTTAAAAAGGTCATGCACAATTTTTTGAAAAAAATAGTTTTCGCGTAATTCTGTTTGAAATTAATGAAGCTTCGTTTATGGGCGTCCAGTCGTACGTAACAATGATATTGCGAGAAAGTATGTGCTGTTACTACATTAGTTTGTGTATCTGAGTGCCTATGTGTGATTAAAACCTCGACGTCGATTATTTTGCGATAAATCATAACTATCTCTATACTTCATGTAACCGTATTTACCTGCTCACATGCTACGTATATGTAAATTAAAGTGCTGTTGATTGACATGATTTTCACAAATAAATTACTATTTATCTAGTTTGTTGTTAATTTGAAATTTCGTTGAGGGACAAAATGATGTCATTGATAATAGAAAGGTGGCTTACCAAATGAACAGTTCGCTTCATCTATCGAATTTCATATATCTCGTTGCTTCTTTGCAATTAAAGATCCACGATGAATATGAAATTGATTCTCAAGAATGCCATACCAAATTAAAACTAGTGGTACTACAACAGCACCTACTTTCTCGCAATATTACAATGTTATGTGTGGAATGCCTTCATTTTACGTGGGCGAGACTTGCGGGCCATCAGGCCCGCTCTTCCGTCTGACCACGCAAATTTCGCTACGCCCCTTTCACCAACTAGCAGAGAAGGAGATATTTATTGGGCGAGAAACAGCGATTTAAATTTAGGCTTTCAGAGGCGTCATTTAGGCTTGAGGATCTTTTACATGCAAGTAAATTTACTAACATGGGACACCCGGCTTTACTTTCCCTCCGAAGGAAGGCGTACGAAGGATTTTTTCGCCCTTCCCTTTCCCCCGAGTTTAGTTAAAAATCCACGGCTTCGATCGGGTTCGAATCCGCCAACTTGGGTATAACAGTGCGATACGCTACCGTTATACCATCGCCACGCGACGCTGTACGACGGAACGTCCATAATGCTTTGATAATTTCAAACAGAAATTCCGCAAAAACTACTGAAGTATAAAAAATACTACTGACATAAAAATTGTACATGACCTTTTTAAAAATACTAATTTTGTGCAACAGACTTGTGGTTTTGATTTTTTTTTTGCAATTTTCAAAAAAACGAGCAATACCCGAAAACATAATTAGCATCATATTTTTTAACATCCCTTATCACATTTGCGGAAAAAAAAATTGAGCGGTTTTTGTCATCTTATAGAGCGCATTTAGCAATATCACTACCAAAAGTTTAAAGAAAAAATTTGAGCCGTTTTTGACAAAATATTGTTTTTGTAATTTAAAAAAATGCATATATTGCATGCAATATTGCTTGATAACTACTAAACGTTTTCAAAAAACTGTACATAACCTCAATGAAAAAACACACTACGGACCACAAATTTTAGATGAAGGAAAAACCTCTATCTTTGATTTAGTAGTTGCAGGAAGAAGCGGAAAAATTCAAATTTTTTCCAATTTTTTAAAAGTCAGAGATAACGTTGAAAACCAGACCTACGTCACCTTATGTATTTTCCTCTTTTCTTACAAGAAATTTATAGAAAAAAATTGGAGTGGTTTTTGAGAAAATTTTCCATTAACTACTGCGCGGAAGTAATACTCCATTAATTTTCCCTATAATGTTAACTTTACCTCTACTACGTTTGTTACTCTGTTTATTCGTACGTATACGGGAATGTAAAAATTGGAGCTATTTTTTGAAAAAAAAATCGAAAATGTCCAAGGGGCTTCTTGTAAATTAATCACAAATTGTGAAAAAAAATTTCATCACCAATATTGAACTTTGGTAATGTTAATTTTTTGCAATTTTCGAAAATACAGAGATCGTAGAAAAATGGGACCAGCAACACATTTTTTTACCGTCCATTGCGAGGATTTAAAAGAGAAAAAAATGGAGCTGTTTCTAAGAAAGTAACTATTTAATAATTCATATATTTCACGCAAAATTACACGAAAATACATAACATGTTCAAAAAATGATACATTCCAAGACTAATTTCAAGACCTGTCTTTGAACAACAGATTTAATTCAGAAATTAATATTCTGACTTCAATATTGTAGTTGAAGTAAGACGCCGAAAATTTTTGAACTTTAGAAATTTTCAAAAATTCAGAGATATTATTGTAAACGATGCCTGGGCAATTTTATGCGTTTTCTAAGCTATCTAAGGAAAAACGATAATACAACAATTTTGACCATTGTTAGAACATTGGAAACATTTTGAAAATGTTTAGGCTTTATGTAAAGAACCCCCCCCCCCAAAAAAAAACCCAGCAGTTTTATACTCGTAGGATGTCGACTTTCGAGTTCGTTCAGATCGATCAGAAAATCGTTAGTACGTACGCAAGGCTTCTCTTAACTACGTTTACTACGTAAGGCAAGAAAGCGAAATTTGAGGTTTTGAACGGAATGTTAAAAAATAAAACTTTTCTAAATTGTTTTTCATCGAAACGTAATACAAATAAATTATTTTCACTTTTTTATTTGTGTTTCGCTCTCTTGGTCGGAGACAAATTGTTTTTCCAACCGTAGTGTTAAATCTGATATTTTTATTTTAATTAATATTGTGGCCAGTAATTGTTCTCGGTGGCTCCCTGGCCAATAAAAATTCTGTAGCAAAGATCTTGTTGCTTGTGATTTCATATGTATAAATAGAAAATATAAAATACTATTGTTTTTTTAGTGGATTTCCTTTAACTACAGGAACTTAATGTACACAATTAAGTATAAAACAAACTTTTCTCAGCAAGAATTTTATATCTAAAATGTTTATTAATACATATTTGTTGGCGTAATGTTCGAAGAATGCCATCAGGTTGGTTGGTACGACCTCTAGATATCAGGTTTTGAACTTTTTGAAAATCTCATCAAAATATTGTGTGGGCATGTCGAACACCTTTGAGATGTTGAAAAAATACAGGAGGATTCGCGATCTCAAAATGTTATCCCAAATTTCGTTACATTACAAAATATTACTATATACTTCAAACTCGTTCACAATTTACTACTGTTTAAAAATCCTAAAGAATAAAAAAATAACACAAAATGAGATGACTCTTTTCTTAATTCGAGTCACGTCTACTCATATTCATAAACTGTTTTCTCCGCGGGATTACGTCACGACCTTCACTAAATTTCAAGGCTTGCAAACTTAACTTGTGAAAACTTTTTTAATTTACCCCCATATTTTCTTTAAAAAAAAGTTGATACGGTAATATAGTTTTAAAACCCGAGTGCATTGTCAACGACACACAAGTGAACAATGCTAAGTGAAGGACAATGGACTATTGTTTCACAATGCAATTGTTACAACGTTGGTAAGTCAGAAGAGTGAATCGTAAATTTGTAAACATTCTGTGGATCTACAGAAGTGCTGCGGATGCGCTTTAGGCGTGAGCTGTAGACTGCTGTAGACGAGTTGATGCAGGTGGATGTGATAACATGTGAAGGCAGTAGTGCGTTTGGTTATCTTCTCGTTTTCATGATTCTTCTTATCTACTCAATTACCTGACGTTATCTGCTTTTGTTGTCACATTGTTACAGTGTAACAAGCTAAAATTGTTTCCTCCCTAGTCTTCAAGTGGGACGTAGTCGTCCGTTCAAGTATGTGAATCACGTATTGATTTCGGCGTGCGGTGATATTTGTTGTGGAACTTTGGTGAATCCAAGATACTGATAAGATGGTGTTGTTGAAAGAGTATCGGATTTGTATGCCACTGTCTGTGGAAGAGGTATGAATGCAATTGTTTTTGACGTTCAGTACAGGTGTGCAAATGGCGTGAATGTGTTTGTAGCCGTAGGTTTGAAGTGAGTGTTATTTTTGTAATTTATGTTTCAGTATAAGATAGGTCAGTTGTATATGATTGCAAGGCATAGTAATGAACAGACAGATTCTGGGGAAGGGGTTGAAGTCGTAGAGAATGTGGAATGTGAAGATCCAGAGCATGGCAAAGGCCAGTACACAGAGAAAAGAATACATTTGTCTAGGTAAAATGTGCAGCTTGCTTTGAGAATTAACCAGTCAGAGAAAGGTGCATTATTTTTAATTAAATTTTCTTTTTTTGTCTAGTCGTTTGCCGTATTGGATTCAAGCCATTATTCCAAAAGTTTTTTATGTGACAGAAAAGGCTTGGAATTACTACCCATTTACTATTACAGGTTTGTACCAAATAAATACTAAAATAACTCTTGAGAAAATTGTTACTCAGCTAAGTAGTATCTGACAATTCATTTTTGACAATTTTACTAAATGGAATTTTTATGTTTCATGTGCGTTTGTTGGATTTCTCCTTTGGACCAGAATACACAGTAAGTTTATGCTAGTATTATTTATTTATTTTTTCCCCTTTTTCCTTTGAGTTTATATTAATTCAGATGTCCAATTACATTAGTAGGTGGTTCATCAAGGTTGTTTTGATGTTAGAATGTTGGTCCCCTGATCTGTGAAGTGCTAATGGTTGCTGAAGGTTACCTTGTTTCTAGTATTTTTGTTTACTGAATGAATTTTCACTGCTGTTTCAGTGTTCCTTCGTGCCAAAGTTCAATATATACATTAAAACGAAATATGAGAATAACAATGGAAGTACTGACAATGTATGTATTTGTTTTTGATTATACTTATGTAATTTAATTATATAACTTGTAATATTATTACACTATCACATTCTTTCAGTGTCTTGATTTGACACCTGAAGAACTTAATGATCGTACTGTTGAGTATATCGATATTGCATATGATGAAGTTAGCCCTAAACATTACAAAGAAGAGGAAGTAAGTATGATAGAAATAAGTTATAAAAATAACAATATTTGGAAGCTTCTCTTTTTTAATTTTTATTTTTTTTATATTCTTTATCTCAAATATGATTTGTAGGATGTGAGGTTCTTTCAATCTCAGAAGACAGGACGTGGGCCTCTGGTAGAAGGATGGAGGGATCATTCTACTCCAATTATGTGTTCCTACAAGTTGGTTCAAGTTTCATTTGAAGTGTGGGGTCTCCAGACAAGAGCTGAAGATCTACTACAACGGGTGTGTTTCTGATTTGTGAAAAACCTTGTGTATTTTATAGACTCAAGAACAGATATTAATGTTTAGAGATGATTAGTAGCATGGTTCTGCCAGAAATTGTATTTTTATTTTCTCATAGTAGAAAAGTACTTTTTAAAACTTGCCCAAGTTTGTTCTTGAGATTGATCTACAACCTGCAGCACCAATGTACTGTAGAAAGTTTGTACACACTGAAAACTTCTATTTGAGGCACATTTGAAATGGTTATATAGACTGGGTTTTTGGCTGTATCTGAAAATAACAATAATTTCATGATCTTTAGAATCTTTTTGCAGGAGTTAGAAATGCCTTTCTGATTTTGCTATACATTTTGATCATAAATAATATTTTGTGTGAAATGACAGTTTTTTTCTAGAGTTTTGCATATATATTGAAATTAAAGGGAAAATTAAAATGTTTGAATAAATAAAAATTTCAACTTTTTGAAGGAGTTCCTCATATCAATAATACAAATGTCTGAGATTTTGGAAGATAAAATATATTGACAGAAACTCTTTCTGCTGTATTCTGCAACACAAATGGGTAGATTAATTTCATATTTGTATACACCCTCATCAGGTGGTTAAAGATAAGGAAATACCTAGGTGTTTCTTTCTTCCTCTGCGGTTTTGGAGAGTAGGTAGCGGAGTTTGGAGGTAGTGGAGACTCCAATAGAGGCATGAGAATGTGACACCATGTTATGTACCTTTTTAAACATGACACTCATTGCTCAGGAAACAAAGAAATTAGACTAATTTCTTGAACTTTAATTCTGTACTCACAGGACCAGCAAACTGCTTTTTGCCTTACCCCATCATTTTCATTTCCATTGGAAGAGTAATAGATTAAAAATATTCACTAGTATCACTGACAGTTCCAAGCCCCCCCCCCCCGGAACTGTCAGTGATATTAGTGAGGCATGACACCCCCCTCCCATGGCATAGTTTTTGTTTACTTTCTGTTATCTGCCAAATTGATTTAAAAATGTATCTATGTTTGTATTAAGTAATTATTTAAACAATAATATTGTGTAGTTTCATATCTGTGTAACATAAATAACATAAAATGTAATAAGTATGTTTATTATTTAACAAAAATCTACGATCCACCCCAAATGATCGGCTGTACCCCCCCCTCCCCTTGGCTAGTATGTTCTGAAAATAGTAAAAGTTTGAGTCACTGGATTTCCTTTTTAGATAAAAAGCTTATCTCGTATAAGAAAATTGACTCTTTGTGTGTTTTCCTGTTTTGTGTTCATGACATAAACATTATGCTTTTTCAGAGCATACGTGAAATTCTTCTTTTGGGTCACCGCCAAGCTTTTGCATGGATTGATGAATGGCTAGGCATGAATCTAGAGGATGTCAGAAACTACGAGAGCAAGATGCAGCAAGAAACAAATGAGAAGATGACACAGGCCGCAAAGGTAGATGAAAGTTCACGATCCAGCAGCTTGGAAGCAACTTTGGAGACGGAGACTGAACTGGGATTGCCCAGTACTCCTAGCAGCGGTGTATGCGCCCCAGTCTCCATGTCCACTTCTCCCACCAGTGGCACTCCTACTACCCCCACCACACCCAAGACGCCCAAGTCTTCATGGTTCTGGTAATAGTTGGAGGGCTGAAGGGTGGCATGTACCCAGCACTGTAGGGAAGTTGTATGAGTACAGCTCTCGAAGTAGAAATCATGAGAAAGTTGTGGCAGGATTTTGAAAGAATCTGATTTTTTGCTACACTGAATGACCAGGTATTGTAAGCACTTTGCAGATAACGTGGAAGTGTGTAACAAATATTAATATTTGGTTTCTTGTATTGGCTGGCTTGTTTCCAAAATACAAGAGAACTTGCAGTTTTCTGTGTTGTAGAGGCAAAATTGAAGAAAATAGTATCTTATTGAATGAGCGTCCCAGTATTGAATTTTTGTGGCATTAGTAGTTTGCATAACTTAGGTCAACAATTCTTTTCCTGTTATGTAAAATCAGAAATAGTTCTTTTAAATTCCTGTCCAAAACTTTCTTGTGTATTAATTTATTTTATACATATGATATAGGTGCACCCACTAGGTGGCCCTGGCAATAATCCGTAGGTGGTGAAATTAATTCCATTAGCAGTCTGAGAGTAAAGAAAATGTGGGTGTAGATGCTGGAATGTTCTTGAGAAGTTTGTGTGCTATAGCACACATGTTTGTTTGCATTAAAATGTGTCAGTCTGTGGCAAATGGGTAATGTATTTCAAATGAAAAATGCAATGGAGGAAATTGAAGTCTGTTTATGTACACTGGTAACCCTAAAAACAATGTTTCATGTAAAGCATAGGAAATTAATGTTTATTCACTCACAGTATCATTTTACAAAAATAAAATGGCTTTGATTGTGTCTGTGGAAAATTACATTAATTGCATTTTGCATGATAGAGTTGTCTATACATTCTGTTAAATTTTTTCTCAATGTTCTATTATGTCTATAAAATTAATGTCAAAGAATATGTCAGTGGGTCCACTGTATAGTTTTACTAGTCACATGCCTGTCTTAAGGGCTAATCTCAATTACCAATTTCAAGTCTGTGGTCTGTTCCATTGCAATGTAGAATTTACAAGTTATTTCATAGTATATTTATTAAAAAGAATGTTAAAAATATGTTAAAATACTTGATGTTGCTATATGTACATATATAGTTTTGTGTACTGTCTTGTTGTTGTTTTGAAGGATTAGATATTGGAGCATAACATGAATATTTTATTTTGTTTCTTGGGTAATTACGAATTTGGATTAAATAGTAACTCATCAAAAAAATTACCATATTGCTTTCTCTTTTTAAAACTAGTAAAATCTTAACTTGAAGTATAGTTCATTGCCATAGTTTTTAAATTGATTTATGCTATGTAACAGTAAGTATGCATTAACATTTTATTGATTCAAAATTGAAAGGGGTTTTAAATATTTCTGAGATAGACAAGATAGCTTTTGCAACTTCCTCTTTGTGTGAGCTAATTTGAGACCATACATATTTATTTGCATTTGTTTACAGCTGTGTGACAGATATGTTGACAGATCTATGAAAACAAATTCTCCTTCCTGATGTATCAATAATTAGCATCTTTAGTATGTATTTGTGCAAGTATAGTAATTGGATTTTTTTTTCTTATTTGCTTTTTTTTAAGGGTATTTTTATGTAGTGGGAATCAAGGGGTCTTAATCCTGATTATTCCTGAAAATTTCAAAAAAGTATTTTTAAACTTTAAAGATGTTTTCTTTGCAATTATATCCTTGTTCCTAAAGATTTTTACTGTTACGTCTGAAAAATGGTTTGTTTCTTCAGACAACTTCATTGTTTGCGGATTTCTTAATACCTTCTAAATATATTACAGTGCAATAAAGTAATGTGCAAATCCTGAAATGTTTGCTTGGACAAACATGTTATGCTCCTAGGACCAGTTCTTGGTTACGGTTCTGAGATATATATATGTACAGTGTTTGTTCTGTCATAGATAGATTTCCGTTTTCTTCACCATATACTGTACCGTGATATACAAGTGTTCTTTGACTCATTACAACGATGGGATCCTAAGTGTTTGGTGTACATCCTCCCATGACAAGCATTTGCTCTTGGAGATCAATAAGACATGAAAGTGTAGATGATAGTGACCTAAACTGAGTATAGATACATTTTAATTCTCCTCAGAAAGTATATTTTATTATTCTAACTTTTATTTGTTTTCCTAAAAATAGTACTTACTGAAAAATTAGTGATTTGTGGAGAAAAGTATTCTGATTTGTTTATTACCGTCAAGTAGTAGTCCTTGTAACAGTAGTTGTCATACTTTTTCCATCACTGCCACTTTCAATGAGTGCACACATAGTTTTGGCACAAGTGAACAGCTAATTTGTCTCTGAAAATTGAATATTGTTTTAATACTTCAGAATTTACAGCAAATAAGTTTCTTTTCTGGTCTCGAGTATTTGGTAATGTCTTAAAATCTTCTGGGCTTTTATAGCTACTTGATATTTGTATTTTGAATTGAACCTTTGGGATCAAATGTGTTGATATTTTGGTGCAACATTTTTTTTTTCCACTGCACAAGTTGTGATCAAAATAAAATAAACTGTACAATTCAGAATGGAATGTTTTCTCACATGTAGCTATGTAGACATTGGAACAAATAGAACTAGTTTTCAAGGAAGACATGTAGATTAAAGGGACTGAGAATATGAGACCAATACTTAGTTTCTTTGGCAAGGGAAGAATGGTAGGTTTCTATTAGGTCTTTGCTCAGAACAAACTTTATACTTATTTTTGAAGAGATATTTAATGCTGTATTTTTTTATGGTTGTCTGGATATAATACAACAGATTCTTCTGTTCTTTTGTAAAGATTGAAACCATATTTCAAGTGAGACTCTGTGTTTTTAGTCTACTTAACTGTATTTTAGAGTTCCTTGAAAAAATGTGCTTTTAAATAAAATGGGAAAATGTCCATATTGATTATTGGTAAATTGGATTGTGGGCAGATGCTTTCTCATCTATCTTACCCGAAGTACTTTTTTTTGCCTCTCTATGGATTTTTGTTGCTTTAGAATGCATATACGTCTTAAATCTGTTTCTTGTTTAGCTCACACATTTTTGAGATTTATTCTGGTAAAAATCTTGTGTATATTTTTGTTCAAGTTGGTTATATTGACGTAAAAAAAAAAAGTTCTGCATGATAAGGACGATGTATGTTTTTGCCAGTTTGTCTGTGTTGCCTGTGTCTTCTGTATTTTTAATGGTCTTTACAGAAATATTTCTATGTTAATTGTAAATTACTTAGAAGAAAATGCATTTAGTAAAAAGACATTAGTCTTCAGTGGCTCAACAGGGTTCTTCGATGTTTTGTGTAGATGGTCATGCCCATGTGACTTATAATTGTAATGTATGTGTTTTATTTTTATTATGTTCGTTAGTACATCACTCTTCTTTTGAAGTTTGTCACTAGGTGTGCTATAATATAATAAAGTTTCCTGAGACACATTTGTTGCAGGTTATTTTGTGATATACTATAGATTTGCTCATTTGCTGTAAGCACAATTTGGGTACCAATCAGGAATTAAAAAATTGTTGATGTCTTTGTACATGTCACTATTACCTTCAACGATGTTTCCTTGATGTGACTGCAATTGTCATTCATGTTATCACATGCTAATGTATGTGTCAAAGAGATGTTTCTTGTGCAGTTGTTTGTGGAAGTGTCTAACCTACTTGTGTACATTTGAATGGTAAAGAAAAAAGAAAAAAACAACAATCTCCTTGAATCTGTACAAGTAGTCTCTTAAAATAAAGTTGTTCCCTCAGCCTTGTTTGTATGAGTGATTCATTCTAATATTAAGTATCATGGCAGCACAGTGCTGAACCTTATTTCATGATTTAAAAATTAAGTTAAGAAAATATGATCTTGATGTTATACAATCATGTGCATAGAACTACAATATGTCCAGCGAAAGCTGCAAGCAGTGTAGTCAAACTGAGCCACCTGCATGTACAATAATTTTTTTTCCCCCCTCTGGCTGATAGAAATTACAGAGATCCGAATGAGCACAATGGTGCCCTAAACCCTTCATACATGTTAGGTAGATGCGACACTGTCTTGTAGATAACTTAGTGTACAGACATCGCTAGATTTTGGGGTTCTTGAGCAGTATTCTAAAGTAGAGGCGATGGACCGTGTGTGATTTCACCTTCCCCTTGTCCTATCCTCACCCCCATACACACACACCTGAGTGAAAAAGATGCATTACTTATGGGGTTAGTGACCCTGATAGTTGACGTGCCTGGAATCACTAAAACAATCTATAAATTGGGGTTCCAATCATTGCAGTGAACAGTGAAGATACCAATCACTATGAAATAGTGGCAATAGAATTTTACTATTGGAAGAATTTACAAATTCTAGGGTATATGTACATTTTCAAAAATTAATACATCTTTCAAAAAGTGAGATTTGTTTGCAATGACCAATTTGTCTTTCTTCCTGCTGTTGTGCACAATAATTACATGGAGAATTTTCGTCATTCCTCAGGAATTGGATTTTCATAGGCCTCCTGTGAGCTAATAAAGACTTCAATTTATTACTCTATCAATAATACTGTCATTTCATCTCTTCTCATCATTCTTAATTTTATTTATTATATTAAAATTTGAAGTTTTGGTTCAGAAGGTTTGCTTTTGTTATCGCAAGATCATCCGATTTTAATTTTTACTACTCATGAGATTTTCTAAATGTGATGAATAATGAAAATGCTGCTAATGTAAATAGATTTTCAACATTTGGACACCAAAACTCTCAGTAATTTTTACAATAATGTTTTGGTAGGGTAAATTATGTTTTTAAAATATACAAAACATAGAGGAAATTATATAGTAATAATACATATGAAAGTAACATACAATAGAAATTATGTAAATGTACAGTGAAAATATCAGTAAATAAAATCTTGATTAATTACAATGTATAGTTCAACTGCAATACATGAAATACATCTTGATTTATATTTGAGTAAAATAATATCACACATTAAAATTCACTTAAACTATATGGTCAAATTTCATTTTGTTAATTTTTCAATAGGTTTGTAAATTTGTTTTCATTTGCTTAATATAATTTGGAAGTTTATTAAACAATATATCTTTTCTATATAGGTCTTTATTCGTTGAGTATTTAGATGAATGTAACCTGTGGTATTTTGGTGCCCTCTTTCATTGTAGTGATACATTTCTTCATTTTGAGTGAAATGTATGCTGATGTTCTTTTTCATTAGTAATATTCTGTGAATTCTGCTATTACAGTCTTTATGTTATTTTTTATATAGTAGTTTCTATATGATTGTCTGGGTTGAAAGTTGAAAAAGTGTCTATTAGCACTTTTCTGTAGTGATTAGTGATTATTCTGTCCATATTTCCATTGCGTGTACCTCCCAAATTTCAATTCCATGCTCTAAGTGTGGGTTAATAGTACCTTAGTACACATATTAAGTAATTCATGTCTTTTGATACATATTGCAACTTGATATGTTGAAAAACTATATCTGAATAAACGAGAATTCGAAATGAAACCACTTTTTAGTTAAGTATATAGTCCAAAAGTCAGAGTGTATTATGTGACAGACTCAAGGGTTGGACTAAAATTTAATAAGAAATGATGCCATAGATATAAAAAAATGAGCTTGAAAGGGTTCTAATATAAGCTAAGAACAGGAAAACTCCAGACGTAGATGTAATTCCCATGGATCTAATAAAATACAGGGGCAAAGAACTCGCGAACATTGGGTTAGACCTGCTCAACAAAGATTGGGAAACTCAATCCTGTAGGAATGGCAAACTGGAATGGCACAGCAATAACTATAGAGGAATAACGTTTGTATCAACATCATCAAAACTCTTTGCTAACATAATAAGAATCACACTGAATGAATGAAGTGAGACATTCCTGGGAAAACAACATGGATTCAGAAAAGGAAGGAGCACAAAAGAAGCAACATTCACATACAAACAATCCTGGGCAAATGCAATGAAGTGAATTTGCAAACTTATCTATTGTTTATAGACTTTGAAAAAGACAGGGATGAGTAAATAGAGAGGAAAATGTAGGTAAATTACCTGAAGAAGTTAAGAACTTAAGAAATAAGAAAAGGAATTCAAAGTCTATGCAGAATCCACTGATGAGTATGAAAAACAAATAATGGAAAATGTATTAAAATCCAAAATCTTTTTGACAACAAACAGAGACTAAGACAGGGATGTTTCTGCCACCAAGCCTGTTCTATATGTATGCCCATCATATCATCAAGGAATTGAAACTACTAATGAAGACGGAAATAAATCTCCATAAAAACAGAAGATTTAACTAATCTTTTATACAGATGATAGTTATAATAGTGGAATCAGAAGTTGATCTGTAGATTACTGGAAATATATTGTATTAAACTTACAGTGCAACATATTATGAAAATTTTCACAAGACAATCAATGGCATGTCAAGAAAAAGAAATGAGAAGAATCAAAATTGATAGGCAGGTATTGAAACAAGTTGGGCCTATTCAAATTTAATTATTTATACTATAATATTAGACACATATCGAAGGACATAGAAAACAAAATCCAATAATATAACAGAACAAATTGATTGATCTAATGCTGTTTCAGAAGAGATGTGTCTGACGAGATTAAATTAAGAATACATAAGGGATTTTAAAACCAATACTCATGTGTGGATTGGAAGTTTGGACAATGAGCAGTTGGGACAATATCAAGTCACATTAAGGGATCAGTAAAGATGTAAATATATTAGAAAAAGGCTTAAAACAAAGAATGTAGTAGAAGAAGTAATGGAAAGTCAAAAGATATGTTTTTCTTATATAAACAGAATGAATTGCTTGTTTTTAAATAAAAAATGTTACAGTAAATTCATAAAGATTGGTTATTTAATGTTATTCACTTTTCACAATTTTCCTGATAATGAAAACTGTCTGAATTATCTGGATTAGTCAATTGAATTGTGCTGTTTGGTGCTCCCACTGTGAGTAATCCTGAAGTAGTCATGTGGAGTGTATATAGGCATCTCCTATAATATTTAAAACCTGTCTTAATAATATATTAATTCTATTTTGGAATTTCAATATCTTTTCATGATAGATATTGACTTAGGGCTAATAATGAAGTGAAGTAAAGGGAAAGAAACTTCCAAGAACAGAAAATACACTGTACTTATTACAGAATTTGATATAACAGCACTTCATTGTTAATGATACACAACATACTACGTGAACAAAACAAAATTTTTCAGAAGGAAGTTAATAATGTACAGTTGGCCAAGTTTAGGCATTCTACACTTTCTAAATAATCATATTAAAAATTTATTGATTGTAATATTTTTCTGAAAGCACCTTATAAAAACATTCTATGTGGCTCTTACTGCATATGAGATATTCTATCATCCATAAATTGTGAAGATCAAACAAGATTTTTTTTTCTTTCTATTTTAAGACCACAATTTCTAGTTTTATCTGGAAATCTATTTCTTATCAAACTAAAGAACAAGCACATTCTGAATCATTGATACCAAAATGTGAAAATCGCCAATTACATCACGTAGAAGGTCTATGGAGGAATCATCTATGACAATTTGTGAATGTAGTAAGGGAAGGGGAAGAAGCTGATAAAAAACATTAACATATAGTTTTTACTAATTTTCTACTACTGTTGTAATGAAAGTTGTGCGATATCTCAATTAAATACTTATAAATAACAATAAATAAAGATATAAAAAAATATTATAAGCATAAATGAAAAGTTATTTATAAGAAAACGTCTAGTCGATTGGACACTCTCCTCGGAGAAAAATCTTGGGTGTGCCACTGTTTTACATGCATTGTTTCTGAAACTCTTAAATACTTGCTAAACTGTTCTTTAATTTGTTTTTTTTTAGAAAGCGATGATAAAACATACAATTTGCTAGTCGCTAGAAGAACAACTTCAAATTGTGTTGAAATTTTGCCTTTGAAACAATTATTATTTTTTAAGATTTATTTAATTTATTATAAAGGGACAATAAACCGAATACAAAACTTAAAAAAAGAGAACACGTCAGTTATAAATATAATTAAGTGCCTTTCACTAGGAGATGTGAATCATTAGCGCTCGCGTTCCGTCTGCCAGCCTGCAGTTGTGTAGGTCGCGCTTCGTCTTTCGAGGCGCCCGCCGAGCGCGCGCCCGCTCTAGCGGCGCGGCGCCGAACTACGGGGCCACGGGGCCGGGAGACGCGCTTACTGCCCCACGCGCGCTCGAAGTCTTCGGTCGCTCTTCGCGGGGCGGCTAGAGAAGCGCCCGCCCCACCCGCCGGCCAGCGCCAGTGCTAATTGCCGTCTTATTATGAATGAAGCGACGCGCGTGTGCGGTATCGGGCCCGTCCCCGCTGGGAATACTTGTCCGCGGACGTGTCCGGACTAGGAGATCGGGGCTCGGTGCGCTGTTTTCGCCGCGAGCGACGGGCGTCGTGGGACGACCGCATGCGTTTGTTTTTGTGGTGTGACATGTGTCGGCGAGGGTTGCAGCCGTCGCCGCGTGGGTCTTCGTGATCGAGCGTTTTGACGGCGCCTTTGGATGAAGCAGGACTGATGGGCTCAGGACAAGTGTCGCACTCGAAAGTTTGGTAAGTGGGTCATTCGAGCTCCCGATTGCGTCGTTCCTGCCATGTGCCACCCTCCGCTGCCGCTGAACGTCCTTACGACGCGGCGCCACCTCTTTGTCACATGCCAGAGCACTTGACAGGTTTAGTGCTTTTTGTGATGTCTTGATTTCTGTTCTTGTGTTTGTTACTGGTTTTTGTGTCATACGTTGAAGTATTTTCTTCTTTCTTTCACGGGCTCTAAGAAAATCAGCGTGCCATTTGCGAGCATGGAGTTATTTTATATTGTCAGTCGAAATTTTATAATTGTAATCCACGAATAACTATCGCTCACGTTTCTGAGTGGTATGTCAATACCCACGATGTTGTCTTAATATCTTTGTTATTATTGTCTTTGCCGATAAGGGGAAAGAGACAACTGCCACTCAAGAAAATAATTTTATGAAACTTAAATCTTTAGAACTTTAAAATTTAACAATAAACTATGGTAATATTAATGTTTCTGCATGTATTGCGACAATATCACAGAAATCGTTGTTGTTGGGTAGTATTTTTTGCAAAGATTAATATCACAAACAAATGGTTGGGGGTAGGGAGATGAAATGAAAATCGTAAAGCATTATTTTTTTTAAGGATGACAGCGTAGTGAATTATTAACGGAAGCAGAATGAGGCGCAGAAGCGAAATTAGGTTAATGAGAACGCGAGATTAGTGAGAAGTCGCACACTTGGACGCGATCTTGGCCTTGGCGTCGGGGCGTAATTGTTCGAAGTGGACTGAAGGCGCAGCTGTTCTTACGAGATATTGTGTAAACTGAAAAGGAACGATGGCTCACGGAATTACTTCATTAATGGGTTGGGGATGTTCTTACGAGTAAATTATGAGAGAAATATTGCCTTTGCTTTGATAGAAGTAGCATGCTGTTTTTATTGTGATTAATTAGCAATGGAATATTTGTGCATTTACATTATTTCATTATTCACCTTCTTTCAGGAAACGAATTGTGTCTTTAAACTTTATTAGATCTGTAGAGACAATGAGTTTATCGAAACAAGATATAAAACAATTTCTTGGAGGGGTCATGTGTTTGTTACTGGTTTTTATGTCATACGTGGAAGCATTTTCTTCTTTCTTTAACGAGCTGTAAGGAAATCAGCGTGCCCTTTGGAGGCATGGAGTTATTTGATATTGTCAGGCCGAATTCTATAATTTTAATTCACGAATAATAAGATTTCATTTCGTTTGAACGCTTTTACTGAACTAATAGTGCTGTAACAGTCATTAATTTTTGTAACTGTTACTTAATATTATAATACTTGGAGAAATTTGTGTACTTTTTGAAAAATTAAAATATTACACCACATTAAACATGTGCGTCATGTTAGTCAATGCATTTAACTCCATCATTTCAAAATATTTTAAGGAAAACATTAGCGCTGTTTTTGAGAAAAAAAATGTTTTTACAATACCTTTTGTTTCACGTAAAATAATGCGAAAACAAATCACAATTTGAAAAAATGTACAAGACAATATTTAAATAGCTACTTTTGAAAAACAGATTTCTTTACGAAGAAAGATCTTTTTCTTCAATATTGTAGTTGTAGGAAGACTTCTAAAAAAATTGAACTTTTACAATGTTAAAAAAATTTGGAGAATTGAAGGAAAATCGGATCGGCAACAATTTTGTAAGCGAACGTGGGTCTAGCTGACAAAAAGAAGGAATGAAAAATTGGAGGTATTTTTGAGAAAATCTGGAAATGTCGTAGCGGCGTTTCTATGAAAAATAATCCAACCCCAAAACCAAAGAGACATACGGACGCTCGAATGCACCGGCAGGACAGAAGCAAGGGCGGATAGACGGATGGGCGGGCGACAGACGGGCGGACGGGTGAACAGACGGACGAGCAGACAGCCGACGGCCGGCCGACGAACAGACGGACAGCGCAACAGGCACACGGACGCGGGACAGTTGGTCGGCCGGACATATACATGGCCAGATAGACGATCAGAGAGATGGCCGGTGGGACAGACGGCCGGCTGGACAGACGACCAGATAGAGACGGTCGGACAGATAGACAGGCAGACAGGCGGAGGGATGACTGACGAATAGATTGAGGGACTAGTAGGCGGACGGACTGTCGGACAGGCAGATGGACGGGCAGATGGACGGGCAGTTGGAAGGGCTGATGGAAGGGCAGATGTACAGATGGACGGACAGATGGATGAACAGATGAACGGACAGGCGGGCGGACAGACGCCCGGACAGACAGCCGGACGAACGGAGAGACGGTCAGGCAGAGAAGCAAACGGGCAACTTGCCGGCCGGAGAGACGGACGGGCTGCTTGTAGCACAGACGGACGGAGGGACAGGCTCACGGACGGGCAGACAGATGGCCGGCGCCTGGCCTGTCAGGCCAAGATTTTATGTATGGAACGTGGTGTAGTAATAATGCACGAGGGATTCGGAATGCCCTCCATGCCTGAAACAACTGAAAACATTCATGTCGTACGAGTGTTTCGAAACCACAGGCCATTTAACCGTAGTATTTATAAAGAACGATAAGTATACGTACGATTTTGTAACTTAATAATTCGATAAAACTAAGAAATGTACCAAACATGACCTTTTTAAGTGTGCTGGCTTTGATGTATTTTGCAACATTGAATCAATGAATAAGAATGACTATGATACCATTCCACAGCAACAATGCAAAGTTACTTCAGCATTAAAATTTATCAATAGCGCACTCGATGAACAATTTTCTAAAAAATAAAGTAATTCCACCAAAAATTGTATAGAACATAATATTTAGGGCACATGTTAATTAAAGCAAATGTTTTATTTTACATTTACATAATAATATGCATTGAGGAAATAATGTTATATAAAATACAGGTTCATTTTTGTCCTCATTTTCTCAATATTTCGGTCCTATAATAGTAGAATGCAAAGATAGAAATAATGTCTTAAGATTTTATCTGTTTATGCATATTTCGTTGAAAAATTTGGAGTCATTTGTAAGAAAATTACGGTTGAGAGTTTCTGAAAATACATAATTCTGAGCTCATTTTCACAAAACATGCATTTTTTTCTCGCAAATTCTATAAATGATTAAATTGGCCAATGTAAATTTTAACCACGTGTAAGATATTTAAACAAATATTTTAAGGTCCAAATGGGAGTAATGTTATGTTTTTCAGTGCTAACCACCCAAAAAGTTTAATGAAAAAATGGAAAAAAAATTGAGAGAATCTTGTTTTTGCCCTTATTTTTTCCATATTGCACAATATTAGATAAGATTTTAATATATGCAAATTTGCTAAAATATATGCTACATGTTTATAAATATATGATTGTATTCATATTTTACTAAAAATACTCGAAAACTACTTACATAAAAATGTGCTTGATAGATTTAATGATTGATAATTAATGATCTTATTTTGAAAAATAAATTTTATTTAAAGATAAAACATCTATCTTTAATAATGTAGTTGTTTTAGGCTGCCAAAAAATTGAAATTTTCGAAAATTCAGGGGCAAGAATGAAAATCGAATCTTGGCCAATTTTATAAGAACAATTCGCTATATTCTTACAAAAAAATTAAAGAAAGCAATGTAGGCATTTTGAGGACATATTGAAAATGTCCCTGTAGATTCATGAGAAGTATCTCCAAAATTCTAAGAATTCTTTTCAAGTTCGCAAGGCCTCTGGTCTGAACAGATCGTTCGGGTAATATTTATTTTGGAAAAACTCCTAGGAATGGTTTAGGTGGTAATGTTGTTCACAGATGGACGCACGGAAAAATAGACTGACACACATTTGAAGAAAAACCAACATTTTTTTCCATATCAGCGATCCCCAAAACAAGTATTTCCGTTAAAATCTCGTCATCGTTATTCCGTAGTTACACAACTTTCTCTGTACTACGTTTTTTACTTATGTATATGAGAAAGTTAAAATGATGATTTCCAATTCATTAAATTGTTGATAAATGATGAATTATTTTCATTTCACCAGTTATATTATATTATTAATATTATACTTATTATTATTTTGTTCATTAAACATTTTGTTTCAACATGTCAAGGACTAAAATAAAAAGTACTATGGAAGTATTTGGCTAAAATGTTTCTTTGTTATACGAAAGAATTGTCCCAATAATAACTGGATTGACAGATTCAGTAATACAAGTGTATCGAGCACATGCCTTACTGTTTTCCCCATTTTAGTACTAATTTTACAATTTGAAAAGACTGCTTTCGTTTTGATTGTTATGACCACATTGAAAACAATAACATATGAGTACGAAATTGAATAGTAGACTGCATGATGTGTTTCAACGAATCTATTATTTCGCAGGCAATGTATACAGTTGTATTTATTTCAATGTTTGCTTGTGTTCAGTTCTTGTTTTTAATGCCAGCAAATTTGAACAGGGCGATGTTACAACCTTCTTTAAATCTCCAACACGTTTCAGTGTCGTATGAGTCTTAATAATTTCAAGGTCTGGAGCAACTAGCGATAAGTGTCTCTTGCGTGAATGTTCTGAATGATGTGCGACCAAGACTCCACCGAACACAATTTGCCTTTGTTTAAGCTGCGATTCAATCGTGATGGTTGCATTTACAACGACATTCTTATGTACCGTTTAAATCATCGTTAAATCGGTAAATGGTTTCGCGACCGTTCAATGACATTAGTAAAAAACTAAAAGCCCATTCACAATGCAAACATAAACGTAAGCATGGCGTTAACATAAAAGTTAGGACTACGTTCATAAGCGAACTCAATCACAATGCGTTCATATAAGCATTACACATAAGACGTTAACTTAGAAGCTTGCAAGCTTCAAGTTTCTGGGTTTATGCTTACGTAAGACATAAGAAATGAACCAATCATAGAACGGTAACTCAAAATCGAGAATCGAAATTGGTGTGATGTCGATAGAAGAACTAACGCCATATGGGACATGAACACAGTCGATATCTTGAAATCGATTCTCACATCCAACCAGAAAGTCTCACAGCCAATGGAAACTTATTGTGCTTACGTTTATGTTAGGCATTGTGAATACTTCAGTCTATCGCTTATGTTAATGTTTATGTCTATGCATTATACTTATGCATTACATTATACTTATGCATTGTGAATGGGCCTCAATACTGTTTAAGAAAGAGTAAATAAGGAATATATATTTTTTGTAATATTAACTGTGTTGCACTCAAATTCTGGGGAACAGTGAACAAGTAAAAACGTAAACAAGTAAAAATGATTTCTATGGTATTTTATTTCTCTAAATATTGAAAAGAAAAGGAAATAAAATGTATTTGACTTTCCTCGTTGTTCCATTTTTGCATGAACGTCTCTGTTGCTCCTTAAACCAGGACATAGTGCCATCTGATGTAATCAGAGAATTCGATTGACATTGTCATGAAAAAAAGTACGCCAGTAAGTTGTTAACGTACTTAAATGAACGACACAAATACGCTAGTATAACACCTCAGTAATATCGAGATTGCACTGAGTTAGGTATCAAGAACTTCGATTCCGCTCCTGTAAGTGGCCCACTTGTACATTGCGAAGTCCCTACTGACCATTGACTCTGCGAAGCGCTGAGTGTCTTTACCCAAGCACCATAGCTTACCTTCGCTGGGTTAATTTCCTATTTTTACTTCTAGGTTCTCTTGCTTGTAACAAAAAGAGAAGCAGTAAACTAAACTGGTGAAAACTGAGACTAACTCTTCTGAATGTAAGGGAAGTAGCAGAAACCTATGGAATTGAGTTTTGTTAGTTTCCCCCAATTTCCTAGGATTTTAAAGGGTGTTGATGTTACTAGAATCTTATGAAATCAATCACAAAAACCGCGGACGGATGGTCTGACGTACAGACAGTCTGACGGTCGGATGGACTGGCGTACGGACGGACTGGCGTACGGACGGACTGGCGTACGGACGGACTGGCGTACGGACGGACTTATTACTGTATTATTCTTTTAGAACGAATGACTAGAAATTGTGTTTTCTGGCTTCTTTATTACTCTGAAAGAATTGGCTGGCTAAGATATTTAAACCTGTGGTCTATTCGTCGGCAGTTCTCAAGATTTCATTTAACAGGACGGGCTTGATTCCCGACAGTTGTGGGAAATAGGAATCTTTGATTTAGACGTAATGTTTGAGGAATTATTACTGACCGCATGTTAAATTTTATATTACATTGCATCCTATCGCATCACAATGTACGCATTACTCGTTCCAGCCCAGTGTGCCTTAAAAATGGATTTAATGGGTTTTTAATTTTGATATTCAGAAGCTGAAGTAATGGAAGCTCTGTGGCCACTTATCTTTTATTCATATAACTTTCTTCCCGTAATAACATTTACTGTATTAACATTTTATTGTTATAACATTTATTGCATTAACATTTACTGACCAAATATACGAACATATCTTCTTTCTGCCGTACAAATAACAGTATAGATGTAACCTGCAGAATTTCATTTGGAATATCAGAAATTAGCATACGCTCCTAGTAAGATACAGGAGGTAGCAACGGAAACTGTTCTGCGTCAAGAAACGTGTTAAAAATTTGAAGAAAGTGTGAAAATTTGAAGTTTTAAAAAGAAAGTGTGCAATGTGTGTGGATGACCGCGAGGTGCAGCGGAAGGCTTTTCCGAGGAAGGTCGTTCCCGCAGTGATTGCCGCGGGCGGGCGTCGGAATGGCTCTGGCGGCGGTGGCAGCGGCAACGTGAGTGCAGACAGCCGCCGCCGCTGTTTTTGCCGGTCGCGGCGGCGGCGGCAGTTTAAAGGTCGTTGAATCCCTCTGACCGCCGTCTCCGTCTCTGCAGCGAAGCAGTTGCGTCTTGCGGTGCGAAGCGGACGAGGCCATCTTTCCAGGATTTGGAATCCTGTGCCTTTGTTATGCGCCCCATACACTGCTTACAATCTTAGTGCCTCCCTTGGGTATTTTGGTCGTATGTAAATACAGATGTTTATAATATTTTAATTGAACTCACTTCATCATTATTACCTTTAATTGATCTACAAAAGTAATATCATTTTATCGTTTAAACAATTGTTTATTAGGTACTACGTAGTTGAAGTTACTTATCGCAATACATACCGTCCCCAATAATTACTTGTAAGGGTTAGAAGTGTCAATATTTATTAATGTCTAAATAAAAGTTTGTAAACGTAGTCGTTATCAGAGGTTGTCATTTAAAACGTCTAACTTCAAAGGGCCGACTAACATTAAATTTAACTTCCGATTGCATCTGTCCTTTTCTGAACTCTTCTTCATTTACAATATGTATAAAAACTGGTGCCTCGTTGTCATGGTAGGTGTTATTACTAAAGTTCTCATTTTTACCGGCTTTGTTGTCACCTTATCGTGTTCGCTCCATTTCCGTTGGCCCTCTATCTTCTTGTTGACAAGAGCAGGTGGATCTGGGTTTTCGACTACGGGGATGTTGTTGGTATTAAAAAAGAGGCACCAAATTATATTTTCCAAATTTGATTTTGTTAGTCAATAGTAGAAGTGTTTTAATAGGGAATAAGACTTACGAAAGGAAAGGTTTTGAAAACCGTACATCCATCTGCGTGATCTTGGCTGTCCGGGTGACGCCGCGTCGAAGGCTGTGTTGTCGATGTTCCGACGTTGTCGTGGTTTTCCTCAGGGCTGGTATGCATGAGAATCGTCGGCAACACAGCCTTCAACGCGGCGTCACCCGGACAGCCAAGATCACGCACATGACTGGCCGCGGAAGCCTACGACTTCATTTAACCATACATCCATGATACAAGTCCATCCATCCCCACACTCGTATTTGAACCATTACGCTTTGTTCCAAGGTGCTGATTCGGTATACAGTTTCCTCGCTCTAACAGCAGTCACGGGAACTCTGGCAATATATTTTCCATAAAATTTAAATTACGATTCCGATTACTGTTCATTAAACAAAAAAAAACGCGATATTTTGTTTATATAATTAATCTACATTTACACTGGTGAAAAGGAGACATTATAAAAGGAGTATTTAACGTAAATTAAATAAAACTGTTTTATGACAATGACGGTTGCTTTGATACACGATAATGCAATACAAATTTTAATTTGCGTTGCATGAACATGTTATGTCACAAATATGTACCATTAAAATAAATGAACCGGTAAAATATTTATTTAATAGGTACCATAGTTAAATTACGTTTATTTTCTCTTGGTTGCAGTAAAACGTGTTGAAGATAAAAATCAGTGTTGCAAATTCGGCGCACAAGAAAATTAAAACTTTTAAAGGAATCGGACTTTTTTAGTTAAGCGAAAATATGTTCATAGAATAGTTTATTTTTACTCGTTAAAATTTCTTACACTCCACAGGACGGTCGGCATATGCAATAAAACAAACTTTTGGGTTATGAAATTAACGACCCCACTGATGATAAAACCATTCTCCTGCAAAATGTCAATTTCTGCGATGTGTTAATAAATAAATAAATATTCTTTATTGCGAGGGCTTCAGGGATTCATTAACACAATTGTCAGAAGATTTTGCTACTTATTTAGCAATATAATTTCAAATACAATTACTATGACTCAGCGTTTCGGGCACAGATCTGATCAAAACCATTTCCTTGTTAAACGCTTAATTAGTTAGGAATATTGATGTTAGGAATATTGATGTTAAGGATAATGGAGTTAAACTTTATATTTTTGAGATGTATCACCTTTCTTGCACATCGACGATTTATGTTCTGATGGAAGACCAGATTCGTCCGTTTGTTCGTCCGTCTGTGAACACCAGTAGCGCCTAAACCATGGGTAGGATGTTTTCCAAATTGAAGAATCCCCTGTCCATCTAGCTCGATTCGAAGTTTTGAGATTTTGAACAACATACTTGAAAATTTTGGGGTACTTTACCTGAAGCCACTGGGACATTTTCAAACTTTTCTCAAAAACAGATAGAGACGGACGGGGTTCGGACGGTCGGACGGGGTCGGACGGGGTCGGACGGGGTCGGACGGGGTCGGACGGGGTCGGACGGGGTCGGACGTTTTAAACCGAACAACTTTATCGGAATTAGGGGACCACAAAACGTGTATTTCTGTCGAATCAATGTTTCGCAACTTCGCTGTCGTGGAAGCCTGAGGTGGCTAGAGCATGTGCCGATTCAGTGCCTCGGTCGGAAGGGTCGCGGCTTCGATGCCCGCTGTGGCCACAGTTATTTGTCCTTTGTCTTTCATGTACGTGTGTTGACACGAAAGGCTTTGTGATTCTGGCGACCACAGTCCGAGGATCCCGCATATGTGTCAGTGTCCCCATGAGGGACTCGACGCGGGAAGTCGAAATCAGCTGACCCTGAAGCTGGAAAAATCCCCCGGAAGAAAAAAGAGTTCCTAAATATGGATGCTCCGTTGGCGATGTCGCGTCCGTAACTCACGTCCGTCTCGCCCGGTGCTCGGACGCGTCTCCGCCGGGGCCGACGATCTTCGCCCGGAGGAGCCTCGGGCGTCGCCGAGCAGCCACGCGCCTCGCAGACGACTCGATGCGGTGCTGCTTGAAACCTCGTGTCGGGTACGGAATCTTTTAAGACACCCCCCAGCGTTATTCCTTTGTTTGTATTTTTTTTTGGAATTTTCTCAGAACTTTATATTATCAGTGTTCCAGGTAGAGGCCTTCATAATCACCGTAGACATGGACAGCCTAAACTAGAGAGGAGGCAAATACATTTCTGAGCCCCTGAAAAAGCCTCTTTTCCATTAAAGTTTTAATAATATTAAAACGTATTTAATAATATTAAAACGTATTTAATAACAAATAACGTATTTTATTAACAAATTGTAATAAAATGTACATGGAGAATATAATTATAACTTTAATTATCCAAAAATTAAATAAATAATTTATTTCGTGTTGAACAATTTACAGTATTGCTTTGAAGAGCTGCTTTCCCAAATGTCGTGTGTATGTAAGTTCCCCAAAGTGTCAGCTAATCACATTAAGTTTTGTACTGAATAAGTATAAAAGTATAGAAGAAAATAATCGTATATAACATGATAATAAATTTGAAACAATGTCAATTATCTTCTAGTTTTTTACATTTTGAGTTGCACCAAATTGGACCAAATTGGACGATGATTGCTAAGCCATCAAAAGCTGCTCATCTTATGAATAAAAATGTTTGAAAAGTAAACACTTTTTATTTCTATTGTGAAAAACTGTTTAAGCACAGTTTGACAGGCGTCGACATAATTGGTCTTCGAGGGGCTCCAAGCTTTTCAAACTTATAAGTGAGTTTCATCTTTTTTCATGGATTGCTATTCCTTGCATTCTGAAGATTCTTCCACAGACTGTTCAACACAGTACGTGCTGAAGCAATAGTTTGTGGATTATTAATACTGCTCATTTTGTTTAGTGATATGAATATACGGAAATAATTTCCTATAAAGTGTATCAATTTATTTTCTGGAACTGATTTCCGAGATGAGGAAGACAAAGATCCTGAAATGTCAATTTTAATGTACGAAACTTTCATCGCTTATAATGAAATAAAAGTCGGTTACAATGTGCTTTGGGATCTTTGGATTATTTTTATGTATTTACTTCTAAGAAAACAATCAGAGGATAAGAGTAGGGGTGGATTAATATCTTCATCAGGTGCCCTAAACACGACAAGAAAATGGATTCCCAAACACTATTAAAATATTCAAGATACATAATCAGAAATGATATTGTATTATGAAACTTCGAAAATTCAAATTTAAAAGTAATAATATATTTTACGAAATACTAATGTAAAAATAGTTGAAATGATTCTGGGCCCCCCTATCCTGCTTGTCTTCTTAAGGATTAATATTCACCCAGGATAAGGAAAAAAATTAAACCACACTCTAATTGTGGCGTAAGATTGGGAGCATCATGGAAGTAAATGAATCGAGTAAGCAATAAATTCTGCTATTCATGTTTTTGATCTATCTTTACGTTGATCGTGTTTGTGGTTCGTGTGTGTCTCCTCGCTGAAGGTCGTGACGAGCGGCACCGCCGGTTCCAGCACGGAAGAGTCATCGTTTGACGTCATATTTGCATTGGAAAGACGGTCGAATTAGTGCACTGGCGTCTTGACACTTAGCGAGGCGAGGTGACGTCGGGCCGGGGTGCGACGGTTACGAAAGCGTCGAAGTAGTTTGACCCTCTCGCGTTTGCTTTGCGCTGAAGTCGCGCCCGCACGTGCCCCCACGTGCACCAACCGAGTGACTGCGCAGCTTCCACGCCGCGCCGCACAGTGCCGCACTGCGCCGCGCCGTGCCACACACGTGCTACACACGAGCGCACGTTGCGGCAGAGGGGCGACGGGCTGTTAAATTGCAATGCGCCACCCTCTTGATCTGCCCCCGCCCACTCTCCTCTGCCTCTCTCCGCGGTGGCGCTCCCAGCCGTCCGACTCCCGCCCCTGCCATCGCCTCTGCGCCCTCGCCAAGCCCGCCCAGCGTGTTAACCGCCAGCGACCGCCCAGCGACCGCCAGCGACGCCCAACGAACCGCCCAACGACCGCCCAACGGGCGCCCAACGGGACCGCCCAACGAACGCCCAACGACGGTCCCAACGACGCCCAACGACCCGCCAACGACCGCCCAACGACCGCCCAACGGACCGGCCAACGACGCCCAACGACCGCCCAAACGACCGCCCAAAACGACCGCCCAACGACCGCCAACGACGCCCAACGGACGCCCAACGACGCCAACGACCGCCCCAACGACCGCCCAACGACCGCCCAACTCGACCTTCCCAACGGACCTCCAACGACCCCCCAAAACTTTCCCCACCCGCCCCCGCACCTTACTGATGACCTCCTGCTAATCAGTTTCAAGCCTGAAGTTATGTGATATTCCGCGGGTCAAAGCGCGTTGTATTTTACGTAGGCGACAGGAAGCGCGCAAATTCCACGACCCCACAGATACCCGCCGTGCTCCGCGGAAAAGCGATAAGTTTCAATAGCCGCTTGCGCCTTGCGGCTACCAATAGGAACTCGTATGTTGTTGTTTTTTTAGTTTATTATAGTCGCATCAACAATTGAGGTCATTAGTGACTTATTTAAATACAACTTTACAATATTAATGTGGTAACTTAACAATGTATTACAGTACATATAAATATGTATGGAGACAGCCATATGTATTTTTTATGTTACAGATTAGCTTCCTGTATCCATACTAGTATACCTGTTATAACTGTTAGATTTTTTTGAAAATATCGCTGTCGTTACAGAATTTTAATATTTTATTTTAGTATTCGTTGGATGGTACAGCTTCAAGTCAAGGTTTTGCTCTTTTTCTATGTGTCTCTTCTGTACATGTGTACTGCTGTGCACACTGCTAAACATAGGCAGGTGGATGCAGGATTTCCTGTTAACAAGTGTTAATGACTGAATGACCAGTTCTTATCCTTGTTATTGTTACCTGACCTTTCTTGAGAAGTTTTTGCAAGTTTTCAGAGAGTAAATATTTTTAACTTGTTTGTGTGGAGGGATAGATTGTATGGTTTTCCAGAGGTTGCTCCACTCTCATATGTTATTAGGCGAGTAAAAGGGCATTCGAAGGGTGGGTTCCATCAGTGCACAAATCATTGAAGGGTGCCAAGACTGCTTTACGATACTTCGAGGCAGTGGACAATGCAGGTAATGAAAAATGTACGAAGCAAATAATTGAAACATTGATTTTTTAAAGGACAAATAAAAATATTGAACTTTTCAGTTCGTGCTGTTAATGTACTTTCTGTCTCTCTACATACATGAGTAAAATCAATAATTGTGGATAAATTCTACTTAATTTTGACATCCTCGGAAATAATTAGTGAACCAGAAATGTTAGTCCCCAGAAGTTCACTATAAATGTAGTCGACTGTACGAGTATATGCAAAAGAATCTGACTCATGCACTCATGCCAGCACGTCCAAATGCTGCAAGCTAAGGGGAACAAGAAAAATAATCAGGGAAATTATAATTACGAAAATGAACTATTATGTTGATGATTCAGTCTGATTTGAAGCTGGGTAAAAAGTATCTGTGAGGAGAATTGAAATGTGCTTTGTTTACGCAAGTATGTTCCTCATGATGGCTGACCTGGCAAACTGCAAGCGTCGAAGAGAAGGTACAAACGTTTCGCTTTTCCATGATCTTAATGTGAACGGTGTGAAAACCTGACTGGTGTGAAGCCCACCTATGACTTTGGTGTATAATCCGTGTTTTGGAATTTAGCACCAAAATGTTTATTTTCCTACTTCTTTTACACCGACTGCGGTTGTCTTCTGTAGAAGTAGTTTTAGGGTCACTAACGTACGGTACTAAATCAATCACGCAAAGTTACCCACTTGCATAGTAATTAAAAATCCCTTTGCGACAGTTCGATTTACTGTTTTCTTCTTCTTCTTCTTCTTCTTCTTTTTCTTCTTCTTCTTCTTCTTCTTCTTCACGATTTGCTACACTATAATTTGCGGCGGGGTTGAAGGGCGGTGATTTTGGAATAACCTATTTAAGAAATGCCTGTCGCTATTATGTTGACCATGAACATGTAGTTATCTGCAAGTTAGCAGCAAATATTACTACTATAACTTGCTGTTCTATACTACACATTTATAATACTTTTATTTTTTACTGATACTTTATTGTTTGGTTTTGCCATTGATACGGCGCTCCATATACGTAGAATAACTTACGTGATCGACAGAATCGTGCTTACAAGGGAAATATGAAAACAGTTGAATGTTGTCTTATGAAGGGAGTTATGGGAGGGATATATGAAAAAACAGAGTCAATTTAACATCTAGTAAATTAGTAAATAAGTAAACTTGAATCATTAACAAAATAAAATGAAATACGAAAATGAAAAAAAATAAAATGTACTACGGGCGTCAACCGATTCTAATGTCCTCGATCGTCAAAAAAACCTCGGGCGAAGTTCGGGTTCGGGCTACGGGTTCGGGCTAGATAATTGGAACTTGGTGCACAAACAACTAATACAACACTTCTCAGAATTTGAATATCGAGAATTTTAATTCGTAATGTAAAATCCCCGTGTATAAAAGGAGGAACAGTCTCGCAGATAAATTATGTCGATTCCCTCTCAATGACCTCCCTATGACCCAATTTAATTAAGGAAACACGCTGCTGTAGAATATTCATAAAATGTCAGTGACTCATCTCTCTTGTTTTGAACGTTGAGTTTGTTTGCAAATTCTTGTGCTTTTTCGAAATTCTGCGTAACGCTCGCTCAAGCACACCGTTGTCTGGAGACTCATCATTCATAGTCTCCGAAAAAGAAGCTTCAGATTTTTCTTTCGAAATGTTCTGCATAAACTACATAAGTCGATGAAGCCAATGCTGGGCTCTGAAGGCAAAGAATAATAAAGCAAATGAGCGTGTGCAGAGGTCGGGTGGATTTTTCTATCTTCGAATTCATTAGCCTAAAACTATGAAAAAACAGAAAATCGTTGAGAAAAGCAGCTTCAACACTCTTTTAACTATTTTTTTCTATCTTGATTTTAGAAATGCTATGATTTCTGTTTTGCTTCCCGAAGAGATGTGATTCCGTTGTTTTGCAGAACGTCGAATGCTCATCATTACCAGATTGCTTATTCGTGTTTCCGGGCGCGTCATCTTCTATTGTCATTATTCTCGTAAGAGTAACGCATGTCCACGGGACATGACGGTGATTTTCCCTCGCTGGATGGCGAGATACGGCGCCGACCTAGTGTCGACAACCAGGTATCTCCCCCCAGCGAGGCACCGCTCCAGCCGGGACAAGCTCTAAGCTCACGACCGCTCTCCTTCCATTTGTAGTACATGTTACTGTGTGTGTGTGTGTGTGTGTGTGTGTAAGGGGAGAAGATAGGAAAAGGAAGAAAGGATCGCGCAGTTCGTAGCTGGTATGTTAGGGCACTGCTCCGCCATTCACCTGTTGTTGAGCGAGAAACCATGGAAAACTACCGTACACAGCAACTAGCCGCAAGAATTCTCCTCCAGACAGAGACTGGATTCGACCTCGCTCTTCTTCTTTCGAGTCGACGACTTCTAAATTCTGTTTTGCAGGTCAGTAGAAAGAGCTGTAGTTTCCTTGGGCCAGGTCATCTCTGGATACACCATTAAGGCAGTCCGGGCAGGAAAGTAGATGTTCGAACGTCTCTTCAGCACCGCAGGAGCACAACGCTTAGTCATTCTGGTCCAAGCATCCCCATTTTTACAAGATGTATGTACATCTACCGACACCCGTACGCAGCCTGTTTAGGGATCTCCATATGGTCCACGGTTGTTCGGAACCCCGGGGCTCAAGCCTTTCCTGCACGGCTGGTTTCTGGAGAGGGGCACAGAACGGGAACGGAGCCTTCGGTGGGCGGGAGATTGGCCATGCAGAGGGTGGCGTTTGTCGTTCACCTGTCGGTTCACCTGGCTATTTATGTAGTGTCGCATCAGTACAAGAGTGCGGTTCAGTCGCAGTCCCGTGGGCGTGACAACCTGGAGTTTGAGGTGGGTAAAGCACTCTAATACCGTATCCCTGGAATTCGCAATTCCGGATTCACGTAATGTGGAGGCCGCTGCGAGACTGACGACCGCGCGCCAGATAAGCCGCGAGCAAATGTTTGCGCGCGTCTGTTGCCGGCAACGCGAGCTCTACCGGCAAAGACCTTCGCAAAGGCGAAGCGAAGCCCGTTTTCCGAGTCCTCTTGCGCATTCTAAGCCCAAAGGCGGCCTAAATACTCTGCGCGTACAATTGTTATCGAGAGTACGTAAATATATCAAATTTATACTTGAAAGGTATAATCATTTTGGGAAAGCCTGGTAGGATGTGAAATATCTTTTGATTCTTATTAAATGAAATATAGCCTCTTGTCTCGCAAGAGAATAGAGGAGTATGGCTCTTTCAGCTGCCGTGAAACTGCTGATAACTATTCATTTGTAAATGGAAGAAATATAGTATGAATGAAACATATAAATATATTATTTTTTCTTGTTGTTATTTAAGGTCGCATCAAGAGCTAGGTCATTAACGATCACTGTGGCGTGTAATGGTATGGTAACTATGAGGATGACACGATATGATAGGGGGTTTAAGAACGAACACAGGATAACCATGCCCGAGGCGGGACTCGAACCCGCGATCCTTCAGTCCGAGATCGCTACGGCACCAATATATTCTTGTGTATATTGTATTATTGAGTTCTCAATTTTAATTTTTTTTTGCAATATTTGGCATATCTTTTTCGGAAATATTGTATTTCTTCATTTTATATATAAATTGTTAACTCTTAATAATTTTTCGTATAAATTATGTACGAAAATATTTTGTGACATTTCATTTACATATTCACGGGCGCGAAGATAACGTTCTTAAATCCAATTTCAAACCTGAACATAATGGGAAAGGTTTCCTGGTAAGACAATCGATTACACTTTGTTCAATGTTTCCCAATTATAGATAATTAATTGGGAAACTCCTTCCCATTCGTTAATTAATACATTCACATTGAGTATTATTTGAAACAAGAATATACCTCATGTTAACATTACCTTCTTCACAAGATGTTGTCTCCGTAACAGTTTTGCTTTAAGGCCTTGCATTCCACATTTCATCCCTCAAACTATGTAAATCTACACCAAAGACTGATTGGTCTCTTTGCTCTTTGTTCTCCTGCCTGTCGCGAGTACACCTTTACAGGTTTACGCGACACGAGTATTTTTCATCCTGTGACGATACTACCCAAAGGAAGCAGCAACAACAGTGATGGTAATGGGATGGAATAAGCAAACTTCTAGTATGCTACAATAGCTCGATTTCCTTAATTCTTCGTTATTTCTCTTTCTCCTATTTCTCCCCATTCTTCTCTCTCAACTTTCCCTTTCATCACTTTCCCTCCCCTTCCGCTCTATCCTCTCAGTCTACCCCTCTGTTCCCCTATCTTTCTCTTTGTCCCTTTACCACTCTCTCCGTCCCTCTCCCTTTCTCTTTCCCTTCTCTCTCTCTCATCTCTCACTCACTTTTTCACTCTTCCCTCTTTGTCCTCTCTCCTTTCTACCTCTTTCCCTTCTCTCTTCTTTTCACACTCTCTCAACCTCGCCTTCCCTTTTCTCCCTCACATTCTTCTAGCCTCTCGCCTCTCTTTCTCTCTCTCGCTCCCTCTCTTTCTTTTTCTCTCTCCCACTGTTCATCTACCTGATTCCTTCTCTGCATATTTTGGCAACATAATGATGAATAATAGACGTACTTCTGCGAATCCTTTCACGCTACATGCCCTCAAAGATTAATTATATCGGCCAGTGCCTTTTAGAGACGCGCCTCTCTGAGAACTCATTAAAGACTATCTGCTTCGGGAAGAGGCACAGCACTAATACACTTTCGTTCCTATTCTCGAGAAAACTATCATTTCCCTCTCAGGGCATGAAGTACGTACTTGAGGCGATTTGAGTTTTTAGTTTAATCTTGCTGTTATTGCTAGACATTTTTTTTTTCGTTTCCATTAATGTGTCTAAAGTCAATATACCTTCCTATTGTATAGAAAAAAATTAACTTCTTTGATGCTACAAGGCGAGGACGTCAGTTTTTGTAGTGGAAGACTGTAATGTCGAAAACCTTCTATCATATCACACTGTAGTTTGCAGGTGGAAGCAAACAAAGCAACAATAAGAATTACAAAAGTTACAGTTTTCAATTGTTTTGAAATCGGTCCCGCGATCCATATTTATTTGATGAATAAATAGAAATAATATCACACCCGCGGTTTCAAAACAGCCGATAACGCGGATTTATCAGGAAGTTCCAAACCACGGGTAATATTAAGTGTTACGTATCACGAATAAGTGCTGTAATAAACTATAAAAAAAACTATTAGAATAACAAATACGGCGAAAAAATATACATATTTTGCAATTTAGATACAAGTAAATCAGGTGTCATGAAGTGACGATCTAGAGTCTCTGCCTTCTAGAATGATTTCATTTTGATGATTGAAGTAATTAAGATGTTACTGTTGTGCTTTATTTTGAGATGCTAATGCGATTGTAAACAGAATATTATCAACAGATATCAATTGTTTCTATTTTTTAAATACACACTGAAAATAGTCAACAATCGCTGTTGTGATGTTAGGAATTGGTATGCGCAAACAAGGAAAGAAGAAACAAAGCTGTCATGTTTTTAATTTGATTTAGAAAGTAGATTTACTACGTAGCTCATGCTTGAAAATGTTTGAACTCGGGGAGTTTAGAAGTGTGTTGGTGCACACGAGTGAGTGCTTTCGCAAGAGGTGCATTCGCTGTTGTAACAAGTTTGTGTTCACCGCCCGCACCTCCCCCGTCG
>BOPP01000035.1:9912489-9932881 GCA_017312745.1 Gryllus bimaculatus
CGGGAGGGGGCACGTGGGAGGGGGACGGGGGGAGCGCAGGCGCGGGAGCGGGAGTGGTGGGTTGTAATCGAGATCGCCGTGGGTGGGCGTCTAGGTGGCCTTTGATGGCGGTGGACGGAGCAGTGCCTCGCCTAATGCGGGGGAGGCAACTCCATTATCGAGGATCCCCGCCTGCCAGCGGGCGACGAGCGGCGGTATCGTCCTTCCCATCTCCCGCTCCGCACAGCCGCGCCGGCAGCAGCGGCTACTCTAGACGCTCTACGGTCTTTTATGCACAGCTCTTTTTCTTTCTTTTCTTCTTTCTTTCTTTTCTTCTTTCTTCTTTCTTTCTATCCCTGCTTCCTTCTTTCCTCCCTTCCTTCTTTCCTCCTTTCTTTCTTTCTTTCTTTCCTTCCTTCTTTCTTTCCTCCTTTCTTTTTTCTTTCTCTCTCTCTCGTTCTCCCTCTTCTGCTCTCTCTCTTGGAACGATTTTCCTTTTAGTGATTATGTACTCGTGTGTGGACAACAAGAGTTTTAGTTTTCCTTCGATATCAACTTGATTTCATCGTCGCTTTTCGACTTTTTCTATAGCGATGTGCTTATATGACGGTCTTTATATATTCCGATTGCCTTTGATACTATTTCAACTAATACCATATTCATGAATTTTTTCTCTCTGACTACATTTTTGTAATAGTTAGTGCCTTCGACATTACGTTAGATACTTATTAAAATTGTGCATGCAAAATCTCCAAAAGTTTCTCTTGTCTTTTGCAACGGGCATCAAGTGCTGTAAGTGAAGATGAAAGTACTGAGAGTAAAGGTGGATGTATTCGTACTGAAGGAATCGACGTGGATTTTGGTTGCAACGCAGAGTTTTTCACGAGAGAGGTGCCTAATGTGTACAGCAAATGTCAAGAAACGGGGTAAAGGAGCCAATTCAGATCATCGTGATACCGAGCTCAATCGGTGGCAATAAATCTAGCAATTAATAAATCTCTCTCTCCAATGGCGCATGATCCAGGATTCGGACTTGTACTCGCACAATTGCTACGTTCTTTCCAAGTCATTACGATGGGGCATATAGAGAGGGGGTCATTTTCCGCTCTTCCCTAAGGATGAGAATGGAGATTGGATAGGCCGAAAGAATAGCGAGCGGTCCATGTGCTATCGTGAAAGAACTACTCCAGCATTTATCTGGAATGGACTGATGGCAACTGCGATGACAGCACCCACTCTCTCCAATTCTCCTCCAGACACCGTTGTCCGCCGCAGCTGCCTGACGGCTGAGGATAAAGTGATACGACGGACGCCCGGGAATTAGACTCTTCTGGTTTAGGAAGCGTCGCATTTTAGTACATTCTTGCGCAACTGAAGCATATGAAAATATAGTCTAATTTGATCTCAATATTACGTCGCTTCTCGATTTGAAACTAATTTCCATAGGCCCAAAACTAAACCTTAGACGTTTGAGTAGAAAGGGTAAATATAAAATATAATTTTCTTTGAAATCTCAGTTCACTTAAACTGCGGCCCTCTGTGATCTTACGGTTTCAAGAATCCCTCTGCCGTTTTTAAGCACCCCTACCCGCTGTTCTTTTTTAGAAACTAAGATTGTTAATATTAAAAGCAATCACAGCAACATGGTGGAGATGATTTCATCTGGTAAAGAATTACACTGTATGAAACTAATAATACTTGCGATGAAGTGATTATTGGAATTAATTATTTAAACAGCCGTAGTAAAATACATGGGATTACATTGTTCTTTAAACAAATAATAGACAATCTCATCGTAATGATGCCATTAATAAAGAAAAAACTTTTTCTGTCGCATTGCGACCTTCAGCATCTACAATTGTGGGGAAATATATAATTATAAAATGATCGATGCAATTTTCCTCTTAGACAAATGAACTTTAATAAGAAATAAATGTCATAAAATAAGTATATAAAGAAACTAATTTAACAGTTAAAGAATGTCATAAAGAATAATTAAAATAGAGTTGGTGTGACATAAATTTTGATGTACAGTTAAAGGATATAAAGTTTAATCTTTATAATATTTATAATTTATCCCCGCTGCCAAGCATTATTGTACGTCAGTTTTCCCAAATTCTAACTTATTTTAACTCTTTGCTTAATTTTAATTTCATATTAAGTATTTTATGTCAATTAATGTTAATTACTCTAGTTTACTTTACCTTAGGCTCATTGTTTAAAAAAAATTCGTCATGGAGTAATGTTGTTCCTTTTCACTTTAAGACAAACCGAACAGAAATACGAATACTTTTTATGTGTACCACACCAAGGAATTTTCTGATTACAGCAGCAGCCTCCTATTTAGAGTTGACAGTACACTGTAAGCACGAAAACGACTGCGATGTCTTGTCATGCTAATGGACGTAATTTCCATTAAAGTGTCTCAATTACAATACTAGCCAGTGTATACTTTAATGTGCGAGGAACTTTTTCCAGAGATCTCCCATCCGCGCTCGGGTGCTCGCGTGCGTGTGCTCTGTGTGGCGTGGAGAGAGCCAGGGCCTGTCTGCCGGCGACGCGCCGCGCGCCCGCCATTGTCACTGGGGCCCCCTGGCGCGCCCAATTATTCGGCGCCGCAACTCGTCATTAGGCGTTCGGTCGCTTCGGATCGCAGCGCTGCGCTCGCAGCCCCGGGCTCATAACGCAGGGAAACCATACGCGGCGTTCTTTTGTTTCGGCGTTCGGCCAACGTTCTTTTGTTGGCGATGGAAATTTAATTCCAATTCGCATGCAGCGTCTGTTTTTACTTTTTTCTTTCCTTCTTTCCCTTGTCCTTCCTCTTCTCTCTTTTGTCCCTCTCTTGTTCTGTTTTTACTTTCCTGTATACGTACGTATATACGCAGTAATAGTTACAATAGTATGCAAGTTATTTAATGTCGCGGAAAATCGATTTCGAGATTTCAACGGAAATACACGTTTTGCTGGAAGGTGGCGATAGATGGCATCAGGCAAAATTATGTGTTAAGTTCGAATAGCTAGCTGAGACCAAAGGAAATAAAAAAACGAATACGGGAAAGTCTGTGCCATTCTGTAGCACCACTAGGTAAATACTCTATTCCAATTGCGTGTTTTCACGCTCTTGGTCTTTGATCAATAGCTTCTGGGCATATTTATTACCCTCCCATTTCTTCACTTTATTTCTCGTCTTACTGCGAGGTTAAGAGAAGGTATTGTAGAACTGCGGCAGAAATCGACAAATTTCGAAAATCAGCTATTGTGGAACCCAAGACAGGAAACGTGATAGTTCATTTAGTACGTTGTGTACTCAGAATCTACGTTTTATGGGTTCTTATTACCGAAAAATCGATTGGAGGCCAAATGGATGGTTGATTGCGTTTATCTGCGTCTGTCTGCATTTGTCTGTCTGTGACTGTATGTCTGTCTTCATGTGTCACTGTGTCGGCTTGTGTCCGTCTGAGTCTGCCTGACTCTGTGTCTGTCTCTCTGCATATCTGTCTTTATATCTGCCAGTCTGTATATCTGCCCGTCTCTATATTTGACTATCCCTCTGCCTTTCTTTCGGCCTCTCTTACTGTCCGTCCGTCCGTCCGTCCGTTCACTGTCCGCCCGTTTTATAAGGAGAGTTTGTGTCGACGACTCGTACAGCGAATGGTGTGAAGTTGTGCGCCGTCGCGGGGGCGACGGCAGCGCGGCGGGCGGAGGCTGCCTGAACCGGTCCCGCGAGCGTCTTCGCGCCCAGACAAGCCGTTTCACGCTCAGAGAACGCGGGACCTCTCCACTTAATGGAGACTTAACTTCCCTGGATGTTTATCTAAACGATCGGATTATACCGGCGAATAAAATCCGAGAGTAGTTTGAGCCTCTCGGTTCATTTTCTGGTGTGGAAGTTGAGCCTCACTTGTTCTTTCTACGCCCTTCGATGGTTCTGATGGCACCATCCACCTGTCCCATCCAGCCAGGGGACGGTCAAACACAGGGTCTCATGAACTGAGACGTTAATTTCAGCAAAAAGCAAATAATACCTCAGCTCGGAAGGTGGCGGCAAATAATCAGCCGAAAATTACTGTGATTTTAGGCAATTTGGGGATTGAAATTTTATTTAAGTGGGGATTTATTATACTGTGCTGCAGCAAAGTGATGGTTATACATCGCGTAGGTGATGTATATACTTCGCGTCCTGCCAATATAAAGTGTAGTTGTAAGTTCCATTTGTGTAGCTGGTTGCATATTATACGCACCGTGGTCAGATATTCTGGAAAATATTCGAGTGTAATAAAACATTTTTTTGTTTAATATTTATTGACGCAAATTTCAAGAGTTTTGAACAATAACAAAATGAATGACGTATGTGCGATCTATCGAAAACATTCATTGAAATATGTTATTTTTCTGACGTTCGCTAGGCTGTCAGCTGCAAAATGTGTGTGTTGTAGTAGCAACATTGAATGCGTTTGATATGAATGGATGATTTTGTGAGGAGATATAATCATATATTTTGCTTGAAAAGTATTTTTATGATTTAGTTCATTTGTTTTTCTTCAGTGTTTCAATACCAAAGAGTAACTAGTGTTTTGGGTTCAGATCTTTGAGTTATGATTTAGATACAACTAATTTAAAGTTGAATATGAACACATACGATTGAACGGTGGAACCATGATGGAAATCTTTCGTCAGGATCATATTTTGTGATGTGAAACTCTCAGCCCATTTCTTTCCTGGTAGGAAACTCCGACCAACGTTTCTAAGAACACGTTCTTTTCTTCTGACGCGAACAGGTACCGGGTGACGCAATTCTTGTTGCCTGCGAGATGAGAAATGGAGCAGCAGCTCCTCGCATTTAATTTGGGTGTCACGTGCTTATGAGGTACATGTCCGACCCTCATGGAACGTTTCTCCGTAGTGGATTTAATGCAAAAGGAGCAAGACACGCTAATGAGTTTTAAGTAAGTGATGATATTTAAATTGAATGACTTGATGAATTGAATTAAACTGAATTGATATTTAGACGGAAGTGGGTGCGTTTATTTCTTTATTTGCTTGTTACAAGAACAGTGACAGAGTCGACCGTGGTATAACATCTTTTATATTAATTTTTTAAACATTTCTTTCATTTGTTGTTTAATAACTACTTAATGATTATTAGTCATGCTTATAGTTATGGTTATCTTGCAACCAATATTTTTCGATTCTAATTTATTTTCATCACCTAATTTTTTTCATCACCAATACCATATTTTAGACGATTTTACTATTGTACGATGTGTAGAAATATTCACTATATTCCCAACACTAAATACTTTATTTTTGTCGTCTTTTACTAATTGTTAACGTAATCTAAGCAAGGTAAAATTCAATTGATGTCATTATATGGACGCCTCTCACGGCGAACTCAAATTTCTTAGCTCATGAAGTAGACGTCCAGACATTTTGACAATGAGCCAATGGGCACTTACGAGGGGAAAACTTTTAATATTTAACAATCCAAACCTTTCTTATAAATTCAATTGTTTTTAACTTTCTGAAATCGGCTATCTAATGGATCCAGATCATATTTACTGCAATGAACTAATAAAGAATACAGAGTAGATAAAATGTCAATACATGTTCCAGTAGAGTACAGTGAAATTCAGTGAAGAGCAACAAAAGCGCGGGAAAATTGCGATGATTCATTAACTTTCACTTAATGAATAAATTACTGGTTACCGAAGGGAGGTGTCGTGGAGTGAAACGAAGAGTTCGGTATGGAATAGAGATGGGTAAATGTTATCTATTTCTTTATACTTGTGTTTTTTATTTTATTTTATTCTTGTTTGTTTATTTGTATTTGTATCATTTATCTTTTTACCCCTATGGTGTCTGAGAACTTAAGTAGAATAGCACCATGGAAACTCCGCTCTGTCCTAAGAGGTGACTAATTCCTTAACCATAAAAGTAATTCCTTTCTTTTCACGCCTGTTTATCCTTCCACATCTGTGAAACCTAACAGATGAATGAAGTAGCTTGGAAGCTTCCAGTACCGATCGCAAATATTTCCTTCTCATACTTTTCCTACATATACCAATCCTCTATCTTCAGGGATTGAAACAAATAAGAGCCATGCCTAGGGTGACAAGGTAAAGGCTTCAACGGCACGAAGGTGGAAGAGGCAATCCTTCCTACGGGGCTAGTACATAAGAGAGCAAGGTTGGAGGTTTCGATATAGCAGCCCCCTCACCAGCCAAAACTGTGGGTGGCTAGTAACTCATCCAGTTGTTTTTTTCCTTTTCACTTTCAATCCAAATGTTGAACGGAATAAAACAATTTTCAAAATTGGATCTGATGAACGGAATTGACGTGAAACAAAAGGAATGTTTTTATACAGAAAGTTGTAAAAGAACCACTATATTGTTTTAATAAAATCTCCGACAAAGACGAAACGCTGCTGTGATATTTGCTAGGTAAAGAATAAAAATATGAAGTGTGTATTTTTCCGTCAATAAATCAGAAAATTCGTCAAAATCTTTCTTTCTTTCGTTCTTTCTATCTTTCTTTCTTTCTTTCTTTCTTTTTTCTTTCTTTCTTTCTTTCTTCTTTCTTTTTTCTTTTTTCTTTTTTTCTTTCTTTCTTTCTTTCTTACTTACTTGCTTGCTTACTTGCAATTTAAAGTTATTGGATAAACATCGCTTAGGCTTTTCATTGTTACATTCACAAGTAAAGATGGTGTTTAAATAAAACATGTTTTGTGTATCGTACATCTTACATCTTATTATTAAGGCGGTAAAACAAAGCATTTTATTTCTACCCAGAGGTTTTTTGCTTGGTAAGTAGACAACGTATTTTTACTTATACAACCTAACTTACTTTAGGTGCTTAAAATTGGTTCTTAAGGTACAAAATTAGACATTATTTATTAAATTGGTAGTATAAATTGATACAAAAACATTCTATTTCACTTCAAACCATTTTATAAAAATATCATCATGAACTATTACAAGGTATACATATAGAAATACAAGTGTTCAACAGGCTTTACATTTTACTTCCTCGTCTTTGTAGTAAGAGAATCGTGCGCCGGAAATCGGTAATTTTTCGACAGAAAAACTCGTGTTGCGAAGGGACATTTTCAAAATTTTCTCAATATTCGTTCCAAATCTTTTCTTTTAAATTTCTTGTAAGAATAGAGTAAAATACCCTTATAATGTAGGTCCGATTTTCACTGTTATCTCTGAATTTTTGAAAATTAAGTATGAATTTTTTCAGCAACTTCCTACCACTACATAATTGCAGATAGAGATTTTTCCTTCTAAAGAAATTTGTTGCCCATTATTTTTATTATTCGATTTTCATGTACATTTTTTTAAAAAAAATTAGTAGTTTTCGCGTAATGTTAAAAATAACAATGTTAAAAAATAACGAATTTCTGAAAATCGGCTCCCATTTTTTTCTTTAAATTTTAGTAGGAATAGTGCCTAATGCACTCTCCCACAAGCGCTATTTAAATCTACAGGTATTTAAAAAATTACAAAAATTTAGTTTTTTGAATTCTCTCACGTTAATATTTACATTAGCGACGATTTGTTTACATGATTGCATTTATGAGTGCATGTGCTTTAAATAATGTCATATAAAGTTTCTCGAAAACTTAAAAGTTTTCTGTGAAAACTTCTGCTTTTTCAGAAACGCTCAACTGGCAATATCTCAAAAACGGTTCCAAATTTTTTCTTCAATCTGTTCGTACATATAGCGCAAATTTTACTTTTTGAGATTCATATTACTAAATAATTTTGTTTTTCAAAAATTATACAAATATTTTTTTTTCAAATTTGTCTCCTGCCGTTAAAATACACATATCGAGAGAAATGTATACATTATTGCATTTGTGAGTAGAAGTGCTTTAAATGACTTTCAATCACGATTTTCGAAAACTAAAACATTTTCTGGGAAAAAGAGATTGAAATTTCGCATTTACAGTAACGCTTAAATACAGTTTTCTTAAAAACTGCTCCAAATTTTTCAATACAAATTACCATTTATTAGTAGGTTCTACTCTTCTTTAATATTCTTAAAATAATATTGCGGTAGTAAACCGAAAAATTGAGAAATTTAGAAAAAAAGGACTTAGAGTGGCGATACACGGCTACTGGCAAAAGTATGTGGCAAGAGACAAGCTAAGCTAGACCAAAGAAATTAGAAAACTAACTAGTACGTGAAAGTACAATTCGGTAGCACTACTAGTGTTCTTTATTTTTTACGGGATGAGCATAAGGCACTTCCCGTAAAATATTTTTTTTTATTTAAACGCTGCTGCATTTCCATTTTAATGTTGCATTAACACTCAGGGTATTAATTGCCTTTACCTCTTCTGATAAAAAGTGCAGCTCGGATAATCCGGGATTATTATTAAAAGAGATGTCAGTTTCAGTATGACTTTTTGTTCAGGAACTCTTTCGAGTTTATTCTCTGCGGTTTCAGTTAGACCAAAAATACATTTAATCACTTCAAATGACTTTTTGTCCTTAATGGCGAAATAGTTACTTTAGGTACTATACATTTTATTCCTTGGTATCGTAAAATGGTTTTTATTAATTTTGAGTGTCTACATCAGAGTGTCTATGCCATGTTCCTATTACATTTCCTTGAAAATTTAGTTTCTATTCGCAATCAAATTTTATTCTATAAAGAATACATAATGGTTAACAAGCTATGATCGTTCATTACATACATGTATTTTTTGTATGCTGCATTATAAACGCCCCTTTTGTTGCAAGTAATCGTTCATAAAAGAGCCTTTTACGGCACAAATGCTGTATTACCATTTTACAGCAGAAATTATTGCATCGCCTTATCACACATTCAGTCAATCACGGCGAGAATCGTGGGATGGTAGCATTAAACGGAACAGCCGACCACCGTTTCGCGCATGGATATCAAGTACCCGACACAAGAAATTTGTTTCTGAAATTTAAGATAGATTCTCTTATAAATTTATTAAGCTGTTATACAAAAAATAGCGTATGCAACTCGTTTATAATGTTGCTTTATTACATTCTTACAAATTGAAAGCTAGTCCTTAACGTCACTCGTTTTCAAAACTTGAAGTCATGCAATAAAGCTTAATATTATAAACTAATTGCATAAACTACTATTTACTGACATCTGGTTTTAAATTGTTAACAAATGAAATAAATAGACTTTCAGGAAAAACATTTTGTTCTTAATAGGTAGAAAGAAATGTAAACATAATTGGGAGTCTCTTTAAATTATATCACATCCCTAAAATACAAAATTAAAGAAATGATCATAAGAAAAATGTTTTTACAAAAAAAAAATAACCACAAGTTTTTTCATTATAAGTATAAAGGCTTTTTTAATATAATACACAATTCATATTCATACACAATTATTAACGGTCACAACACAATCATTACTCATGTTTTTCCAGTAATCATTAAATTATCACGTGTATGTACGTACGTAGAGCTGTTTATAAGAGTAGTTTTCTGAAGTTCCATAATAATTTTTCATCATTGCTTCGAATTCGTGGCTGACTTCATCTCGCCTTGTGGAAAATCGCAGCCTCACCGGGGGCGACCCGAGCTCTGCTGAGGGCGTCGTTGCGGGGCTGAGCTGCCATTTGAGGACGTCGTCGATGCTCCACATGCGCTTCCTGTGGGAGATGAGTGGCTGTGCGGTGGCGGGGCGTGGCGGGGCGTGCGCGGGCGTGGCGGAGCGTGGCGGGGCGTGGCGGGGCGTGGGCGGGGCGTGGCGGGGCGTGGCGGGGCGTGGCGTGGGCGCGTGGCGGGGCGTGGCGGGGCGTGGCGGGGCGTGGCGGGCGTGGCGGGGCGTGGCGGGGCGTGGCGGGGCGTGGCGCGGGCGGGCGGGCGGCGGGCGTGGCGGGGCGTGGCGGGGGGGCGGGGCGTGGCGGGGCGTGGCGGGCGTGGCGTGGCGCGGGCCGTGGCGGGGCGGTGGCGGGGCGTGGCGGGGCGTGGCGGGGCCCGAGCGGCGCGAGGCGCCCTGGGCAATGAGGCGCGGTCGTGGCGGTCAGAGGGAGATCGGAAAGTCGTCAGGGACGATCGGGGCCGGGGGATGGGGTGGAGTGGAGAAATGGCTTTTGCGTGTAAGCGGGCGCTCGCCGATGCTGATGGGCGTCGATTTAGCTTCGACATTTGCGTCTCTCTGGAGGACTCTGGAAGTCCATTCGCCAGGCGGATTATTTATTCTTCGGGGCCCTCTTCGAGCGGTTGGACCTAACGCGATATCCTGCCTCGTGTCCGTCCTCCATCAACGGTCTCCATACATGAATTTCGTCTCACGAATACTCCACTCCACATAATCGCTTGGCTCATCAAACAGAAAGTCATAAAACATCTAGTCAAGTGCAAAATACTTGAACAATTTGTGTTTGAGAATATATCATCTAATATTTAGTTTCCAAAAGCTCCATGTGACCTTTGTGTTTTAATTAATGCATTTCGCATTTTTTGTGCTACTATAGTTGAATGTTTTCGATTTTGTCTCTTTTGAGAAAAATCCATTGCTGTAATATAACTTGTCTTCCTCTCTGGAGAAAGAAAAGGTTCATTACGTATGTTGACTTGATATTTCCGTTTTGGGACGAATCAATAAGGGAACAGCAGCATTAATACACAAATAATCATAACTGCTCATGAATTGAGTAAAAAAATATAATTGCGGATAATGCTAATTACTATATTACTATGCTAATACCGAATATTACTACTTTTACCGAAAGAGAAATTTACTACATATGTTTTTGTTAGAATTATGACATTGATTTGACAAAACATGTCATATCTCCTTCTTGAGGTTAAATATTATTTTTCCTGCCGACTAGTTTTGAATTGGCAGTACATCAGGGGGTTCGTTTGCGTTGCGTCTTGCATGTAGCATCCCGTAGAGTTGAATTGCTGCACTTCATAAAGTCTTCAAGTTTCCCAAACTTGCGGTACCATCTTACCCATCATCGAATCGTTACACATCGTCGATATCCTTCGGGTTGCAACAAGCTCATGAAAGAGTTCGTATTTATTTTATTGAATCTGTGTCTCGAACGGGATCGCATTAGCACTTGTAGAATTCGGAGTATAAAATGTCTTAGTACATATTTTGACACACCTACTGCATTAATTAGCTTATAAATTGAGTTCCATCGAAGTGCAGAATCTCGTTAAGGAGAGGACCGGTTTGGGGTGCGTGCCGACAACCGCACGCCGCCCCGTGAGTTTAAAGGCACACAGTGTTGCAGTTCGGCGTGTTCTAAGTCACCTGGGCTTTCGAAACAAACGAACAACGCCCTAGTTGTCATCTTGTTCTTCTCCAGTACCATATTTATGACTTGATGATGAATCAGAAAATTAGATGTACAGAGGTATTCTGAAGAATGAATAATAATAATAATAATAATAATAATAATAATAATAATAATAATAATAATAATAATAATAATAATATATTTAATAAATTTATTCAAACTGCAATTGTCTTACCGGTGGCAGCTAATTACATAAATATAATAATATATCTAAACATGCAAATTATACAGTAATAATAACAATAATTGTACAATAATAACAATAGGAACAACTATAAGACTAATAATAATAGTAAAATATACTATAATAATAATAATAATAAATAATAATAATAGTAATAATAATAATAGTAATAATAATAATAGTAATAATAATAATATAAAAACTGATTGATTCATAAACATAAAATTACCTAAGAAATGAAACTTCTATAATCTAACTTCGCACTGAATATTTGTTCAATTAAGGCCACACTGCACTGCAACTGCACTGCACTTCACTTCACTTTCCACTTCACTTCACTTCACTTCACTTCACTTCACTTCACTTCACTATGACTCTTTAATCACTTATTTCTTTATTTCTCTACTCTACACTGCACGACACCTCACTTCACAAATATCACTTATGCTTCGTTCTATAACCTACTCTTCTTAGTTAAGTCCCTAATTTCCTAAACTGTTGAATGCTTCGAGGAAAGGGTTCAAATGATGACATGATCCGTGATGACATGGTGTACGTGATGATTTCTTTTCGCCTTCCACAGAGCAAAATATACATGCACTTCAGGAGTCGCACCAACGACTCTTAAGGTGCTCCAACCGCGCCTAAGTAGGACTTGCAAACCTGACGTGTGCCAGTTGTAAATACTCTTAAGGCGGTATACACGGTACGGTTTTGGTGCAGATTCTCATTCAGTTTCTGTATGGAAACTTCAAGATCCCAAACTAGATGTTTGAAAGCCAAACGTGGCGCATATACGGCCTGTACGTTTTCCGTATGAATCGCCACAAGACATCGCTAGGGAGGGGGGATCTGTTGGGAAACAATTGAATTGCGCCGTCCGAGCACTTTCAGTGGCGGTTTTTGTGTGCGTGAGTTTTGGATGTGATATTTACGAAGTATTAATTAAGCGTGAGGAGCATAGAGAAGGAAAATAGGAATGCGAGATTAGGGAAAGAGGTAGGTTATCACAATATCATTTCATTTGATCGCACCTTGACTCACCTAACCTCAAAATCGATACGGGTGATTACCGTCTCGTACGGGAACGAAGCTCGTTAGGGAATGATTTTGCAGCTAGAGGCGCATGAGTCAAACTGTAAGCTTTACGAACACGTTCGAAAGTTTTCATGCATAAATCGTGCAGTCTGGACTGCACGTTTTCTGTATGTACAATCGGCGCAAAAAATATTTGGTCTCGTGTATACCTGATTTTACGTCTCAGCCGCCTTGTTCGCTCGACAGACTTGGAAGCCTCACTGGAGATTGGACCTGTAACACCGAGCGGTTATTGCCGTTGCCGTGTGTAATTATGAAAGGTCGACCGAGTTTGTCCTTTAAATTTAAATTTACTCATTATCAAAAAAAGTAAAAACTGTACGTGACTTGCGGGGAAGAAGTAAAATCTGCGATCATTTTCTTCAGCTCCGAACCCATTTTAATACAGACACAGTATTAAAAACTAGTAGTGCTACAGAATGGCACAGACTTTTCGAATTAGTTTCCTATTTCTTTTGGTCTCGGCTACCTATACGAACTTGCCACATACTTTTGCCAGCTGCCATATTTCGCAGCCCAAAGCAATTTTTTTTCGAAATTTTCTTAATTTTTCGGTATACTGATATGGGAAACGAAATATTTTTTTAAGGCTATTAAAAAAAACAACAGTAAAACCTTGTCCTAAATGACAAATTTTTTTAAAACTTTGGAGCTTTTTTTAAGAAATTCGCGCTTAAGCGCTACTATAAATTCGAAATTTGAAGCTCTTTTCACAGGAAATGTTTGAGTTTTCGAAAAACATCGTTTAGAGTCATTTGAAGCATATTAACTCACAAATACAATAGTGTTTACAAATTGCTGGAAATGTATATATTACCGGAGTGAGAGATAATTCAAAAAATTACATTGGTGTAAAAAATATTCCGAAATACACTTTTCGTCATATTAAAGAGTGTAACTAGCACTATCGATTCGAAAAGTTTGAAGAAAATGTTAAAGTCGTTTTTGAGCAAATGGCCTTTGAGCATTTCTGAATATGCGGAATTTTGAGTTCGTTTTCACAGAAAACTGTTAAGTTTTCGAGAAACATTATCTGAAACTATTTAAAGAACATGCACTAATCAATATAATAATATTAACCAATCGCCGCTAGTATAAATATTAATAATGTGAGAGTATTTTTTTAACCGAAAACAAAAGGATATAGCAATATCGAGTTTATTTCATCCCATAGAGTACATTTATTACTATTCATATCAAAAGTTTAATGAAAGAAATTGAAGCAGTTTTTGAAAAATCCTGTTTTTATTAATATTGCACGCAATATTGCACGAAAACTACCAAAAGTCTTGAAAATGTACATGAAGTTAGTGAAATAACTAATTATGGAGGACAAATTTAATTCGAAGGAATAATCTCTATCTTCAATTCCATACTTGAAGGAAGACGTCGAAAAAAATTAAAACTTTTGCAATTATCGAAAATTCAGAGTTAACTCTAAAAATCGGACCTATGTCAAGTTTGTTCGTGTATTTTACTCTATTCTTACAAGAAATTTAAAGAAAACATTTGGTGCCGATTTTGAGAAAATTTTGAAATGTCTGGGGGGATTCCAAGAATGCTTTTTAAAATATCGAAGCTTCGACTCATGCCAGACGGGCAGGGGTTTCGTAAATTTGAAAAAAATCCTACGTATGGTTTAGGCACTAGTGTTCACTGACGGATGGACGGACGTTAAAAAACAATTTTTCAGTGAAAGGGGATCCTAAAACGTGTATTTCCGTTGAAATCTCGAAATTGATTTTCCGCAGCATTACATAACTTTCCCTATACTACATTACTATATTACTACATTACTATATTACTCCGTATATACGTACGTTTACGGGAAAGTAGGCGTGGTCGACAATATTTGAAAACTTCTATCCCGAGTAAAAGGAAATATATTCGCATCAGTATGCGATTTACAGAATATTTTTATAGTATTGATAACAAAATAGCAACCCCTCCCCCAGCTCAACTCTGATCACAACTGTCAAAAGGGGAGCTCAACAAAACCTCCTCATAGGAAAGCTATCAACAGTCGTGAAACAAATGAAGGTCGCTTCAGATAAAAACACAAAATCGCTTTCTGCATTTGTGAATAGCAAAGGTTGCTCTCAATACCTTTCTATAGATTGTCGGTGTAAAATAAAAGTAACACATCTGAAATAAACAATTTTTATTTAAGTGAAGAAGTGAAGAAAGCAGTATAATTAAAGTTGTCATTTTCTTTACTTTTACTTTGTCTGCGAAATATGTTAAAACAGTTCCTTTGGACAAAGATAATTTACTTTTCTTGTGCATGTATCTCAGCTAATAAAGAAAAAATGAAAGCAATGTAAGTCATCTTAGTTTGGTAAATTCAGAAAAAAATCATTACATGTGGATAATAAAATGAGTACAGTGTTGGGACACATAAAGTGATGTGGCAGCGAGAAGTCCCTGGGAAATATTGTGAAAAAGGCACATCTTACAAAAGTATTTAAACACTGATACTAATTAAATAATTGAAATTGAAGGGATTTTTTCATTAAAATAAAACAGAACACCGTACCATATTTATTACATATAATACGATGTTACTCTTTCAGCTAAATGTATATTTCACAATTCAGCGAATACCCATGTCTTAAATTTTGTCACTGACGCGATTAGAAAAACAAATAGACATATCGATTATGAAAAAAGTGAGGGTCACATACAATGAAACTGAAATTTAAAGAAAATCTGTTAAGAAAAATTTAAAAAATGTAATCAGTTTACTGAGTGAGTTCATGTTTAATCTCCATACAATAATCATTCCACAGTAGGAATATTTCGCTCATGAGATCATTTTATAAAAAAAATTGAATATATTTTGATGTTGAGATAATTGAATTCATGTTAACATAACTTTGAAATTATTTAACAGAAGGAATGGGGTTTATAGGATAAAAAAGAATAAAATTAATAGTTTAACTGCTTTATTCATATTTCAAACTTCAACTATTGATAAACCAGAATAATTCCAGAATAATTGAGCGCCCATGACATTACGCAAATTACAAAATGTGCAAAGTTTCTTCATTAAGTTCACTCGATATTAATTTTCATTTTAATGAAAGCTAAAAAAGAAGGGAAGCTCTCTTGTCTACAAATCAATTTGAACTTTGTATGCAGAATTTCCTACACCCGTTCCTCGCAAATGATGATGCCTGAAACGTTTGAGTTAAAATAGCTTCGTGACTTTTTAATAGAATTGTTTGCCTAAAAATGTTCATAATTTGATGTATGGAATAATAAATAAAAGTATTTAATTCACGGAGTTATGTGAAATTTTACTTAATTACTTGAATATTTCTCTTTAAGATGGAAACTCTTTTTTTGGTCTACATTTTCTCTATAGATGTTCATAGAATTTATATAGTAGTTTGCTCCGTGAAATTATTGTTTGATTTACAGTTATTGTTTTTGGTAAATTTTTATATACTAATTGTGACAAGAGTGTCAATCAATTCGGCTGGTCGTCATGCACGGTTAGCCCCCCTCCGGATCATCAATCGAGACAAATGTTATTCAACGCATCTCGGGCTCCTGTAAAGTAACTTGTCGTTCTTTTGCGGATCCATCCAGAAGATTCAAAGGAATATTTGGAAAAACGTTTTTAAGCATCGAAAACGAGTTTTGGGTGACTTACAGCACCGATAGAAGTGATCAATAGCGCATTCGATTTCTCTCTAGAGATAAATAGATATGCACAGTTTTAAATCCCTTTACAACATTCTCGAAAGATGGTAGAAAAACACCTGTTTTCGGTGGTTTCAATGCACCTAGAACAGCATTAGTGAAATGCCATGAATTACTATTCCCTCTTTCCAGCATTTTCTTGAATCGTTACGACTTGATTAATCCGATTGATGATAATTTAACCTCATTTATAATAAACATATAAATAAGTATTTACATCTATATTTTGTATGTAACTTTCCATGTCGACGACTTCGGCCACTGAAATATGTTTTTAAAATATTTTAATTAACAACTTGCGAGTCCCAAATAAAACTTTTTATCACATAAGTATCCGCTGTAGGCGCCGTGTTAAGCTAGTAAGAAGTATTTAAAATTCCATTCTTCATCGCAAACTATTATTTTCCGTATTTAGCATTTACGTTTTTGTGGAACGTGGTAATATACCTGCAAGGAGTATTCTGCATTTGTGTAATGTTTGCGATATTCATTTCTTCATTCATACGCCCCCTATCTTGTGTCTCCTCAGAGAGTATGTATTATTTGGTAGATATGCAAAAGAATACTCGTTTAAATACGATACTGTGATGTATTTTCTATTAAAAAAAAATTAATCTTGCTAAATATAATCACAATTTACAAGTATGATATAAAAAAGTTTCATTTTAGAAAGTATTGGAATATATGTAATCTCGCTAAATACAATCACAATTTACAAGTATGAGATAAAAATAGTTAATTTTAGAAAATATTGGATAAAGAGTATGGTATTGAACGAAAGTAATGAAAACAAGCGCATATGATCGATGTTCATTCAAATATTTCCAATAACTATATCATCAAACATTTTAAAGTATGTTTGTACCACTCGAATATGTTCAGTTACTCGTATAACCTTAACTCCATCCTCTTACGACTTCAAACTGCGTGTCTCGTAAGCCCATTGCGGCCGAGAGCTGTCTGCTGTCTCTGAAAGCTCGTAAGCTCTAAGCGGCGCTTGACTCTTGTTACAGGCAGGGAGGATTGGTCTGGCCAGTGGACGCTTACATAACTGCCCATAGACCCATTATAAAGCTTACTCTCCCTGGCTCTCAAGCAATCACATTCGTATCTCACACACATATATTCGAACAGGGAGAGAACTGGGAAAGAAATGTGTTATCAAAATGCTATATGATAGGATAAGTCACACACACATATACATACGATACTCTACCACACATGTCGGGAGTTTAGAGCGAATTTCGGCGAAATCGGTGCCGCTCTGGAAAAGATACTTGAAGGGGAGAAACTTCACGAGCCGACGAATATGTCGGCGCTGGATTTCGCGATACAGTGGAGGGGAGCACTGCCACCTCCAGCGTTATAACATTCACTACGCATACGGAACTAAGCTGTCGAGGCAGCCGGACTGAGAGAGGTTGCTCAGACCATCAACCGATGTCACTTCAGTGCCTCTGACCGGGAGGTCCTAAGTTTGAGTCCCTGACGGTAGCAGGATTTTGGACACTAGCTTATCAGATAGGTCGAATTCAGTCAACGCCTGGAGGAGAATTCTAGCAACCGTCTGTTCTGATCGGTAGTTTCCTCCGATTAATATCAGGTGAATGTCAGAGCAGTACCCTAACAAAAGGCCACGGACCGCGCGTGATCTTTCCTTCATCTTCCTTGTCCTATCCTTATCCCTTACAAACACATGCACTAACTGCCACACATGCCGGGAGACCGGTTGGGAATTTAGAGCTTGTCCCGTCTGGGGTGGTGCCTGTCTGGGGGAGATACCTGGTTTGAGAAAACCCCGCTAGCCGACGGTAGGTCGGCACCGGATCTCGCCAACCTGTCACTTCCATCTACTGAGAAAAAATCACTAACAATCAATCAGTTGACGCGCTAAAAAATACAAAATAATCAATCAACATCAAACTGTAGTCGGCATTTGCTTCGTAGGGGTTGGCCATAAATGAAGTAACGCTAAAGAGGGGGCAGGGGTTTGAGACAGCGTTACGCTGCGTTACTTGGGAGTATGGGGTGTTTAGTGTTACGTAACATTGATTTATTTTTAATACTGTGTAACAACATAAATAATCTAGTTATTATGTAATTTGTTACAATAAATGGAAAATTTTTCATATTTTTTATAGAATATGTAAGATTACAAAAAAATTCAAAATTGATCTATCGTATAATTTAGAATCCAATTAAATTGGTGCAGTAGATTGTTGCTCATGCATCATCCACGACATGTAAGAAATTTTCAGTTCTCTGCGTCTTTCCTTCACATAGCACTTGTTCCCAATGTTATTGTTACATGTAGTCAGCACATCGCCAATTAATTCTGACTTAAATTACCAAAAATTTAAAATAGAACACAAATAAAATTAATACAAATTGTTTTTCTGTGACGTAATTTCTTTTTATTTCTTCAAAATCGATGGGGTGAGTATCAAGCGTTACGTAATTAATTACTGGGGGTTCAAGCGCGCCTGATGGGTGCGTTGCTATGGGGAGGGGTTAAACAAAATAAAAGTCATAAAACATCTAGTCAAGTGAAAAATGCTTGAACAATTTGTGTTTAAGAATGTATCATCTAATACTTAGTTCCCAAAAAGCTCCATGTGTTTTTTATGTTTTAATTAATGAATTTCGCATTTTTTTGGTGCTCGTACAGTTGAATGTTTTACATTTGTCTCTTTTGAGAAAATTCTATTACTGTAATTATTTTGTAATTTTTTAAAAATTGTAATCGATGGGGTGAGTTTCAAGCGTTACGTAATTATTTACTGGGGGTTCGAGCGCTCGTTACGGGTGCGTTGCTGAGGGGGAGGGGGTAGACAAAATTCTGTAAGTTAACGTTACGTAATTTACGGATAACGGATACGTTAACAATGAGGAGGTAGACAAAATACTGTAAGTTAAGTTAAAACGTAATGTTACGGATTAAGGATACGTTACAATGGAGAGGTTAGACAAAATACTGTAAAGTTAACGTTTACGTAAATTTACGGATAACGGATAGTTAACAAATGGAGGAGGTAGACAAAATACTGTAGTTAACGTTACGTAATTTACGGATAACGGATACGTTAACAATGGAGGCAGGTAGACAAAATACTGTAAGTTAACGTTACGTAATTTACGGATTAACGATACGTTAAACAATCGGAGGAGGTAGAACAAAATACTGTAAGTTAAGCGTTACGGTAATTTACGGATAACGGATCCGTTAAAATGGAGGAGGGTAGACAAAATACTGTAAGTTTAACGTTACGTAAATTTAACGGATAACGATACGTTACAATTGGAGGAGGTAGACAAAATACTTGTAAGTTAACGTACGGTAATCTTACGGGATAACGGATACGTTAACAATGGAGGAGTAGACAAAATACTGTAAGTTAACGTTACGGGTAAATTTACGGATAAGCGGATACGTTAACATGAGGTAGACAAAGATACTGTAAGTTAACGTTACGTAATTTACGGATAACGGATACGTTTTAAACAATGCGAGGAGGTAGAACAAAAATAAACTGTCAAAGTTAACGTTACCGTAATTTACGGATAACGGATAGGTTACAATGGAGGAGGTAGATAAAATACTGTAAGTTAACGTTACGTAATTTTAAACGGATAACGGATAGCGTTTAACAATGGAGGAGGTAGACAAAATACTGTAAGTTAACAGTTACGTAATTTACGGATAACGGATACGTTAACATGGAGGAGTAGACAAAATACTGTAAGTTAACGTTAACGTATTTTACGGGATACAACGGATACGTTAACAATGGAGGAGGTTAGACAAAATACTGTAAGTTAACGTACGTAATTTACGGATACGGATACGTTAACAATGGAGGAGGTAGACAAAATCTGGTAAGTTAAGCGTAACGTAATTTACGGATAACCGGATTACGTTTAACAATGGAGGATAGACAAAAATACTGTAAGTTCACGTTACGTAATTAAGGGATACGGATACGTTAACAATTGGAAGGAGGTAGACAAATATACTGTAAATGTTAACGTTACGTAATTTACGGATAACGATACGTTAACAATGGAGGAGGTAGACAAATACTGTAAGTTTTAACGTTACGTAATTTTAC
>BOPP01000035.1:9959246-9978850 GCA_017312745.1 Gryllus bimaculatus
CACAGACTTTATGAAAATAATCCTTTGTAGATGACCACGTGTGAAGGTCGATTTGTTAGTGTGCAGTAATTGAGAACTAAACACAATTAATAGTATGATAGAAATGTTTTAAAATATTGCTTGTGAAGTAAAAAAGATCCATCTCGCGAGGAGGAAGTAAAACAAGGCATTATAAAAAAATGAATTGACGATTAAGGGAGAGAACTCATCTAAACAAGAAACTGAAATGTTTGGAAAAATAAGATTTTTTACTTCTAGTACAAAAAGTAAAATAATTTACAGTAATGAAGAAATACAAGCTTGAAATAGACGACACTTCATACTGTCTGTGAATGAATGCTAAGAGATCTGTAAATATTTATCATTAATGTCAATAAGGCTCTTTGGGGGAAAATTCTTATGTGGTAGAAGTACTGGAACTGCTTCTAAACCCTTTAAGTTTTTTGACATCGAATTGCTTTTATCATCTACGCATACACGTAAACGTTCACTAAAACATTTCATGTGACTTCAATAACTAGAGAATTTGTTTTTACAGTGTCATGCTTTATGAACATTTACAGAGTAACAATATTGAACTAAATGAAACAAAACACGCTGCACGTAGCTTGAATTACACCGAATAGAAAATCTGATGCTTTTTGCTGTTTAATTACTGGTATTGACTGATGTTCCAGTCAATTCTTTCTTACCGTTGGATACCGTAAACACAGTGAAATAGTCATATTAAAAGTAAATAATTGTTTTCTGGTGAGCTGGCTGACAACGCCATTTCACTGCCATGCACTAGCGGTGAATATACGTGATAATTCTTGGTATTCACTTTTAAAATTTCACGCAGAGTTTGATCAGTAGTGAGTTTATTAAAAAAGTTAGTATGCGATTATAATACATAATTAAGACTGTCGTAACACAACGTATTTCAGAAACGCTTTCAACTGCAGAGGGGAAACGGAGAGTCACCCAGACCAGAACTAATACATAAATGTTTCTCGCTATGTAATTATTGGGATTCCATGAATCCCTTTTGCCATTTTTCTCTGTCGACGATTCCCTGTCCTGTTTAGCATCAGCAATTCCATAATTGTGTTTTACATTCTATAATTGTGGATCGAAGGCGGAGACTTCCGCGACACGTACGCGGCTGCAACCGCGTTGTGCCGCCGCCGTCGCGCTGACCGCAGGAGATGAATTGAATTGAATTGAATTGAATTGATGCCTTATTTTACGTGGCGAGACTCAGGCCATCAGGCCCGCTCTTCCGTCTGACTACGCAAATTTCGCTACTCTCCGTTCACCAACTAGCGGAGAAAGGAGGAATTTCTTGGACGAAAAACAGGCGGTTTTAAATTTAGCTCAGAGGCGTCATTTAGGCTTGAGGATCTTTTATACATGCAAGTAAATATACTAACATGAGACAGCCGGCTTTACTTCCCCTCCGAAGGAAGGCGTACGAAGGATTTTTTCGCCCGTAAAAATCCACGGCTTCGATCAGGTTTTAATGAAATTTGAACCCGCCAACTTGGGTATACCAGTCCTAAACGTTACACCATCGCCTACGCTAATCGTTACCGCAACGGAGATGTGCCGGGGATCGCGGCTGTGCACGCGCGCGCGAACCGAGGGCGGCGGGACAGACGGCGTCCGCGCCGGTGGTCGCCGCGGCGATGTGGGTCAATGTGCGGTGACGTCACGCCTCCTCCTCCTCCCCCGCGTCCACCTCCGCTGTCGCCGCCTCTGCTCCGCCCCGCCCCGCCCCGCGCCGCAACTCCCCGCTCGCCCGCGACGATCCTCGCGAACAGGTGCACAGCCGCGCTGTAGCACGCGCCAGCTGGCGAGCGCGTCCACCTCGGACGCTGTTTAACTCTCGCTCGCCCTCTCTATCTCCTTTTCGCTGATTATCTCTCGCTTGTTGGCTCTTTTGTCCACTGTTTTTTTTCTCTTGCTCGTTAATTGATTGGTTGTTATGACTCCGGGCGCTTCAACAGCTAAGGTCATTAGTCTCGTATTTGTAGTGCATGTTTTTCCTTGGGAGGTGGCGGTGATCTCCCCCTCTGGATGACGAGATCCGACGCCGACCTACCTTCCGCTAGCGGGGTCTCCCCCAATTACGTACTCCCATGAGGGGGACACAGCCCAAGTTTTTACAACTCTAAGCTCCCGATCGGTCTCCCGGCACGTGTGGTAGTGTGCTGCAGGTTAGTGTGTGTGTAAGTACGAGGGGAAGATAGGACAGGGAAGTGAAAGGAAAGATCGCGCGCTGTCCGCGGTCCGTTTGTACGGGTACTGCTCTGGTATTGTACTGGTGTTGATCGGAGAAGCCTCTGAAAGCATCTGATGAGACTAGCCGGCCGCTAGAATTCTCCTCCAGACAGCGACTGAATTCGCCCTCTCGCCTCGCTGGCTACCTCTCGCACGCACGCCTCTCTTCTCGCTGGTTTTCTTCTATTTCCTTTTGTGTGTCTCGCTTTCACGTCCCCCATTCACACGCCCACTGCCGCCACCACCGATGCAAAATCGTTGGGCTACTCGCAATATTCTTCCCCCGCTGGATGGCTAGATCCGGCGCCGACCTACACATCTGCTTGCGAGTTTTTCGCCAACCAAGGGAAACAATCTTTCACGAACAATTCCAACAACTCTCACCAACAGTGTCTCACCAGCGGGGCACCACGCCAGCTGGGATAAGCTCTAAGCTTGCGACTGGTCTCCCAACACGAGTGGAAGTGCGTTGCCTGTAAGGGTGTGTGAGGGGTGAGGAAAGAGGAAGGAAAGATCTCGCTCAGTCCATGGCTCGTTTACGGTTCCGGTATTCGTGTGGTGTTGATCGGGAAAACCACGAAAAACTAGCTCTCGGGGCAGGCGGCCGCTAGAATTCTCCTCCAGACAGAGGCTGGAATAGAGTTAGTTCTCTAGCTAGGACATTATTAAACCTTTGTAGTATATTTCGTATGATGCTATACTATCGCACGCGACGGGTGAACTGTCGAGAGCATTGAGCGGCGCCATTTTGGAGGAGATACCTGAAGAAGGAAAAACCCCTGCAAGCCGACGGGTAGGGCAGCGTAAGGAATCACGCTACAACGGAGGACGAAGACCTCCACCTCCCGGGATTTAACAAGCACTATTCTTAACTGATATGTGATACAAGAAGTTGATACGCCCAGAAACAGTAAATACTCAGTCACTCTCTTGGAGTGAGAGTGACTGAAAGTACTCGCACGTTACTCGCATATTGAACTATTGATGAGACCAGCAACATTGTGAACTTCCTCCGCCGGGGACCAGGGTTAAAATTCCGATCGACGCTCGTTGAATTGTAGTTTGGTCGTTCACGCTACTGTTCTCCTTCCTCTTTCTGTGACCCGGACGTGTGACCTCATTCACGCGCCCGGCAACTGCCATGGCGATGAAAAAACAGAGTTTACTTTAAACCGAAGTGTCAATACAGTTGAACATTATTTCTTCATACTCAAACTGTTTAGTTGAAAAAATGTCACATTGCAGTGGCCGTGAAAAAAATTTCCATATGCATTTAAGTGTGTATGAAGCTTTTGTTGAGTACATAATTGACAACGTGGAATGTTAAATTTACTGTTTGAATCGTGTATTTCACTCTAATACGTCGCTTCATATGAAAATATGTTTTATAACATCAGCACGAATAGAGCAGCGTTTTTTAGTTTTCATCATTTTTTTTACTCTCGGTGTATTTAGGATTCAGGTAAATATCCGGACGACGACCAGCAGGCGTAGAAAATGTAAACATTTTGACAGAATGCTCTCTAAGGATCCGTGCCTATTGTTTTAATCTGGATTAAATGTAATTATTTGTAGAATTCTTGCTATCATGTTTTATGTATATATTCGCCTCAAAATAGAAAATTTCAATGGGAAAAATATTCAGTTTTGCGAACTGTGAATACTTTTGTGTATCTTCGTAATTTGTAGAAAGCATTTGCAATATCAAAGGTTTAATATCTTGTGTTCTGATGCTCTTTGATGTTGATGAGCACTGAGACACGAAACACAGTTTGTAACCGCGCGGTTGACATTCGTTAGAAAACATTTTCATGTAAATGCTACACGACTCAGACGCTGGTACGAACTGGGAACAGAAAAAACGACTGTGTGTCACGGACATACTAACTCTGGGATGTAGTTCTTCACTGCCACAGAGGTTATTTAATCCAACGGGAGAATGAATGTGTTCACTTCATCGTAACTATTCGGGCTCCGTGCTCTGCGTGCTACGGGAACACGCGTGGACAGTTTACGACGTTGAAAAACCTTTGTTATTATTCTCAATGCACAATAAACTACTCGACCCACTCAACTCACAACTCAATCCGTCATCGCCTTGCGGTTTAAGATCTGATAACATCAGTAGGGGAATGCAGACATGAATATGATTAACGTACATGCCCTTTTAATGACAGATGAAAATAAAATTAGCACAAACAACGTTTACATTCTTTAAAATAATTGTTTGATAACGTAGTAATAATCATGGCGTGATTTGAAATATATTAATAATATCTTAAGTGTTTATATCATGGTTTTTGCAATAAAGCAACAAAAAATACAGCTACGAGAGTTACAAAAGGTAGAAGATGAGCCTTATAAAAACTCGTCTGATAAATTAAAATTTTGAGCAAGTTAATTTTTTAGTTCTTAAATACAGTTTATAAGTTTATTACTGTTTTATTTGAAAATTACCATGAGCGAACTGAATATTACAGAAGAAAATCAGAAATAGTGGGAAAACTTATTTTGTAATTTCACACGACCTCAGCCTTTATAATACTTCCATTCATTGTAAAATTCGTAAGTTCAGGTGTGAAGCGGGGAACTACTGTTTAGAATTTCTCATTTGTTTTTTTGTTTTTTTAAAAATACAGTGTTTTGATAAATCTTTCATTTCAAATTTTGGAAATATTTGATTTTTACGCCAAGACTAAAAAGATCTAGTTCTCCCCTTGGCAACAATCCTCAAGGGGAGTCCTCAGGAGTCCTAAGCGTATATGTGAGAGGGAAGAGATAAGGATGTCTGTTCACGGCATGTGACTACCGTTTTGATTTACGAGTCGGAATGTGTCGCCCTCTTGCAGAAACGGGAATGCCCCGGTGACTGGACATAAATTAATAGCCTCTTTAAGGTTTTATGATTATTGCTCTTTTATAGTTGTGTCGAATCGATTCGTTTGGCGAGATAAAATACGACTGTTGGAAGGGAAAATAATTAATTTTACTGTGGATAGTCGTAAATTGCTTCTTAAGTGCCCCCCGTTCCATACCGATGGCTCAGCATTACATTTATGGGAAGTTGTTACATTGAAAAAAGGAATTACAGTGGTAGAAATGTCTTTCTTAATAATTTCCTCGCAACATGAATTCGAAGAGAAAATCCTTCATGTTTCACCGTGCATTAAAGCATGTTCTCACATCACCGACTTCTCAAGTAAATCCGTGTTTTCTTGTAGAAAATTCGTGAAAATATCGAACATTTCATAGGAACATAGTACACATTTGTCGTTCCCAATCTTTTCAGCTTTTTAAAACTTCGTTAAAGAATTAGAGTCGAGAACAAATGCAGGCGAATCAAATATTTGTAATGAATTGTGGTTGATGCAGATCCTCTGACGAAAACGTCAATACGTAATTTTTGGGAAATTGTATGATGTGACGAATTTATTCTGGAAGTTCCCGCTGGTAGATGGAGACGGTTGGATTTGCGTGAAATTTCTCATGTTATTTTGAAACGTGAGATATCATTTTATTACTTTTCCACGTAACGGTATATGGATTCTATTCTGGGTCTGGCACGTGGGGACTCAATGGAGATTCCGCATACTTGCGTCGGGTTTGAATATTTCGCTTCCATGTGGCTGCTTAAAGAACTGACTGGGTGAAGAATGCAGGAAAGTATGAAAAGGACAGAAGTTCGTTGTCCAGAAAATCGATAAATGGAAACCCATTTTTATTATTTTACCATTATTGCTATTATTATTGTACTATTATAATAATATGTGCATGCTAGTTATATTATCTTATTTATGTAATTAGCTGTCACCGGATGATAATCAATTGAAATTCAAAATATTTAAAAAACAATTAAATGTGGATAACGGTTCCTCGTGTGTACAAAGTAAGTTTCACTCTTAAGCGAACTGCGAAAATCAGAAGACAAGTTAGTATATGTACAGGCATTTTCATTTACAGCTAAATAGATTGATATACGAACTATAAATGCATACATTGCATCAACTTTGTATAAATGAAAGCTAACACATCAGGAAAATAGCCGGTCTGGATGGCTGAGATCGCAAAGGCAGTAGTTCCGTAGCGATCCTCCGACCGAAGGACCGCGGGTTCGAGTCCCGCCTCGGGCATGGTTGTATTGTGTTCGTCCTTTCACCCGTTATCATCATTATATCGTGTCAGCCTCACAGTTACCATACTGATACACGCAATAGTGGTCGCTAATGACATAGAAGTAGATGTGACCTTCAATAATTAAAAAAAAACATCAGGAAAATGTGAATCCATCAGGCCGTCTAACGAAACGAGAACGGTGAAATCCAGTTGACAAATTCTGTATTGAATTTACCATTTCCATTCCCACGTTTTTGTCCAACGTTGTCTGATTCTTTTGCAGCTTTTGACTTTACTTCCCCACTTCCCACGCCTGTGCCTGCTGTGGCCATTTGGACGTGTCCCTGTCTTTCTGACTGCACGTGCGCTGCCGAAGGATTTGGGTTTATAGCCGAGTGTATTCCTGTATCCGATTATAAACTGCGCTTCGTCACGAAAGCGACCGAACAGTCGCCAGAAACCGTACACGACGAAACACAGTGAGTTATTGATTACGCGCGTTGAAAGTAAAAATATGGTGAACTCGCATGCACATATTGGTTAACATCAGATATTACTTCGAAATAAAAAAAAACGCTGCCATATTGGTTCAAGGCACATACCTGTCAAAGGAATGTGGAAATTGGTGAAGTGCTTTGAACTTTCCCCATATTTTCTGATAGCGTATACGTCAAATGAGGTTTGTTTTACGTATGTTTTTTTCTACGTTTGCTGCGCACTTTTAACAAAATGTTTTTATATTTTGAATCCAGCATTTTTAAAAGTTACCTTGTTCACATTAATATTGCAGCGAACCGTTATCGACTAAAACTTACTGAAGCCATTTAATCTGTTTTTATATATCATAATGGGTAGAAATTTAATCTTCTTCTTAAAAATGTAATGCAGAATAGATAAAAAGCACACGTACATTGTTTGTATTTGTATTAACACATTTAGGTCGCCTCTAGGAACCGTTCCGCGTGTCGAATGTATCCCGAAGTAAAAGCTGTGCGGCAGTTGCGAGCACAAATTTCACATCATATTTGTGCTTTTTTAGGCGTTTTATTGCTTTTATTTACTTCGCATATAATCCTGTAGATACAACACTGTGTACAAACGTAAATCGTTAGGAAGGGAAAAATGTCAACCAGACAGTTATTTAATAATAATAGGAAATATAAACTGAAGAGCGGAATGGGTAGCGTAGCGCATGTTTTCGGCGTTTCCTTGGTATCGACGGCTGCTGAATTGATTCAAAGCTTAATTAGATATCAAATTAACTTGGAAAACATACTAATCTGCCATAGTTCATAAAACTAAAGAAGAATTTTAAAACTATAACCTTTTCTTAACAAAAACTTCACGTTATCTACAGAATCAGCCTTAACTATATTTAAATACATTATTCGTACTTTCTTAACATAGTTCGTACCACTGCCCTATGTGCGGTGCTATTGCAAAATCTAATATTCAACAATTAGAAGTTATACAAACTAGGTACTTACGAAATATTTTAAAAGTCTCTTGGTTTACTTGAAATGATAAAATTTTTGAAGAACTAATCACTGTTCATTAAATTTTTTTTTTCAATATTCTGTCTACTAGAATCTTCTCCAGTCTCTCTGTTTGTGCTGCTCACATTTGCAATCTTGGCAAATCCGCTAATCCTTATCCACGTATTCATTCACGTTTTGCTAAAGACTTATATAATTAGACCTCAATAATTGGCTCTCTCTTTCTTCCTAAAAAAGGAACTTTACTATTTATAAATTGTAAAATTTATTATTACTTTAAAATTATTGCTATTATCTAATGATTCAATTTATAATTATTCAAACTTATTATATGTTTTAGTAATACGTTCTGTTGTTACTTCTGTAAGTTTTCGCTCGTAAACTCGAATTGTGATTCTATTTACTTCAACCCCTTGAAAAATATATACATTATTAAAGAAATATTCAAAGTTAACCAACTGAACTCCAACTGCGAAGAAGAAGATACATATATTGTTATATATATTTAAAATACTAAATGTTTTTCTTTAGAAAGGAATTTGAGCTTTCTATTCAACCAAATTTCGAGCTGTTTGTTTTAAATGAAAGGCAGTGAACCACAGATGTGTTATAACGAACAATTTTCCACCTTTATATCGTATAAATACTAGATTTTAATAAAATTATAAAATGAATAGAATGAAATATCTGCCTTCATTTTTTTCATTGTTTTGTTCTGCGCGTCGCCATTGATCTCAGTGTCGTCACATGGCGCAGGCAAGTCTGTGAACGTGATGCTTCGTATTTATGTTACCTAAGGCCCTGGCTGTGCAAACATGTACAATATTAAAGAAATAGATGTTTTATTCACAATTTATACTTCATTAAATTCCAGGTACATGAGTTAATGCAAAAGTTTGTTACAGAATGTTCACCTGCAATATTAGTGAACACTCAATATTCGAGATGTACTTAACGGTTCAGTTGCCTCAAGAGTATTTTACTGGTGGTATTGCTTCAAGAACATTTAAAATTCACAAAAGTCAATTCTCGGTGTAATTTAAACTAATACAGTATATTGAAACCTAAATTATTTTCATTTATCCTAAATTATTGGTTAATTATGTTTGGGACAAAAGCAATAGGGGTGAGAACATAATGAAAATATATAAAATTCTTGAGTTTACAAAACAGTAACTTCTGTCGATTTTTCTCGGTAAAAATTAAATTTTTGTATGTTTCCACTAATTATAATTACATAGTAAGATGAAAAGCATTTTTGTTTTTTTATTCATAACTACTAAAACTACACTTTTTACTTCTTCCGATTTTTATATATAAACCAACCACATAAACATCATGAATATAATATTGAAGATAAATGTTTTTTCTCAAAACATCTCAAAAAACTGTTCCCCTATGCTTTGCATCATTTAATAAATATAAAGTGAAAAGTGGTGAAAATAATATGATCTGTGGGACAATGTAATGCCCGGAGAGGTACGACCCGAATTTGTTCTTTCATTTGAAGAGTAGAGGTAGCAATTAAAACGCGACTTTTTGCTTAGAAAAATACATATTCTTAATTGGCCTGTTTAGTATACATAGCTTTTTGTCACTCGAGATCATTAGAACTAGTTAACGTTCGTGATACATACACATTTTATTTTTTACACAATTTTAATGATTCAGATTTATTAATTTACTAATTAACTAGATATTAACTGGACCATGTTTACCTTTTCATGATTCCTTTCCCTTTTGTAACCCCCTCTGATAATTCCCCCCATAAAAGAACATGTAGCATCCATCAACTGTTTTCATATTTCTTTCGTAACCACGATTCTCTCTATTCAGGTTATGCTGATTATTTTGAGCTCTGTATCAAAGCCAATAACAAACAATAACGTATCAGTAAAAATTAACGATATAATTAAACCTTTATTATTAATTAAAATGAATATATATTTCCTTTTAATATCAAATAGTCCAATTCAGTAAAAAAAGGCCAGAGTTAATTTTATAATGCGATGGATGAAATTTCGTCTTTATCTCGCAAGACAAGAGATATCTACAGAACATGAAATTGTACCTTGATAAGATTCAAACAGATACAGTCTATTTGGAGGAAGTTTCCATCTAGAAATTCAGTGAAAAAAAACTGACGAAACGGGCAGTGGCTGAATGGGCTCAAATGTCTAAAAAGAGATATAATAAAAAATAATTACTTTAAAACTGAAAAATATTGGGAGTGCTCGGGAAATCGAAAAATTTCGTCCTCTTAGTATTGCACTAGGAAACACACTTTGTACCGACAGGAAGGTAGAATGCTCAACGAACTCAATGTTATGCCTAGATTATGAATATCACAATAAAAACGTCATATCACGCCCCAGTTTTTAAATACAGCGTATCTTTGAAGCGTATCATATCGTATTTCGCTACTAATGCAAATACATTTAATTGCATCTGTAAGATATGTGGGATGAATATACATAAAATCCATTTAAAATAAAATATTTAGTTCATATACGCCGCTTTCATTATATATCAACAGAATTAGGTTTTCGTTGTTTTTTTACCTTCTCAATCGACGTCTATTCTCGCATCTCGTAGTCACACTCAATTACGAGGAGGTCTTAGTTGTAGGTTTAGCAGACGAAAAACAAGTTACGTGCACCATCAATTTTCTACTGCCCATCAATCACCGAAAACTATTTTCGGCCCTTACCTTATCGCAAATATACAAGTACACCACTATTGAGGTCGCTGATTCTGAGTCAGTCGGTGTCATCTGGAACTGAACCCGCAGTGCGCGTGAAGTTCGTGTCTGGTTTGCATATGCCTCAAATAAATTAATACGTTCATTACAGATCTGTGGGTATTATAAGGTGAAGTTTTTCACATGATCTGTTGAATGAAATCGGGTCGTTAAAATGCAAATCGTCATTTCACATCGAAAGTGTGCGAATTAACCGGATAATGTCTGTTACGTTTGTAAAAGATTAGCTCCCAAACTTCAAATGTAAAAAAAAAAACAAATGTATGAAATTACAAAACTTGCGTATTTTTTGAACTTTGACTGTCGTGTTTGTTGGAGTATATTGCTAGTTTCTTGTCGGAGAGTGAACAGAAAGACAGAAGTACAGGAATACAATAAGTGACAAGGACCAAAAGCATTTTTAAGCAATACAATAGGAATTTTTCCTCCCAAGATGTTTCAATATTATTACAGAACTATGCATATTCCATTTTTAACTTGTTGTTACCACATATGAACCATGCTCATAATATTTCGACGTAATATAACCGGAGTGACAATGTGGAAATTAGCATAGGAGTTTGTATATTTCAAATTCTAAATGTGTTCATATCTTTTGAACCCTGCGTGATAGAACTTTTTATAATACTATTCGAAAACAGCAAAATCGTTTTATTTGAAATTACTTACTTTCATCATGGGGGTATGAAAAACTTTTTTTGTGTTCCCTAGTGTTATTACTCAACACTAGTAATATTAAGACCTTGACATCATTTAAAGATCTACGATTGACAGATAAATTGCACTGAGAAAGGAATTGCTTTAATATTGGAAGTGTAGAACAGGTTGGAAAAATATTTAAACCTTGAAAATTGCAGAATTTTGATGAAAATAGGAATTAAACCCACTTATAAACGAACTCTCTACTTTTGGATCAAATATTTTTTTCCCAATTGAAGAGGTTTTCCAGAAAATCTTCAAAATGCCACAGGAGTTTCATAAAAAGTACCCCAGTCACATTAAAAACACGTAATCATCTCCGAAATCGCATAAGTAGATCTTACTTTTGACGTATTTACCAAGTTTCAATTGAAAAACTTCTAATACGACATTTACAGGAGACATGTACTCCATCCATACAGATATATCCCCATATTCTGGCACAAACTCACGCGAACCTCTTCTCCATCTGCACCAATCTTAACCAACTTCGAAGCAGTACAAATAGTCCCTACTTCTGACGCGTGTGCGAAGTTGTAGCTCAAAAAAGGAACGTAAACACGGATTTTACGTCCGAAAATTCGAAATCGTCTTGGATGACCGAGTGAAGTGGCTCGAGACGTAGCGCGGTGACTTCGCATTAGGGAGGCCCGGGTTCAATACCATGCCGACCATCCTGCCCGGGGTGTCACTCGGTCAACTAGGCGAATGTTGCAATGGTTGTACTGAAACTACCACGACCCCGAAACCGACGTCCCTAGCCGAGTTCGTTAACTAGGGGAAGTTAACCCCATGTTGTAGTACGTGTAGGGATGAAAAAAAAAAATAAACTCTCGAAGTGCGCGGAGACCCGGCGTCGAAGAGCAAAGCTGGCGTGGCGCAGGCGCTGACCCAGCTGCCGGGGGCGGCGGCGTGCGCTGGGCGTGCGTGTCGGGGGCGGCGGCGGCGGCGGCGCGTGAGTGGAGGTCGCGTGCGCCTAAACGCGCGCTGCAGGCGTCGCGACGGCGTGGCGCTCGCGGCGGCGCAGGGGAGGGGGCGGCGTCCTTCGCGGCGAGGAGCAGCGGGAGGGGAGAGAACGGAGGCGCTGTCTACCCATTGAGAAAAATCCAAGGAGAAGAGTCTTTGGAACTGGCAGTATCGTAGGTCGAGTGTTGTTCCTTTCACGCCATCAGCAATGAACGAGCTGAGATGACTTAACTGATGTCACTGTAGTGTGACTCACCGGCAGGTCCTATACATCAAGTCCCGACGGTGGATTTTCGACATTTCGACACTAGCTTCGAAATCGATTTCTGTCTGGCGGCCGGCTGCTCTGATTGGCAGTTTTCCGCGGTTTCTCCAATCAACACCAGGTGAATGCCGGATTAGGACGCTAACGAACGAATCACGGACCGCACTGATTTTTCCTACCTCTACTTTCCGTCCTATCCTCTCCCATTATACACACACTAACATTCACTACGCTAACACACCTGCTGGGAGACCGATGGGAACTCAGAGTTTGTCCCCGCTGGTGGGAGATTCTTCGTTGGGGAAAACTGCGAGTCGGCGATAGGTCGGCGCCGGATCTCGCCATACGGCGGGTAAAGACCACCGCCACCTCTCCCGCCAAAAACACGCACTTCACTTACGGGACTAATGATCCTAGTAGCTGACGCGCCCGGAATCACTAACAATCAATAAATCGCTGATCAACCAGGTGGATGCCGAAGTACGTTAACAAACGGGCCACGTACCGCGCATAATATTTCCTTGCTCTCCCTTGACCTCTCTCCACACCTTTCTACACACACACACACACACACACACACATACACACATACACACATTTATGCACTTCTCTACGGCACATGTCCGGACAGCAGTCTGTGGTTTCAAGCTTGTTAGAGAGTTGGGCGGTGCCTCTCCGGCTGAGAGGGGGGAAACTTGGAGGAAGGGAACTTAGCACGCTGTCGGTTAGACCGTCGCCCGATACCAAGTTCCAGCAGGGGAGGACCACTGCTGTATTCCAATATATAACACACACTACACTTACGAGCCACATGACCATGTCAGTTAATACTTTTGAAAACACGTAATAATCAATCTACCTTTCACTAATGTGGTGCGGATATTATATTCACTATACAAAGTATCCGACGCATTGTGCTGACATACCCTGAAGTTATGAGTCACCGTTTTTTAGTTCTATCTAGTTTTAGGTATTAGTTTAAGAAAGCTAGCAAAGTTGGCGTATGCTACGACATTACTTCATACTTTGTTTTAAAATTCACGCGAAAGAAAGGTCTTGAAATAATGCATCAATTAAATTTTAAGTTTTGAATTCTGTAGATTAGAATCAAAAATACGGCGCCCTTATACCTCCACCTTTCGGAACATTTGCCTATGTCTTTGAAGATGCGGTACTCGTATACGGTACGATATACAGCGCGCTACCCTTAATTACAAATGATTTAAAAATATTTTTACATGTAACTGAAAGAAAATCGGTAAATTGCTATTTTGTTTGTCTTCTAGTTGCGTACACGTTGGTGGTGAGTTTTTTCAGGTCACAAGGTATTTAGTGACATCGGTTATTTAGTGACATTTCAGGTTACATAGTATTTCTATGACATTTTGTGTTTTTCTTTAATTCCTAGCCTGGACAGAATTTTGTTTGAGAAAGCTTTGTGACCAAATGTAAAGCGCAAATGGCTAGAATGACTGATGAATAGTTCCTTGAATCACTCAGTGTGAGAATCACTCGAAGTTCATGCCATGGTAAAAAAAAATCAAATCTTTTCGGTATATTTTCAGATTGACACCAACTATATTCCTTGCTGTTCGATGAGGAACGATTTCCTCTGAGTATCATTATCGCAGTTTCGAACGCAACGTAGTATTTAATACCGGGATTACGTCGATTGATCTGAATCTCCGCGGTGTGCGTTCGGAAATGCACTAATTGTTTGCACTGGGCGCCAGCGGCTCTTAACAGGATCAGCGATGCGCGCGCTGGGACATCGAACGCGCTCTTCGGAATCCGGGATTCGACTGCCACTCGTTGCCTCGAGTGCCTTGAAAGCTTTACCATTCTCGTCCGGCGCGTTTGCGTACATACCGCGAGATTTCAGGAAGCTTCTACACGCGAGTTGCTGTGTGCTGCAGCGTCAACGACCAATTCAATCAAGTGCGTAACATCATACAATTTCAAAAATTGAATTTGTTACATAAGCGGAAAAATATATTCCTATTGATAAAAAATCTGTCAATATAAAAATGACTTTGAGTATGATATTAACATGGTAGGAATTTAACATTCAGATATCAATTGAAATTGATTATATTACTCACGTGGCTATAATATCTGTTCTGTTCGATGTTGGATGTAGATAATGTTTCTCTGGAGAAGTTGTGAAAGGTAAACTTTTGAGCTTCGTGGGTCTTTCTTGAGGGCCATCGTGCAACATAGTGTGTATTGGTATACTTCTGACGAATGAATTACAAAACAGACTTCAGAAGGGATATGATTGTTGGGGATACTTCTTTATCAGAACAGCTTGAAAAACAACTGATGGCCACAATAACTCCTCGCGGATATTGGGTGAGTCCTAAATACTCTTGCTTTATCTCCATTCGCTCTGAAAGCGAATGAGCACAGAAAAGGCTTGCAAACGCGCTGTATCTACTTCAGTCTGTAAAGCCTGCTTCAGCAGGCTCAAGTCTTGTGAGTGCACTTGGCTATCCGAGTGAGTCCGCGTCGAAGTCTGTGACGCCAACGTCTTCCCTTGGCCTTCCTCAGGGCTGGTCTGGCAACCCTGAAACCAGCTCTGCGGAAGACCACGACAAAGATGTCGAAGCATTGGCATCACAGCATACGACGTGGCGTCACCCGGATAGCCAAGAGCACTCGCACTTCAGTCTTAAGTAGTTTGTGAATATCAGCAAGTGTCGGTTATCGACGACAATGTTTCATCGTATTTATCAGACATTTAGATTCGTGGTTTCAAAATATTGTGAAGTTATATTAATATATATTAATATGACTTCACAAAGACTATTAATTAATTAATTATTTTATAAATTATATTATTATATTTACAATTAAAGAACAACATTTAACAATGAGAGACGTTAATATCAGGAATATCGTGGTTTGGAAAGCTCTGTACCAATGTACAAATGGACCTAACTAAATCCACGTACAGCCAAATCTCTTTGCTTGATTCTCTGTATTACACTTCCTGAGATCCTCTATTTACTCAGAAATAGAGGAAGGCCCGTTAGTAACAGATGAACATTTCCTTCTTTAAAAATACCCGTGAACGTAGGTCAAAGATTTTTCTTAACTTATCCTGCAGCTTATATGCCGAAGCTCCAGATTTCCATACATACAGGATGAGCTGGTACGTTATTCTGACGTGGTCCGCTGAGAGTCGATTAATCGTGTCGTCGGCCTGGTCCAGAACCTCGCACACGACCAACTAAAAGGAAGGACAGTCTCATCTGCATGGTCGTCACGGATTGCGCGCAGGTATCCATTGCCTCAGTGCAGCAGTAGAATAATATTGCATTGAGGTCCCTCTAAAATATTGTTAGCCAGTCGCCCGTTGACAACCGTCGCCCGTGGTTGTTTCCGACTAAATGGAAAGTTCCAATGCGGACAGTGATGTTCTGATTGGAAATAGGTCACCTCTACCAAGAAACAAGGTTCCATCGCATGCGTGTCCTGGGGGAGTGGAGTCGTGATGAGGTGGATTCGCCTTCAAACCCATTGGACTCACGTTCGAACCTCGACCAATGCATATGGAATTTTTGGTGGTCAATGCGAACTCTCGGTACTCTCGAGAATCTCGATTTTCTCGTGATTCTCCCGTGTCCTCTAGTCGTCACTCCATCATTTATTCATAATCATTCATCTCACAATCATATTCGCAATTATATACTTGTTAAGTCACTCATGGGCGTCAATGACCTCAACCGTTCAAAAAATCAAAAAATGTTCTAAAAATCGTAAATAAATAGAGAAAGAAATACGAGTCTTGTGAGTAGACGCGCATTTGGCAGAGAAGTGATATTCAGTGCCAGTGGTGCAGCTAAAGAGGGTAGTCAGACAGGTTTCCTGGGGGTCCAGCAAAAATATGAACTAAAAAACCGCTACCTACCATAAAAATTATGAGTGGAAAACATATAATTTAAAGGTTACTTCAATATGTAAAGAGCCGATTAGTGTACGACCTTCATATTTCGTGATCGGTTCAACCTGGTTGCAGTTATTCTGTAAATATGTAAAATTGGTACTTCAACTTTCACTCAAATCCGAAAGAGCTTGTTGAATAAACAAAATTCTAGGAATTTCATTCTCCTACAAATTTTGCATATGCTGCAGCTTCAATATGCGAATGTTAAGTAATGGATGATCTTTTGACGATTTTGTTCACGAAAACCGGAATGCGTGATGTATTCATGTAAGAATGAGTTCTTACATGAATTCATCACGCATTCCTATTTTTGGGCGTCATTCCGGAGATCATAAAGATATTTTACCTTTTGGGGGCACGTTACACGATGTTCTTATTTTCAAACTTTTCTGAAAAATTGCTGAATTTTTTTCTTTACATTTTTTGATGGTGTAGAAGAAAGTGCATTTATAAAAGTGGTATTTTTCTAACTTTCATTAACTCTTATGAAATTTGAAAAATTGTAGAGCTCACATTTATTTTCCAACTTGACCTACACCTCCAATATTCAAGCCAGATAACTCGTGCAATGTATCTCTAGATTTTGGAACTTTAAATGATATCCCGCACTTTTTGAAAGAGTGATTGTTGGGTAGTAACTAATGGCACTAAGAGAAGGAAAAGTGTCTTTGTATCGCGCACTTCCACAAGTTGTTGCTTAGGAATCATTTAACTCTTTCAGTGCACAATTTTTTTAATATCACTCCCTGTTATTTCCTGATTTTATGACGTATCATTTACAGAGTCAAGTGTTTATTATCTTCTGTGAGTATGGCTTAATAATAATAGTAATAAAAATAACTCTCCGGCAGAGAACTTTATTCTCTACATAAGTTTCGTAAAAATAAAATTAATTCACGTAGGAAATAGTTTATAAATAAAATTAATTTGTGTATTTATAGATAAAACAATTCTGTGATATTCTAGGAACATTTTATAGAACATTATAGGAAAATAACTATCGGGTTAAGACTTACGGAGTCGACTGTGAACGTACCCACAATTTGCAGGTCAAATTTAGTCTCTCTTCCCGTTTTGAATTGAGCTGAAAACCGTGCCGTCCACACGCAGCGGCAATGGGCGTTTGCGTCAGGCGCACGTGCCATATCCCGGGGGCGATATAGGCCAGTGCGGGGCGGGCAGTGTCGTATCGTGGCGTGGCGTGGCGTGGCGCGGGGCGCCGGTGCCGTGGGCGTCGGGCGCGGCGCGTGCGGGCCGCGGGCGGGTGGTGCCGGGAGACGCCACTTCGAATAACGAGCGTGGTGTAAAGGTCGGGCGCGATCCGCTGCGCCCCGCCCCCGCCCCACCCGCCCCGCCCCTCGCCCCACGCGATGCCGTTTAACGAACGCGGCCGGCAAATCGACGTCGAAGCGAGGATCGCCTCGTTGATGGGTGGTCGCGATCCGAGCATCGCGTGCCTAGGCATAATAACCTACGTTTTTCGAACGCGAATAGTGATACGGCGCTATGGCGAGTTGCGTAGTCAGATTTTTTAATTTTTTTATTTATTAAACATTATTTTTTAATTTAAGGAGTAGCAACAAAACCCATTCATTAGCGAACCCAACGCAACTAGGCGAGTTGTAACCGATGCGTAAAAACTATCAGGCATGACACGAAATACTGAAAGCGGTTGAGGATGCGACTTAAATGCCGAAAAACGTATTCAAAAGATGAACAGTAATTCATTACGCACGGGAGAGGCGGGAACTCGGCGTCTGGGTTTGAGTGTGTGTGTGGCGTGTGGGTTGGGTTGTGTGGTAAGGTTGCACAGAATAGTCAAGTGGTTAGCAACCAGATGTATAGGCGAAGACGAATGTCTGGAGAGGCTTGTTCCTGCCGAATAAATCGAGGTGGGTGTTATGGTTGCGCAGCCGAACACTGAAAGTGAGGAAAATAGGAGCGACAAACTGGGGGAAAATCAACCAATGCAAAGAACCCGCTTTCGATTAATCGTTCAAATCTTCTTGTAAAAATAAAATGTCATTGCTCCATAATATTTAGATTGAAGAACGTTTATATATTGGTGATAAGCAAGGACTGTTTAAGTTGGAGTATGACCGGCGGTGCCCGAAAAATGTTCGCCAATTCCTGCCAAGGAAATAATAAAGAAAAAAATTCGAGAGAATTTCGAAACTTGCGAAGCTCAATTGCATTTAACTATTAAAAACTTTGTGGCTCATCCGTTTTCGGGTATAATGACCTAGTGGTGACTTGGGGTGTATATACTGTGTTATAATGGCAAGGGGCAAAATGTTTTAAGCTGGCAAAGGCAGCGAATGAAATGGTAATCTGAGGAGCTGTTTGGCCGGTGGGGCCAAAATGATAAGACCTCGGCACGGGATAAGGGGAACTCGCAAACAACGTAAGGAGAGAGAAGAAAAAACGTGTAATGACGAAGACTATGATAGGCGATGAAAGGGAAAGGAAGGGAACGGGGGATAGAACGGACAAGAAGAAAAGGACGGACAGGGGGGGAAGGGATTTGCATGTGAAGGAGGATACAATTTGTCAGGGGTGTTTCCATGTGCATGGTGAAAACTGGAAGATGTGTCTGAGGAGTGACCCAGGGGAGAACGACGAAGCGGGCGGGGCTGGGGAGATGAGGAGGTAGAAGAGAGAGAAAAAATGCACAGAGTAGAGAGAGAAACGGCAGAGCGGGCAGATGCAAGAAGGGGAATTTGGTGGTCGCCGGGGAGAGAGTCAATGAGGAAATGATCAGCTGCAGAGGACAATGAAAATGCAGGATAGGCGGCGGCAGGGCAGATCAAATTCCCCCCAACCATATCGAACTATTTGGAAGAAACCAGGTCGGAGGTAGAGTTTCAAGAAGAAAGGAACACACGGAGGATGAAGATTATGTTCCAGCTGAGAAGGAAACTAAAGAAAGAGATGCCATTTCCTAACCATGGTAAGAACGACAAACCCATAGTAAATAGGCAAGAGAGGAGCAGAAAGATAATCAGTGACTGGGAAAGGGAGGAATGGAGGAATAAACTGGACGAAAGGTAAGGTAAAGGGTAGCGGTGCAACGGAAGACCTGTGAGGAAAAGA
>BOPP01000035.1:9978989-9996487 GCA_017312745.1 Gryllus bimaculatus
GGGCGGCGCGGGGCGCTGGCGATGCTCCAGGCGCAGCGGAGGCGGCGCCGGCCGTCGTTAGCGCATATCCGAGTTCCGACTCCGCTGTCGCCGCGGGCGCCGCGCCGCCCAGTGCCGCCCCCCGCTCTCTGCTGACCCACTTCCGAAATTAAGCCCCGCCGGCCCCTCCGCCTTCGCACGCTCCCTCTTGCTGCCACTTTCGTCCGCTCCTTTACTACTTCCTCATCTTCCTCCTCTCCGTCACTGTATCTTTCTCCTCTCTTGCATTTGTCGTCTTTACCATGGTAGAAATGGCATCTTCTTTCTTTTGTTTCTTCACTGACATATCTTCATCCTCCTGTGTCCTTCTTCTTGATCTACCCACCTTATCTTCATGATTCTTGCCTGCCTCCTCATTTTCATTCCTCTCGTCATTGACTCCTCCGCGACCACAATCCCCTTCTGCGCCGTTTTCTCTTCTACCTGTGCATTTTTTCTCTCTTCTACCTCCTCATCCGCCGTCGTCTCCGCCTCCTCAGACACATCTCAAGTCCTGAATTATCCTCCTTCACATCATCCCTCCCCCCTCTCGTCCTTTTCTTCTTCCGTCTTCCCCTTCCCTTCCTTTCCTTCTCATCGCCATCATAGTCGTCATTACGTTTCTTCTCCTGCTCCTTCTGCGGTTCCCTTCCCGTGGCCGAGGTCTTATCATTGGCCGCCAACAGCTCCTCAATTACCATTTCATTCTCTGCCTTTGCAGCTAAAACATTTTGCCCCGTATTACCAGTTTTGTTTGACCTTGGCACCGGTCATTCCACAGCAAACAATGCTACTCATGCCTCCACACAACACCGTTTGGGACACCTCCTACATCTTCACAACTACCAACGCCACCAGCGCCGTCTCCTCTATAATTTAGTCAACTTCTGCATTCGCTTCACACGCTGTCGTCACGACTGTCGTATGGGTTGTGTTTTCTGAGCTTTCGCCCGTCTGTCACCTTTTCTAGCTTCTCCCTCAGACGCTTTGAAATGAGACACCGTGTTTCTTAAGTCCATGTGTATTTGTGGGAGAGTGGAAAATTTTGGAAAATGTGTGTCACTGTTCTTAAATTACTGCGTCATCTGATGTAACTCTCTGGGATATTGCCACATGGTTTGTGCAGCAGTGTATTCTTTAAATATGTTGCGAAAATATAAATTCACATTAGTATTACATTTATTATGGCACTCGTCTGACAACGCTTCCTGAAGCAATATATTCCTTGCCCAAAATCTCCATTCCATCTTCATGTTGTTTTGGGAATCAGAGCCATTTTCTTAGTATCAACACTGCGTTTTCTCTGTGAATTCCTTCATTCAATTTTCAGAATTGGTATTTTTTTGCGATTTGAGGTGTTTGATGTAGTGTGCAGTACTAAAATGCGGTTACGAGAAAAGTAGTATAATTTAAGTCTTATTATAAATATCATTAGATTTGCAAACACATGGTCGTTGATGTTTTTACTACCAAAATATTGTCTACATTTATAGTTCATAAATTACAGCACAAAAAAAGTTCCGAAGATTCGAACTGTTTCATTCTTCATTGATGGCCCCAATTTTGGTCGTGCTTCTTGGAATGATTTAGGATTTACCCGAATTTCCATCGGCAGTTATGAAATCGCATGTGTTGGAGATACAATTTTATTCACTCTTCATATACCTCACATGCCATTTCATTTCAACTACTGTTTTCTAGTTATATAATTTGCAACCTTTTATTTTATCGAAAAAACTAATCTCGAATGAACTTCAAAGGGCAACGGGGTTGTGGAAAATCTGAGAGAGTCACTTTACTGTTCCCAGAGATATGGATTTTTTAGAAGAGAATAACTTTGTTGCCGCCATTTTACGGATTATTATTGGGAACGAGCTCAATATTTTACAACGGTAGAATTATCTTTACCACGGATAGTGCTTTCGGTCCAGAAACGTTTCCTTGCATTGAATATCAATTCACTGAGGGCTGTCGTTACGCGGGGTTCCACGAGATCGTAATCTGGCTGTACAAATTCAGATAGAACGCGGTGATGCGCCGTGGCAAAGGACCGTGATGTGTCGCTCTGCTTTGAAGGCGGGCAGCTTAGCGGAGCGCTTGGATCCGAATAGAGGCTGGTGCCGCATCGTCGTCCTGCCAGGGCTGTCCACACCCACAAGCTGGCGCGTCGTCACTCGCGACTGTTCTTAATGTTGCTGTTTCGTCTTTTTGGTTGTTTGGTTGAATTTCGGTTGAATATTTTGAGTTGAATAGGTGGAATTTTTTGAATTACGGATGAATATTTTGAAGTATGGTTGAATATTTTCGGTTGAATAGGTCGAATTTCGTTTTATTCCCATAGTTCTCTGGTTAAAAGATTTTGTTTCAAATGTATAGATCAGTTTTCTGTCATATCAAAGCCACGAGAAGCTAAAAATGTCTTTAAAAGAAAGCAGTGTTCAAAATGCTTCATTGGATGTCAGTTATCGAAATGTTTCACTTACTGAATTAAGTTCAGGGCCGTTGTATCATCAGGGACTCTGGCCGGGATGTTCTAGAATTCGAGTCTTAAGGGTGACAAATTCGACACTAGCTATGTTGCTGTAGGTCGTAGGTAGAATTCAGCGTATGTAGAGGAGAATTCTAGTCGCCGACTGCCCTCATAAGTAGTTTTCCGTGTTTTTTCCGTTCAACACCAGGCGAATGCCGATGCAGGATCCTAGTGAACGGGCCACAGCGGAATCTCTCCTTCCTCTTCCTTATACCCTTTTTCCTCCGCACCCCCCCCCCTAGATGCACTACAATACCAAACATAACGAGTGTCAGTCGGGAGCGTGGATCTTATCCCGGCAGGGGCGATGCCTCGCTGGGGGATACCTGGAGAGGAACACCCGCTGGTTGACGTGTAGGTCGGCGCTGGTTTCCACCATCCGGCGGAGGCAGAACGCCACCACTTCCCGGAATAATACATTCGCCTCACTAACGACCATAGCAATTGATGCGCTCGGAAACGCCAGTCAGTCGAGCGAACTGTTCATTGCATGTATAAGAGAGGTCAGGATTTTTCCATTTCGTTATTCATGTGGAGCAAGTATAGATTCAGAGAGTACAAGAGACGCCGACCATATTTTGTCTGCTCGTAGTGTTTCAGTAAGGTCGTTTGGACGGGTGTCTGGCGAAGCTGCTCAAATCGCGAGCCACGTGACATATTTCCATTCTGTCACAATTCGTCTGAGCGACTTCAATTTCCTACTCTGGACGATTGTTAAATGCTACACAGTACATTGGGACGTCTCGATATCTCACGTGTGCTAATTGTCATAAGCCCACCCGCCCCGACGCTCTCCCTGCCTGTAACTCCCGATCATATTAGCTACGCGCAGCTTCCGGCTGACTCGATGGCGTATAAAACTCGACAAAGGTTGACAGCGTCGCACTTTCAAAGCCACCCCGTCTCCCACTTGCAACAAGGAGTCTAAAGACACCATACTCTGGGATTTCCGCCCTCAAAAGCAAAAAACCCACTTGATCTTTATCAAACCGTGTCTCGCCCACTTGACACCTACGATGCCGTAAACTCGGATTATCTTTGCCTCGTAAATGCCCCCTTGCTAATCCTTTGGAACTAGCTGTAACTCTTCACCCAGAACGCCGATTCCCAGCATATGCCCCCTCCCCCAACCACCCATCGTCAACACTGGCTAAACCTATTGGAACAAACAGTAGACAACCTATTGGAACGATGAGATTATCTAGTTCATCAAAATTGGAACTTGCCCAACCAATAGGCCTACGCAAACCCATAGAATAGTCTAGAAATGGCTAAGCGAACCAATAGGGCGACACACACGTAATCAGAGGGCATGTACACAGAGGGATGGGAGCACACGGCAGAGATGAGAGAGGCAGATGGTGTCTGAAATCCATCGAGAGAGGCGGTTTGATTTTTATGGAGCAAAGACGCATTTCTTTAGGAAGAAACTTCGAGATATATGACTGTTTAAAATTGTAAAATTGAATGCTACAAAGTTTTCGATACACCGGATGCCACCATCTCTGGAACTGTTATCAAGCGAAATACCGATTTTAATGGAATTTATTCCGTTCTGCGGACGAAAGCCAGAACGTCCGAAAAGCACTTGTCACTGTGAGCACGTAACGTGTATTCCGACGCGACTAGAGCGACTAGAACGACGGTTCTACCCAGCGAGAGAAACACGCGCCTTTATCGTCGGTACGAGAGCGAGGGCCTTCAGTCCAGTCATCGGCGCGTGCTGCGGGCCCAGGGTCGCTCCAGTGTGACCACCCGTCGATTCGCGACGCCGCCCCTCCTCTAGCGGCATGATTTGGCGTGCGCGATTTGAGCGCGAATCTAGATCGGCGACGAGATATACCACTGTACACTTCTCTACAGCTACTGTAAGCCCGTGCCCAGAATCAAAAGACTGTCACGCTAGTGGAGAAAGAAGGGGATTGAGTAGTTCCAAAGATATTAAATGTCCATGTAATAGAATAGTATAATTTGAATAAATGAGTGCCCGCCATTTTGACGGACAACACTTACACAATCAATTGAGAGTCTTTTTTAATTAGTAAGTTAAGAGCATGAGCATCATCTCCACCAAGAACGCCTCACCCCTTAAGATCTCTTCAGCTGGCGCAGGAGGAAGGTTGGTATCGCTGGTATTGAAATAAATTTAGCGCGAACGACCTGACATCCTCGAGCCCTCACGTGTTTCAACACATTGTGGACCCCGCTAGGTTCGGTACGCACAAGTCACAGGCGTATTGCGACGGGCAGGTTTGTCACAATATTTCCACCCCAAATCGTGAAATCCAATTTCATTGTTTCTGCTCGGTTATTATGTTGCTTATAGTTTACAATTAACTAAATGAATTCTTGTTTTTGGAAGTCCATAACTTACATATGCAACTTATCTGAGTGTTTGGTTCTGGATAAATACATTTTTTGTGCTTTTCGTGATGTAACTTTTTTCACGCTTTATGTAGCCGTTTTGTGTTTCAAACGTTAAAGGAATCAAGAAAATGCGGATTCTTTTGCGAAGGAGCTTAAGGATCTGCCATCTCAATATGTATGAGAAATTTGTACCTCCTTGTAAGTAAGTCCAAGAATTTTTCTGGATTCAGCTTCTAAGAGAATGATGCAGCGGCTTTGCATCTCCTTCCTTGAATATAATATGAGATCTTCTGTGAAAAAAGCTCCACGGATTTGGTAGACACGCGGACAATGTAATGTATTTGTTTATAAAATTCTCTTCGTGGTATACCACCGCCATCGATAACAGGAAACCACTTTGCCTTACGAGACATCCTTTCACATCATTTTACTTCGTACACGTGTCTCACCCTAATATAACGTACACTCTTGGAAACATAACGTTTTCGCGTCGAAATGCCTTGGCGCGATAGGTTGATGGCTCTGGACATCCCTGCTTGCCGACAGCTCTATCTACCCGTTTATTTCCGAAACTACGTTCTGTAGATCGTGCTATGAAGATTTAATTTATCTTATTGGAGAGAGTTGAAAATATTTTTAAATCCATTGACAGCGAAATAGTTGTAGCACTAAGGAAAAGACTTTCGTGATTCCTGCCAGTACAACTCAACTGACATAAATTTTGAAAACGGAATGTTTTCTTTCAAGTTTCGTTAATATTAAATGTGTTAGTATAAGAGTAGCGCAGCAAGGGGGAAGAATGGCTCAGTATCAAAGTGTTGTTCTAGCACTCGTAAAGTAGCGGGTTCGGTTCCCACCCTACATAGATATTTTATAAATTATGACATTTTACATTTCTCGTGAAAATTTTATGCATAAAACGGTGAAAATTCGCAGTCGCAAAGAAGGCGAATATTTCAATTGTGAAGAAATTAGAAAATTGAAGTTCTTTTTATTCTCAATTTAAGATTATAGAAGCTTATTTTATTTTGGTCTCTTACGAGTATTAAAGCTTTTTGAGAATTGCTTGTTTACATTGCTTATTCGCAAATCGAGAATTTGCTTAAGTGTGCATAACATTGACGCGACATATTTAGCATGTTGTAATTTTGTGATTATATGGCACTGTAGAATGAATGAAATATCTACGTAGACTGGGAAGCGAACCCGCGACTTCACGAGTTCTAGAACACCACTTCGACACTGAGCCATTCTTTCGCCCTTTCTAATACATCTCTTGTGAACAACACATTTTATAGTAAGAAACTTTAATGCAAAATCACGTTTACCAAAGTTAATGTTAGTTCTGTTACTGGCAGGAATCACGAAAGTCTTTTTCCTCTGTACTGTTACTATTTAGCTCTCAACGGTCATTAAAGTATATAATACGCTCTCCAATAAATAAATGTAATATTGTTCGATCTACAGAACGTAGTTCGAAAATAAACGTTAGATACGCATGTCGGCAAGCAGGGATGTCCAGCGCCATCAACCTTTCGGCCAAGCATTTTCGACGCGAATTTTATTTTCCAAAAGTGTACCTTTTCAAATATCTATTTGAACTCTACTACGAAGGTTTACTTGGACAGAGACACACTCTTTGAAGCAATACTAAAATGGTCTATTTAAGAACATAATAACTATGTGAACTTCATTTATAAAGCATGTGAGCTATGTCAGACGTTATCTTTTGCTAGACCTCAAATTACTCGGCTTGTTTTGACACGGCAACAATTTGCGTCGGCTAGTTTTGACGTGCGATAATTTGCGGCGGCGATGGTGTAACGGGTAGCGTATCGATTATACCAAGTTGGTGGGTTCAAACCCTGTTACGTGGATTTTTAAAGGGCGACAAAATCCTTCATACGCCTTCTTTCGGAGGGGAAGTAAAGCCGGCTGTCCCATGTTAGTAGATTTACTTGCATGTAAAAGATCCTCAAGCCTAAATGACGTCTCTGAGCTAAAATTCAAATCCCCTGATTCGTCGTCCAAGAAATACCACCTTTCTTCGCTAGTGGGTGAAAGGAGCGTAGCGATATTTGTGTGGTCAGACGGAAGAGCGGGCCTTATATCCCGAGTCCGCCACGAAAATAAGGCATCAATTCAATTCAATTCAATTCAATTCAATTCGATTCGATTCGATTCGATTCGATCGATTCATTCGATTCGATTCGATTCGATTCGATTCGATTCGATTCAACAATTCCGGAGTTTAGAGAACCGCGCGTGCGCAATGTAGCGTTTGGCGTGTTCGAGAAACCACACTCGGCATGCGCGCCTTCGCGTAACTCTGGTGTCGTTCATCGAAACGAAGCCCTAGTCATGCATCGATTAATTGTTAGTGACTCCGCGGTGCGTCATTAGTCCAGTAATGTATTGCATGTTTACTCGCGAGTTGGCGGTGACTTCCACTGCTGGATATCGAGATTCAAGCGCCGACCCTATCATCGGATGGGCGGAGCTGTGTCCCCGACCAGGTAGCGCACTAGCCTTGCTCTGCTCCTGCCGCCGACGAGCTCTAAGCCCCGAAGCGGTTCTCAGTTTTGTGGTAGTGTAGTGCATATTATTATAAGTGTGTGTAAGTTTCCCGACTCCAGGTACCTCCACCAGCGAGTACCACTCCAAGACATAATATAGACATGCAATGTTTAAATATCATAAAAAGAAAAAAATATTAAAACCAAGATGGCACATCTGAGCCCACTCTCCCTTACTGCTCCGCCATTTGCCTACTATTAATGGGATCAACTATGGAAACTACCGATCATCAAATATTTCCTCCACCCAGCGGCAGAATGATTCAGCCTAATGATTCAGCCATCGTCAAGTCTCGGAACCCTAGCACCTCCGGTCAGAGACGCTCCAACGACAACAGTGGTTGTCCTGCACCATCTCAGCCGGTCTTTGGCTCTGGCGCGGATGGGCGGTGACAATTGAAGCCCGCCGAACGTTGGCAGCCCTGATCCGGATCAGACCGAGCGGCGCGGGGCGGCGCGGGGCGGGGCGGCCTACGCAGTGATTACGAGGCGGCGGCGCGGCGACAGGTGCAGATCAGCGGCGGCCGCCTACAGATGCCGCTTCGCCGCCGCCGCCGCCGCCGCCGCCGCCGCCGCCGCTTTCAATCAGCCTCGAACGAACGCGGAGAACAGAAGACGTTGAAGGGGATGCCTTTCTGTGAGATGAATGGACTGCGTTCGACCCAACTTGCGTTTGCTCTGTTCCGCTGGGGAAATGTACATGAGGTTTCATAGAGGTTATAACTATGTCATTACGAAATGTTTTCTCCACAATTTATAAATTTGTTCCTTGTATCTCTCGTATCGTCCTTTGGAAATGAGGAGTCAAGAGCAAAGCGTATGACTAAATTTAAAGTTGTTACAAAACTACAGAAGTTCTTAATTTTGAATGTTTTGTGTATAAAATGCAACGAAGATTAAAGGCGGTACCATGTACATTTTCCACCAATCTTTTATATTAAATCAACTTTAACTAATTATTACTTCCTAATTACTAACCGACTTATGCGCTATTAATTGCCCGATCGTCAAAATTATACATTTTTCTAGCTCAATTATAAAATTTCAATCGATTCTGTCTCGGTATTTTTTTTATCGTGTGTACTAGGAAATTCACCGCTCTACGAAGTCTCGGCTAATAACTTTTACATTGATAAATTACTCACAGAAACTACAATTCTTAATAAAAGAAAAAAAAAGGAGAACATTATTCGAAATTTGTATCACCGATCAATAATTTGTTTCGCTGGTTTCTTGGTCACCTGCTGATGTATGACAAATAACTTACAATAATTAAATATAATACAAATACAATACAAATAAGTACAATAGACAATAATTTTTACAATAAATAAAATCAATTTAACAATAACAATCATATATATTCATTCCTCATAGGCGCAGATATGTGCGTTTATTAACTGACTTGTACCTTACCAGTACCTAACTGATTGAAATTTTAAAAGAATGAATACATTTCGAATTCATTCTTTTAAAATTGTTCCTCTTGCTTTTCTTAGTTTGTTGCGCATTTGACCGACAAATAACTCCTGGTACAGCTTCTCTTCACAGGCTCCGTCCACGGTCCAGCTGCATCTCGTCCTCCACCCTCGAAATATGAATGTAATTTCTAAATTTAACTTTAAAATTGAAATTTCAAAAATTCTATAACTATCAATATTGCTATCTTTATGCCGATAATCTCACAAAATTAACATTAAAATTCCATTACGAAAAATAACATGGCTCGGTGCACATCACGACCGTTCATTCTACCTCGCTACCTGGCCTGCTCTCCTTGTTATTCTAGAAACAAAACAATTATTGAATGTGCACTGTTTTCTGACGCGGCACGGATGAATGTTAAATTGTTTTCTTTTTGTGTAGTTTCATGCCACTTATTTTTTGTTACATCATATCGGTGATACCATTAGCTAATTCCTTTAGCTATTCTTTTCTTACATTTTTCACATTAAAATAATGTTTTAAATTATTATTTCAGCCTCACATTTCACAACTATAGTCAAGTGCTTCCTTTCTTTTTTTTCTTTCTTTATTAATTCCTAATGTTTTTCTACATCGTCGTGAATATGATTTCTTACCTATTGTTCATTTTAATTATCATGTTACTATCATGGATTCCTTGTTTTGTTTTATTTTTTAAATATTTTAATTTAAAACATAATTTATAATATTATAAATTAATAATATTTAATGTTCGCATTCATAATATTTTCTTATATTCATCATGAGATGAATTCGACTCTTCTCAATAAAAGTATTTCACTAATCTAATTATTCATTTCCGTATTTGCGTATATCTTCATTCTTTTTTGTGAGCTTGAAACATAGTGTCAGCGTATAAAAATGGCAGTTGTTCACAACATATCATTCACGATAAGATTCATATTTAAACGAAGATGAGTTGAAGATGGATGTTATTTTAATTCTGGGCATGCAACATTTTCAGATTCTGTAGATACTTTAAGAACCTCAATATGGTCATCATTGAAGGAATCTCATTTAATATGTGCAAAAACAGCACATACTTTATTGAATTATTTTGAACTTCAGCAATTTTCAAAGCGTCCTAGCCCCTAGCCGAGGAAAAATCCAAGAAAAAATTTGAGCCGTTTTTAAGAAACATTTTTTATAAATTGCATTAACTTTAAGAAGTATGATTTTACTGTCCTTCGATTTATACGAGGAGAAAGTGTGTATGTAACATTTTGTGCCTCTTTTTTGGAAAATTATTGTTTAAAATTGCCTACAGTTCACGCAAAATTAAACCTAATCCACTCGTTTTCGAAAATTTGTACACACCCCAAATTCAAGGTCTCTTTGAACATCACATTTAATTGAAAAAATATCTCTTCAACTTTATAGTTGTAGAAAGACGTCGAAAAATATTGGAACATGTGCAATTTTCGAAAAAATCGGAGATTTCAACGAAAATGAGACCTACACCAATTTTAAGAGTGTTTTTATCTGCGCCATCCGAGAAAAAAGTTGAATAAAACAAATTGCTACAGCTGAGATCATTGATACAACATCAATAATTAGGGGACGCTCTCCATGCAAATGCTTAACTCTTTCAGATAAAGAGAACAGGAAAATGTTTTGCTAAATGTGTCGCATATATGGAAATATGTTGCACTGTGAGATTATGACGTTTGAACAGTTGAATAACCTCGTACCGGATCACAAATTATTTATGCACTGAATTAAATAAAAAAGATACACAGACTTTTCAAGGATTTGTAAAGTGAGCTACATGATCAAACGTTGGATGTCACATTGCATGGGCGTTTATATTTTAAATTATTGGGAAAAAGTAGATATAATTTAAATTAGTGAAATAGAAATAATAATGGAAGATTGTGTTTAAAGTATTTAAAAAAGTATTAACTATTATGCGTTAATAATGAATAGAATTTATAATATTTTCTTGCTTTTTATTTTATCCGTTTACTCGTTACGGTTATACGTTAATTATACTCGTATTTTGCAGTCTTGTATAAACTCTCTCTATATATAGTTCTCTCAAAATTATCACACTATTGGAATTATAACGAATATAATCGGAAGCAGCTGCATTTGCTTGTGTATTGGACGATTCATTAGACGTAGGGAGCTCATAAAACAATTACGTTCTCTTCGATAACGCTAGAGTTCAATTTGAGCCTAGGCCACGCCTGCATGGCTACACGCAGTACTGTCTTTAGATATCATGGGGGTGGGCTTTATGTGAAAAGGAAATCAGAGCAACGCCAGTATCACAGATTTTTAATTTTTTTCCGGACATAAAATTAAGATCTTTACCAATAAAGTGAGACAATTTACTGCCTTACGGTTCTCACTGTTTTCAAAAAGTTTATGTGATTTGACACGATTTCGAAGACCGTGACTTTGAAGGATTACCGTGACTTTGTGAAGGAAAAAACAGAGAAGTTTGAGGCATTTCGACCTACTATTTTAGGTATAAAGGATCTCTTACAATTTGTTCGATTACCGGAATGACACACATATGCATATAATGTAGAAGATTTTTGTCTGAGAATGTCACGAAATTGTCAAGGAAAATCCAAAAAAATGTGAGGAATTTCAACATGCGATGTTAGTTTGTGAGATTTTCTCACAATTTTATACCATTCCCGGTATTGTACACAGATAAAGTCTACAAGATTTGTCAACATAACCCGTGAAATTGACAGCGATAAGCCAAGAAACTATGAAGGATTTTAATTTGGCAGCATTCTACTGTAAGAGCCATCTACAATTTCATTCCAGTACGGGAATTATACATAGATATAATCTAGAATATTTCATGAAGGAATGCCGAGAAATTGTGAAGCAAAATCCAACGAAATATGAGAGATTTCAACGTTGTGACATTAGGATGTAAGGTTCTTCTACAATTTTATCCAGTTACCTGAATTCAACACAGCTCTAACCTGGAAGATTTCGTAAAGGAATGCCGTGAAATTGCCAAGAAAGGCCAGGAAAATGTGAGGCGAATTTCAACCGGCGCCGTAACTGATTGCCGTACCCGTGGGCCGACGACGTAGGAAAGCCCTTGACGGTTAGCGAACCGTTGGCCTGCCAGGTGACGGCGGCGCGGGTGGTGTTGTGGCGGTGCTCGCGTTGTACAAGGCCTACGGCTGGCGGCGGCGTCGGCGGCCGGCCGGCTCGCGCAGGCGCGGAGGCGGCCCGCGGCGGTCGGGCAGGTGGCCGGTGCGTGAAGTCGCTTGAAGGCAGCGCCATCGCGAGGAATTCGCCGCTGGCCACTGCGGATTAATTGGGCCCACTATTCGATTAGGCCCTGATCGCCCCCCAGGCCCCTCCCCCATCGGGCCTTTCCAGGATGCCGACACACGAGGGCCCCCCGCCGGACGCCCGTGAGCAGCAAATCAGGCCTGTGGCCCGTCGCACGACCAGCCACGCCTGACGAAGTGTCCACGGCCGGACACCGCGCGCGCGTACGCTGCACCGAGGCGCGACACACGCGGGCGAGAAGGGCGGGTGGTCGGCTCTCAGCCTCGCCTCGCGTGGACGGAAACGGGTTTCAGTATGTTCTCACTAGGGTACTGCTTATACGAGCCACATTTTACTGTTTTTAAAGGTAATTCATTCCACATTTTACTGGTTTGAAGGTAAATAATAAAGAATACATAAAGATACATTCTTTCTTTTTTGTTTCAAGTGTAAGTGCCTTTTTCGTACTTTCAAGAAAAATGATTGTATATACGAAAAATCTTTGGCCTACACAAATCTTGCCATTTATAATCACCCTGTAACACTATCAAGAAATGCGCCTTGACTTTGATTCGTATTTGTGCTATAGGGTTTGATTCAATCATACCGGGAGAGGTAGCTCAGTAGGTCAACTAATGTCACTGCATTGTCTCTGACTGGGAGGTCCTACGTTCGAGTCCCGACAGACGCAATATTTTCTACATTAGCTTGTCATCTTGGTCGCTATCAGTCGTTGTCTAGAGGAACACTCTAGAGACGGGCTGCTCTGATCGTTAGTTTATCGTGGCTTCTCCGCTCAACACCTGGCGAATGCCGGAGTAGTACCCTAACAAATGGGTCACGAACCGCGCGCGATATTTCCTTCCTCTTCCTAGCCCTACACGACCACACTTACCGAAAGGTCGGTCGGGAGCTTAGAGCTTGTCCCGGCTGGGGTGGTTCCCCCGCTGGTGGGAGATAATTGGTTGAAGAAAATCCCGCTAGCCGACGATAGGTCGGCGCCGGATCTTGCTATCCGACGGGGAAATAACGAGGAAAACGCACACTATACTTATGGGAGTAATGCTCTCGGTAGTTCACGCGTTGTTGAGTAAAAGTTAGGGCTTGCTGCTGCCAAAGCCATTCAGTGATTACCAGTCACTGTACAGTTTTACATGTAATAGATCCCAGCACAGTTTGTTTTATTAATTTAATTTCAATGCTAACGTGTAATGAACCGAAATTATGGTTTTCCGTCCATCATTTTGGAAGTGTATTCCCAACCGTGATCGGGGGAGGGGAGTGAGTGGTGAGATAAAGCAAGTTGACGAAACGCCGTTGTCTGTTCGTTGTTGTATACGCTTGCGTCTGAAAGTCCGCCTTCCCTGTTTCACGCTGGCTGCTATGTTTGGAATTGCTCTGTGATTGATACCGACCTTTCATTTATTCCCTGCGAGTACTGGGAAATGAATTCATTAATCTACCTTCGTCGTGAGCGAATGCTGGAAAGTTATTTTACAGCGCGGAGCTCTGGTAGCATTACTAATTAATTTCGTGTTCGATAGGTGCTGTTTGTGACAGTCACAACAATGGCGTCAGTCATATTTACCTGTAACTTGGGTTCGTTTACTCGCTAAGCGAAAATGGATTCTGAGGCGGCGAAGCTTTGTCGAAAGATTTAATTTCATCGGGAATTTATCCAGTGTTTTACATGACATACATTACCATGACCTGTGGATTTTCTGTTTCTCGAATATCCAAGATCGTACGATGAGGGTAACTCGCTCAGTAAACTTATCAATTCACCATGTTAGAGAATGGAATTAAAAATATCCCGCTATGATTTTGATCAAAAAGTTATTTCCGTCACACACAGATTTACGTATATGAGATAACGAAAAAAGAGAGAAATGGCAGGATTCAAAACTAGATAACACTGTGATGCATTTCTATCGTGGCTATTTGGGTGTATGACAACATAAGAAATTCTTGTTATTAATATCCCAATTTTCAAATGCTCGGGCTATGATCCGTCCTAGTTGAATGAACCATTATCGGTCGTGTATAAAATATGTAATTAAACTGAATAATTTAAATTTAGACACTAAATTTAAATATTGCAAATAATGCAAATGATTTCAATGCAATGATGTCCTTCAATGCAAGGATGTCCTTCAATGCAAGGAAAAATACGGAGGTACAATAAATTGGCAAACCAAAATGATTGGCGTTTCATTCAACTTTCTAGTTCGCTACGAATAACATGTAGTTCACAACACGATTTACGTAAAGTGTCACCTGCTGTCGCGCTACAATTGCGGACAATGCAACCTGCCGCCGGAGTGGCTACTTGCTGGAAACCCATTAACGAGGTGCAGCGGCCCCGTTGCATTTGCTGGGAGATAAGCTCGCCTGCGCGTGCAACGGCGGCACGTGGGCGATACGCCGGCGACGCCAGGGGATGGACAGGCGTGGGCGGGTGGGGGAGCGCGGGCCACTCCCTGCCGGACAAAGCTCTAGGCTCCGCCACTGATCACTCAATATATGAAGAGTGAGTGTTATGCAAGGAAGTTGTTAATTGTGTGAAAGAGAAGAGAAAAGGGACAAGGAATAACAAGAAAATATGCGCTCAATCAATGTTCGTTTGTTAGGTTACCTGCCCGTCATTCACCTGTGTTGACGGGAGAAAGAAACTACGGAAAAAATACGATCGAAGCCAGTCGGCGCTTAGATATGCTCCTTCCAGACAGCAGCTGAATGCGAACTGCTACTAGCTTGAGTCATCGAAAATCATCCCACCCCGGGACTCCGAACCCTAGGTCTTTGGTCATGAGTTTACTCCAAAGTACAATGCAATGCCCAGCCTTGGCAGGCCCTGGCTTTGAGACACGTTTCGGATAGGAGAGTACGCTGCCGGAATAAATCTAGACCTGATGAAAATTATTGAAATACAATCTGAACTTGACCTCTGGTTTACATGCTGCTTGACCTTAAACACGTCTTCAAGAAATGTGCAATGTGCGCCCCGGGTATTTCTACTTCGGAAGTGAATGGCAGTATTTCCCATTAGAAGGATTTCTTTCAAAAACAAATTAGTTGAGCAACAATATTCAAAATAAACTTCGAAATAGTAAATGATTTCGTAAGAATATTTTAATTATCGATAGATTATCGGCTTAGGTGCTACTGGTATCCAACTGATGACGATCATTGCCTTGGTCCGGGGATCGAGAGGACAGGGCTAGATTTTCCACACTAGCTACATAAGCTAAGTTGAGTTCAGACTGCATTTCTAGGGAATTCTAACAGACGCGCTCTGATTCGGTAAGATTTCCCGTGATTTCCTATCAAAAATAGTGTGAATGCCGGAGCCAGTATACTCACAAACGGGGCACGCGGACCGCCAGTGTGAAGTCACCACTCCCGCGATTAGACCATAGAAAATTGATGCGTCCGATACACAATCTTATAATGCATAATAAAATCTCGATGAAGTCCTACGATTGAGTTCTTGCCGTAATATTGACTGCTCTTTGCGTTGCCCCGAAATTTTTCTTTTTATTTTGATACAATGGAGTATGACCAATAAATAAAAAAACAAATGAAGTGAGAAATCTTTTTTCGATGATAGAGCATGTCGGGATGTCATTCGGTCATTTAGGGGAATGTGAAAACTTGAGAAAGGAATTCGATTACTCATTATCGTGTATTTTATTCAATAAAAAAAGAAAATAGTTATAAAAAGGGGCTTAGAAAATGTAAAATTTGCGGAGACAATGTTTTTCCCAGGGACTTCTTTCTCCATTCGGAGGATTAATTGAGCCGCCTTTGGTGCAAGCCCCTAAGTCCCACCCTCTGTAGATCATGTCTGCAGACGTGTGCAAGCAAACGTATCCCCTTCTGTCGCTGGTGTCTCGATAAGTGTCAGGCGGAAAATATCAAAAACTGTAATCCGAGAACTACGCGTAGTAACGGCACTCAGAGTACCTCATCGCCAAACGGACGCGTATCGAGAGTATCTCACCCCTCGACCAGAAGAGCCATCGTGCTCGCAGACACTGTCACGTGTCTTGTCTCAAATGGATGCGCCGACGCAGTTATCGACTAGTGTAGCTGATGCGTAAATCTAACCAATCGAGTGCTACATCACCCACTCCCTCCTCGTCACTCCAAGCCCCCGTAAACGTAGAACGCACCTATACCGTCTCCCAGAACAGCGACACGTACATGACGTTGTCATACTCACGGCATAGCTTAGATAGTCTACTAACCTACAGCTACTGACTCCTTACAATACTACTAGCCAATACGCAACTTACACCTCATCTCCTCTGCTTGTATCACTCTGAGCTAATAATTGGTAACTGCATAACTGCTAAGCATCATAGGCTCTTCTGAGAAGTAACAGATAATAAGTGATACATATAGTGTTCTGAGAACCTTATATCCGTCCTTACTGCTCCTCTGTTCATACATTCTGATCCTCATAGCGGAGACTGCTGCCTCTATTCGGCCCATATCGAGTCTCCTGTGTCCGCCGCACCATCCCAACCCAAGTTTATTCACGCGAGGTGTCTCTCTCTCTCTTCAGCACTCACCTCTCGCTCCCTAGTTGTTCAGCGCCGCCTCCTTGCTCCAGCGGACGGGCATCGTTGAGTGCTTTCCCTTCCTTCCCCGCGCCGTGCCGTGCCACCGAGAAGCTTTGAAGCAGATGCCCACCGCAACTAGAAACGCCGGCCGCCGCGCGTGCGCGTGACCATGGCACAGTGTGTCCATGACTGGTGGCAACGAGGGAAATGAGAAAGTTTCTACAGCTCGACTCTCGATCTCACAACCACATCACACGAACACAACCTGTGCGCCCCGCCCTCGCCACCCCAGCCTCGCTCCGCTCCTTTCTTGCACAACTGACCCCGGTCCCCAGCTCCCCCGAGCCCCCGCCCATCCCCCGCCCATTTCCCCGCCGCCGAATCCCCCGCCCAGCCCCGCCCACCGCCTGAAGCCCCCGCCCAGCCCCGCCCAGCCCCCGCCCCAAAAGCCCCCGCAGCCCCCCGCCCAGCCCCCGCCACCCACCGCCCAGCCCCGCCCAGCCCCCGCGCCCAGCCCCCGCCCCAGCCCCCGCCCAGCCCCCGCCCAGCCCGCCCCCCCACCACTCACCCAGTCCCCCCCGCCACGCCCCGCCCTTCCCTGCCCCCCGCAATCCCCGCGTGCTCCTTCGCCCAGCCCCCGCCCCGCGCCATCCCTCGCCCGCTCCCGTCGTCGTCGCCGCGAGCGCTAGCCCGATGAGATCGCCC
>BOPP01000035.1:10004417-10026601 GCA_017312745.1 Gryllus bimaculatus
ACCAGACAATTTTGGAAAAATACCAAATACGGAAACAAATCGAAACGCCCCCGGAACCGCGTCTCCCCCCCCCTCCGGGCTTGGTCCACATGGCCGCTTCTGGCGGCGAGGGGCCGTTTTTCGGCGCGTCAACGGCACATTCCCAACTCCTCCAAACTGGCCGCGCCTCATTCCTTGCGGGCGCAATATGAACTAAGCTTAACTCGAATTCCGGTTCGGGAACCAAACTTCCAAACAACTGGCAAACTGTTCGCCGGGGCACCGGCAAACCGCCGTGACTTTTTTAAAGCCGTTTAAAAAGCCTAATCGAGAACCGCAGTAAATTAGCTGGGACGCTTGTCTCTAGTTGGAAAACGTGCATACGTTTCGGTAATTGGAACGTGCTGTTCAATCAATGAGTATAGGCATTCCCCTTGTTTAATTCAGAAAGTGGTAACTATATAATGAAAATGGCAGCTACACTTGACATGCTTTATTTTTAAAAAGCATGATTTTAGTTAATCCAAATGGGTAAAAACGGTATTGAAGATTGGTCTTCATATTGTTTTAAATTAAAATATCACCTGACTAGAAAATCACTTGAATGACTCAGAAAGAAAGTACAGAAAAACATCACGTGGAGATGCAAGGAACTGGAGCATTATTGTAACCTAACTCAAAAGAAAATACGTGGCGATTGATAGTTCCATATGCCTGTATAGATTTTCATTCACCCTCTTTCTAGAATTCAGGGTAAATTAACCGGTACCACTCATTGTGTTCTTGAATGAAATACTGTTTCATTTCATACATTTTTGACGAATCTGGAAAGAATAAATACACAATTTTCTCTCACATTTATGTATCCCTTTGTTCCATCTTGGCTTAATTGGTCGGTTTTTGTTCGTCGCGCTCCGTGATATCAATTAATGACATTAGTCCGACACCTAAGCGGTCATATTGTTTTTTGAAGCATGGAAATATCAAAGTAATTCGAATTCGTCTCCCCTTTCGGTTTCGTCGATCAAAATGAATGACATAGTTGTTCTAATACAATTACCACCCAGAAAATCTCTCATTTTAATATGTGATGTGATTAAATCTCACTTCGCTTTTTCTCTGATGGACTAACGAAGGAATTAGATGATTTTGGCTGAAGCGCGTAAATTACATATGCACGTCGAATTATGTAACCACAGTGCATATCAATTTTCCCATCACAATTGGGAATATGGTAACCGAAAGTCGAATTGGTATTGAAGAGTAAGGCATAATACCTATTTTAAAGCAAAGTAACTACTGATCAATTTACAATATCCATCACATACCAGACGCGTGGGCTTAAAACATAATTCCCATTTATTCCCATTTCAATAAAAAGTCATCCGTCCTTCGGCAGAAATATGGCCAACTAAAATAGTATTTGTCCTAACAGTTTGATCGTAATTAGACTTTACATTAGCGTTCCATGTTAGGCTTCGTGTACTTTCTAATCATCTTCCTTTGCCTAAATGCAACCGGAAAAAAATGTTAATCTGTTGGAACAATGTAAGCAGTAACGAGTTTTCATTGGTGTTTGCCCTTTGGCAGTTCTTATTTATTTCAATATGTTTCATTTATCCTTTCAATGTATGGACAGTCATATTTGCCAATAATGTATACTGGGTTTGATCGATAATTTTAAAGCATGATGATTGTCCTCTAACGTATTCATTTCTTTGACTGGTTCCTATCGTTCGGGTACATTCAATCTCAAAATCTGTATCTCCGGCTACCAATAAATTACTTTGTCGGTCTTAAAACTCGCTTTGTATGGGAGCTTACTGAAGCCAACTCGAAGGTTAAATTGTTATTTTTCATCCTTATTCCGTTATACTTGACTGCATTGCAACAAGCAGACCACTCTTCTCCGCGACGTCTGGTTAAAGATCTTACATCTGGTGACCGTTAAGAATCAATCGAAACAAATGAGTTGTGGGCTAAAAGTGTGGATGAATACTCCGAGTCACAGAAGGTATTTATATTTTTTTCTTACGAGAAAGTACAGTAATTGAATATTATTGAAACGACAATAGGGTCGGGAGATCACAAATATGCCTTGTTTGCTTACTTGCCCTTCATCGAACGTTAAACCTATAAAAAGAATGTTGAAATGATACTTGCTTAATTTCTGTTGAATATCTGGAAAATCTGAACTTGTAATTAGAAAGAACAAATAACAAAATCTTGAAGAGCATAAAATTGAAAGTAAGGCGAGGCTAATAATTTCCTTGAGAACATCTTCGACGCCCGATATTTCCCTCGTCTTTTTAACTTTGTTGTTAAGGAAGGATTAATTAGTCCGTTAATAATTAAGGTTTTATTATCGCCATTCTGATTAGGCAATTAGTAACGGATCATGATATGACGGAATAACACATTGAGAAATTATGTGTTTCACTTCCTGTGCGTTGGCGAAAGCAATAGGAATGCACCTGAAAAGTTCTTCAGGAAAGTTAATGTTTCGCTGAATTGCTGTGAGGTGCAGTTCTGGAGCGTCAAACCTGGGGGTCTAACCGGTGAGAAATGGATGGATCACTCAGTTTTGATTATCCGATTACTACACGTAGGAGTCGTAAGAGATACAAATACACGTTATATATCGTCAATGTTTACATATACTACTTATCCTACCATACTGATACATATACCTACATACTATATAATGCACTGCATATAGTAAATATAAATTATTGTAAAATTGTTCCAGGAGCCCCCGCAATCTTCTTACAACTTTATCATTTGCTCAATCGAGGAAAAATAATTCTTCAATTCGTGAAATTGGTCGACTATAATCAGCTTAAAAACAGCAAAAGTGCACTGTTTAAAAAATTCTTTTACTAGCTATTCTGAAGTTGAAGCCGCTGTCACTGAGGAAATCCTCGTCTAAAGAGAGTCATTTCCACCAAAAGGCACCTATCTCCTGGGACAGGGATGGAACCTCCCCGCACTACAAAAATGTTTAAAAATTTATACCTTTGGTTCTTTAATATTCACTCAATTGATCGACATTAATTGCAGATTTTTCAATTTCAATTTTCCTAATGAGCTTCAGCTATCTAACGCCGTTGCGGTCCTTTCCCTTTCCCCTTTAAAATCGATTTTTCTTAATCTTCTATCGCCTCTCCCGGCGGCGGGCGGGTGGCTGCGCGGGTGGGGGGCCAGCGGCAGCGGCAGCGGCAGCGAGGCGGGAGGCGGAGGAGAGGCCGGAACGGCGGGAGGAGGAAGGCGGAGGCGGAGGCGGAAGGCGGAGGAGGAGGCGGAGGAGGAGGCGGAGGGAGGAGGGCGGAGGAGAGGCGGAGGAGGAAGCGGAGGAGGAAGCGGGAGGGAGGAGGCGGAGGAGGAGAGCGTGAGGAGGGAGGCGGAGGCGGGAGGCGGAGGCGGGAAGGGCGGAGGCGGAGGAGGGGAGCGAGTGAGGAGGAGGAAGGGCGGAGGCGGAGGCGGAGGCGGAGGGCGGAAGGCGGAGGGGAGGAGGAGGAGGCGGAGGCGGAGGCGGAGGCGGAGGCGGAGGCGGAGGAGGCGGAGTGCGATGGGAGGCGGAGGAGGAGGAGGGAGGAGGAGGAGGAGGAGGAGGGAGGAGGCGGGAGGCGGAGGCGGAGCGGAAGCGGAGGCGGCAGCGGAGGCTGAGGCGGCGGGGGGCGGCGGTGGGCTACGTGAAGAATTCGAACGCCCTGAGGAGCGAAACGTAAAGTCGCCGACGAAGTCAATGCGGCGCCGACAGGCGGCGTGGGCCGCCGACCAGGTTGCCTGCGGCCCTTCCCTCCCCTACCCGGCGCCTCCCCTCCTCGGGCCACCTCCCTCCCGGCTCGCTCGCCGGCTGGCGGCCGACGCGACTCGTCGGCGCCTACCGCCGCGGGAACCCGCTCCGCCGGTAGCGCAGGCGATTCGATCGCGAACACCCCCCCCGGCCCCCCGGGGGTGCCGTCTTCTTCTGCGGACCTCCTGCGATTGACGTCGCCGCACGGTTAACTCCACTTCGGCCGCTTCGGCCTGCGAGGGTGGATTACCAAAACTGAAAGTATATTTTTCGGTGCTTTCCTTCCCCTTCTAGGATTCTATCCCGACAACGCCGGTAAAACAACTTTTTACGTCGGCGATGGACGCACCATGCGACCGCAACATAGACACCAAACACACTTGTGGTTCCACTGGAAGAATGCGAGGTCTGGCGTGAACATCACAATACATAAGGAGATAAAGGACAAAACCCATCATGCCCAAGTCAGGAATTGAAACCGTGACTCTTCGGTCCGAAGCGGCTGAGTCGGTACCTGCTCTAGCCACCTCGGGTCATCCAGGGTGGCCGCCTGGTTTTGAAATTATTTATAATTTCGTTTTTCGGGTGAAGTGAAATCGGTGTCACTTCGTTTTTGGTCGTCAAAAGGTAAGTAAGTATTTCGGGACGGCCACTTATTGAAGTCACTCGTCCCCGGGACGTGTTTTTGTGCAGGTTATACTCCCCTGAAGGGCACGATGTCGGGTCTCCCTGCTGGAACGTGAAATCCAGTACCGCCCTCCTTGGCTGCGAGGTTTCCTTTCTTGAGATATACCCCGCCCGGCGCAACGTGTCAGCCGGGACAAGTCTCTAAGCTCCGAACTTGTTCTCCCGAAATATGTGATACGCGCGGGAATGTGAATGTAAAGTGTTTGTAAGGGGAGAAGAGAGACAGTGATGAAGAAAGGAAAGAATGCGCGGCGGCCCGTGGCCTGCATTCGTTACGCGTACTGGCTCCGGCATTCCCCATTAATTGGCACGGTTTCCCGAAAAGGAAGCTCGGAAAATTACGACCTGAGCACCCGGCCGGACGCTAAAAATCTCCTCCAGTGGAGGCTCAATGCCGACCCCGCAATCTAGTTAGTGTTGAAAATCCGCGACCCCAGAGACTTGAACTCTAGAACCTTTCAGTCACCAATGCTGGCAAAGAAAACGTATTACGCTAAGCCCATTGCTAAGATATGGGCGATTCGAATACAACGCTCCCGAGAGGTTACACTTTTTTTTATTTTCAAAGTCGCTATGTTTGAAAAATGTCTCTGTTAATCAGATAAATATATCTACTTTCGTCTGAGTGGACATTGCAACTCACTCTGACATCAAACTTCAAGACAAGTAAGAGTAGAAATAATTACTGTTCGGGTCCTCTCTCCGAATGACCCATTATTACGGCGAGACTTTTTAATGGAGGGAGAGAAAAAGCAGTGCCAACTCCCGCTAATCGCAGGACAGGGGCATTGCCGGACATGCCTTCCTTTCCCTGTTAAGAGTTCGCGCCCCCGACGGCGACGGCTCGAGCAGAGCGGAAGGGCAGGAAAGGCAGACGCTGCCGCGCGACGATTGGCCAGCACTCACCGTGCCGCTGCTCAACTTCCCGGTCGAAGGCCTCCGCTGCAGACGAGCCTGCCTCTTGAAGCGTCGCAAGCCGCGCCTCGCCCCGGCTCCTGGCCCAGGAGCACGCCCCGCCCCACCACCGGCCTCCTGAGTCCCCGCCCCCCGGCCCCGCCTTCGGTCCCGCTCCCAGGCTGGGCCTGGGCCTGGGCCTGGGCCGCTGTGGCCTGGGCTTGGGGCTTGGGCTTGGGCTAGAAGCGCCGCCGGCCCTCTCCCGGCCGGCACGGGCGACCCACCCCGCTCTGCGCCGCCCCGGCGCCGGCGACAAGCCAAGCACTGCTCCCAAGCAGCAACCACCTGCAGGCCTGGGGCCGGTGGTGGGGGCGGGGGCGTGCTCTGGGCCAGGAGCCGGGGCGAGGCGCGGCTGCGACCGCTTCAAGAGGCAGCTCGTCTGCAGCGAGGCCTTCGACCGGAAGTTGAGCAGCGGCAGGTGAGTGCTGGCCAATCGTCGCGCGGCAGCGTCTGCTTCCTGCCCTTCCGCTCTGCTCGAGCCGTCGCGTCGGGGGCGGAACTCTTAACAGGAAAGGAAGGCGATGATCCGCAATGCCTGTCCTGCGATTAGCGGAGTTGGGACTGCTTTTCTCCTCCATAAAAAGTCTCGCCGTATAATGGCGTCATTCGGAGAGAGGACGAAAGTAATAATTTCCTACTCTTACTTTGTCTTGAAGTTTGATGTCAGAGTGAGTTGCAATGTCACTCAGGCGAAAGAAGAAATATTTATCTGCTTAACAAAGATTTTTCAAACATAGCAATACATTTAAAAAAAATAAAATGATTTTGAACATTGATTTTTTCTTGTTTAGCTGTGATTTTTTATTAGTTTTAAATTGTGAATTTCCCTTTAATGTCACCCGTAACGGACAAAAGAATATTAGTAGTAATAGGCTGTAGTTGAAGAAAATTTAACGAAAAACAAGACTTAATTATTTATAAAATGCATCTATCTGGTTACAGGTAGATTTAAAATAAATAATAGAATTATTTAGATAGTAAGAGAGTAATTTTAAATTTTGATATTTATAAAAAAAATATGCCGCTGTTGTTTATGCGGTGCTAAGCGGTATTGCTTTGAAGACGCGTAACTTCACATTAATTTTATTTTATGATGTTTTTAATAATGTAGTAGGGAATCTCTTGAATAGTAAGTATCTCATAAAATGAAAATACTAAGAAAGAGTAAGTTAAGATGGCCATTTTTTGCTCTTTTTATTATTAAGTGGAAGTTTATCAAGGGTAACACAAAATTTTTTACTATCTTTATGAGTACGAGAATTCTTATCCAGCTTAAGCTGGCAAGTGATTACTATGAGTAACTCTAAAATTGCTTATGGTCGCCACATGATTTTGTCGCCAAATAGACAGATTCACATTTGAACAAAGCGAATACCTAAGAACTCTACCACCTAAGATTCGCGCTCAGAAATATTATTTATTAATATGACTGTATGTAAGAAATTTGCCAAATACGAGTAAAATAGGAAAATCGTGCAAGAAAACTCTTTCTTCAATAGTCTGTAGTCTTTCTTCGAAATTGTAGTCACCCATTGACATATTATTATGAAACCATGAATGTTCATCCATCAATTAATGTCCCTAATATATTTTCTCAATAAAAATACATATCGAGGTGAGAGCATATTACCATGATGGAAAGCAACAGGACAAGGAATTTTCACAACTTCATAAATAAAATACTTTAATTGGAAAACTTCCTATCTGCATTTGAGTGAAAAAAATAGTTTATTGTAACTTTGCGCTAAAAATAATTTCCTCAGAAGATCTACATGAAAGAAACATGTGCAGTTGTTCCAAATATATATCTGTAGAGTGGTAGTGTCAATACGTTACCTACCGATGTAGAACATCTTAACTTCACCATAAGAAGGGTTGCTCTTGTCTGTTATGTATGACGCTGCGTCGTTTACCAACTTCGGACACTTTTTCGGATATCTTGTGTCAAGATGACCGTGTCATTGGCCTATGAACCCTGTAAGGCCTCAACGAGAATGACTTCGTTCGGACGGAGAAGAGTAATTCCTCTGGATGCAAAAACCAAGACTTCACTTCATCCGCAAGAAGAAATTATAATTTCTTACAAAACAGCACAAATAGGTATTGTTTGGTTTCATAGAACCATTCAATATGAGATGCCGAATAAAAACTTATGCGAAGGGCGACTTTGAAATAAAAAAAAGTTGAACCTATGGGAGCGTTGTATCGAAACGCCATATCTTAGCCAATGGCTTAGCGGTAATACCGTTTTCTTTGCAGCATTGGTGACTGAAAAGTTCTAATGTTCATGTCCTGGCGGTCGCGAATTTTCAACACTAACTAGATTGCGGGGTCGTATTGAGCCTCCAACTGGAGGAGATTTTTAGCGGCCGGCCGGCTGCTCGGATCGGTAGTTCTCCGATGCTTCTTATACGGAAACTGGCCAATTAATTAAGGGAATGCCGGAGAAATACGATAACGAACGGTCCACGGTCCGCGCGCATTTTTTCCTTTCTTCATCACTGTCCTCCCTTCTCCCCTTACACTTTTACACTCACATTCCCCGCGTTATCACACATTTTGGGAGACCAGTCGGAAGCTTAGAGCTTGTCCCGGCTGACACGTTGTCCGCCGGGGGATATATCCGAAGAAGGAAAAACCTCGCAGGCCAAAGTGTAGGGCGGTACCAGATTTCACGCTCTAGCAGGGAGACCGACATCGTGGCCTTCAGGGATAAAACCTGCACAACACTTCCGGGACGAGTGACTTCAATAAGTTACCGCACCCGAAATACTTACTTACTCACCTTTAACACCGAAAACGAAGTGACACTGATTTCACTTCACCCGAAAAACGAAGTTATAAATAATTTCAAAACAGCGGCCGCCCTGGATGACCGAGGTGGCTAAGAGCATGTACCGACTCAGCGCTTCGGATCGAAGAGTCACGGTTTCGAGTCCTGACTTGGGCATGATGGTTTGTCCCTTGTCTCTCATGTATGTGATGTCACGCAGGGCCTCGCATTCTTCAGTGGAACCCACAAGTGTGTTGGTGTCTAATGTGCGGTCGCATGGGCGTCCCATCCACTCCCTGCCGGACAAAGCTCTAGGCTCCGCCACTGATCACTCAATATATGAAGAGTGAGTGTTATGCAAGGAAGTTGTTAATTGTGTGAAAGAGAAGAGAAAAGGGACAAGGAATAACAAGAAAATATGCGCTCAATCAATGTTCGTTTGTTAGGTTACCTGCCCGTCATTCACCTGTGTTGACGGGAGAAAGAAACTACGGAAAAAATACGATCGAAGCCAGTCGGCGCTTAGATATGCTCCTTCCAGACAGCAGCTGAATGCGAACTGCTACTAGCTTGAGTCATCGAAAATCATCCCACCCCGGGACTCCGAACCCTAGGTCTTTGGTCATGAGTTTACTCCAAAGTACAATGCAATGCCCAGCCTTGGCAGGCCCTGGCTTTGAGACACGTTTCGGATAGGAGAGTACGCTGCCGGAATAAATCTAGACCTGATGAAAATTATTGAAATACAATCTGAACTTGACCTCTGGTTTACATGCTGCTTGACCTTAAACACGTCTTCAAGAAATGTGCAATGTGCGCCCCGGGTATTTCTACTTCGGAAGTGAATGGCAGTATTTCCCATTAGAAGGATTTCTTTCAAAAACAAATTAGTTGAGCAACAATATTCAAAATAAACTTCGAAATAGTAAATGATTTCGTAAGAATATTTTAATTATCGATAGATTATCGGCTTAGGTGCTACTGGTATCCAACTGATGACGATCATTGCCTTGGTCCGGGGATCGAGAGGACAGGGCTAGATTTTCCACACTAGCTACATAAGCTAAGTTGAGTTCAGACTGCATTTCTAGGGAATTCTAACAGACGCGCTCTGATTCGGTAAGATTTCCCGTGATTTCCTATCAAAAATAGTGTGAATGCCGGAGCCAGTATACTCACAAACGGGGCACGCGGACCGCCAGTGTGAAGTCACCACTCCCGCGATTAGACCATAGAAAATTGATGCGTCCGATACACAATCTTATAATGCATAATAAAATCTCGATGAAGTCCTACGATTGAGTTCTTGCCGTAATATTGACTGCTCTTTGCGTTGCCCCGAAATTTTTCTTTTTATTTTGATACAATGGAGTATGACCAATAAATAAAAAAACAAATGAAGTGAGAAATCTTTTTTCGATGATAGAGCATGTCGGGATGTCATTCGGTCATTTAGGGGAATGTGAAAACTTGAGAAAGGAATTCGATTACTCATTATCGTGTATTTTATTCAATAAAAAAAGAAAATAGTTATAAAAAGGGGCTTAGAAAATGTAAAATTTGCGGAGACAATGTTTTTCCCAGGGACTTCTTTCTCCATTCGGAGGATTAATTGAGCCGCCTTTGGTGCAAGCCCCTAAGTCCCACCCTCTGTAGATCATGTCTGCAGACGTGTGCAAGCAAACGTATCCCCTTCTGTCGCTGGTGTCTCGATAAGTGTCAGGCGGAAAATATCAAAAACTGTAATCCGAGAACTACGCGTAGTAACGGCACTCAGAGTACCTCATCGCCAAACGGACGCGTATCGAGAGTATCTCACCCCTCGACCAGAAGAGCCATCGTGCTCGCAGACACTGTCACGTGTCTTGTCTCAAATGGATGCGCCGACGCAGTTATCGACTAGTGTAGCTGATGCGTAAATCTAACCAATCGAGTGCTACATCACCCACTCCCTCCTCGTCACTCCAAGCCCCCGTAAACGTAGAACGCACCTATACCGTCTCCCAGAACAGCGACACGTACATGACGTTGTCATACTCACGGCATAGCTTAGATAGTCTACTAACCTACAGCTACTGACTCCTTACAATACTACTAGCCAATACGCAACTTACACCTCATCTCCTCTGCTTGTATCACTCTGAGCTAATAATTGGTAACTGCATAACTGCTAAGCATCATAGGCTCTTCTGAGAAGTAACAGATAATAAGTGATACATATAGTGTTCTGAGAACCTTATATCCGTCCTTACTGCTCCTCTGTTCATACATTCTGATCCTCATAGCGGAGACTGCTGCCTCTATTCGGCCCATATCGAGTCTCCTGTGTCCGCCGCACCATCCCAACCCAAGTTTATTCACGCGAGGTGTCTCTCTCTCTCTTCAGCACTCACCTCTCGCTCCCTAGTTGTTCAGCGCCGCCTCCTTGCTCCAGCGGACGGGCATCGTTGAGTGCTTTCCCTTCCTTCCCCGCGCCGTGCCGTGCCACCGAGAAGCTTTGAAGCAGATGCCCACCGCAACTAGAAACGCCGGCCGCCGCGCGTGCGCGTGACCATGGCACAGTGTGTCCATGACTGGTGGCAACGAGGGAAATGAGAAAGTTTCTACAGCTCGACTCTCGATCTCACAACCACATCACACGAACACAACCTGTGCGCCCCGCCCTCGCCACCCCAGCCTCGCTCCGCTCCTTTCTTGCACAACTGACCCCGGTCCCCAGCTCCCCCGAGCCCCCGCCCATCCCCCGCCCATTTCCCCGCCGCCGAATCCCCCGCCCAGCCCCGCCCACCGCCTGAAGCCCCCGCCCAGCCCCGCCCAGCCCCCGCCCCAAAAGCCCCCGCAGCCCCCCGCCCAAGCCCCCGCCAGCCCACCGCCCAGCCCCGCCCAGCCCCCGGCCCAGCCCCCGCCCCAGCCCCCCCCCAGCCCCCGCCCAGCCCAGTCCCCGCCCAGCCACCACCCAGCACTCACCCAGCCCCGCCACGCCCCGCCCTTGCCCTGCCCCGCCGCAATCCCCGCGTTGCACCCTTCCGCCCAAGCCCCCCGCCCCCGCGCCATCCTCGCCCGCTCCCGTCGTCGGTCCGCCGGCAGAGCGCTAGCCCGATGAGATCGCCCCTCGGGGGGGCTCCGCATCAACATGGCTCCTGGTTCAAGACCTCCTCTAAAGCCCATTTTCTGCGAAGCCGGCAAATTAGCTGCATTGCACTCAACAAAATGCGACGACTGCCATCATTCGCCAATGAATCGTCACTCGCCTGAAGGAATTAATCGCCAATTAATGACCAAGCCACCAGAGCGCGATAAAATTAGTAGAGCGCTGTTCTGGAAACCATTATGTTTTGGCTGCGCAATTGAGGAGGAGGAGAGGCGAAGAAAAGAAGAATTACTGAAAAAAGATACTTTAAAAAAGATTTTTAGGAATCATTGTTTGGTTTCCTTATTCTTCATTATTAAAAAATTTGGGAAAGAAACATATAAAAAATTACTGTTGTTAAACAGCGCTTTGCGAAAGATGTTCTAAAATGTATTCTTAAACTTTTCGGTCACAAAATTGGGGAAATTTGCAAATACATGCAATGTAAATGTAAATGTTGACTGAGTTTTATTTGGATGAAAGTCATTTTCTCGTTGTTCCTTCATTATATCTAATTTTCAATTGACATCTGTTAGTTCATCTTTCAGAGAAGGGGAATGTAATTAAACCCACCTTTCTGGGTTGTCTGAATGAGAAAGTAATATGGTATATGCAACTTTTCCTGAGCTTACTCGAATACGACTTGGTGAATGAAACAGCCTTCGACAATGGTTTATCGAACCGCGTTGCCCCATTAAAAAGCTCTTACGACGAAACCTACGCAGAGATCTTGCAAGAACTCTTTGATCTTTGCGAATGGTAACGGTGGTCCTTTACAAGCCACTGAGGAAGCCGTCTAAGGTAAATCTAAATACTTTTATGTATTTAATTAAAAGTTAAAAGGTGAAATGCTTTCATGATTGAAATTATCATCCTTTCATCATTCGCCACGAGTCAAAAGTTTTGTCATTTGGTTTCATGACAAATTAGTGTTCTCTTATCTGTTTTTTATTATAAACATTTTCAGGCTTATACAAGTTTAGTTCAACACTCATACATTTTATATTGTTGGCTTAATATATAAAGTTAATGCGATTAACATAATCTGAAAATTCTTATCTCTATAATTCAGAAAGTTTCGTTATTGCTTTTAAAGTTTTCATGGAAATTGACCTCTGGCTAAAACGCCCAAGGGATTGAGCTTAAATTGAGTCAAAACGCCTGAGGATGTTTTTGGGTTTTTCCGAAAGATAAATCTTATGCAGTACGATCGCACCCAACCTCGCCAGCCTGCTGTGAAATTGGAATGCTGGCGATGTTCGCCAAATGACATACATGACCTCTCAAGTTTGCAATGGCACTTCCAGACATGAACATGAGCCAAAACATCCCCCGGTGCTAGAATTGTTGTTTCGATTGATGAAATTTTGAAAAATGTGAAAGAAAAGAACTTTCTCAGAAATGTATGGCCTTTTTGAATTAAAACAGAAAAAAGAATTATTTTCATTGCTAGTTATATCACGGAATTCATTGGCACGTTCTTTTTCATAGAAAACATTAAACACAATGTACACTTTGGAGAGAGAGAGAGCGGCTAAGCCCGAGGGAAACAGAGAGATTAAGAGAGAGGAAAAGTGAAAAGATAACTGAAGAAGAGCAGTGTATAAGAGAAGTGTGTGTGATGTGTGTTTGTGTGTTGTGTGCAGTGAGTGAGTTGAGAGGAGACAGAGAGAGCAGAACAGGAGATGAGAGAGAGGACTGAGAAAGAGAGACAGAGACGAGAGACTGAGAAAGAGAGACTGAGGAGAGAGAGAGACTGAGAAAGAGAGACTTTGAGAGAGAGAGGACTGGAGAAAGAGAGACTGAGAGAGGATGAGAAAAGAACTGAGAGAGAGACTAAGAGAGAGAGGCGGATGCGGAGAGTGATGACTGAGGGTGGAGAAGCGAGACTGGGAGAGGCGAGAGCTGCATGGGAGAGGAGATGAGGGAGAGCGAGACTGAGGGAGAGGCGAGGACTGAGGTGAGAGCGAGTGACGGAGGGACTAGCGAGACTGAGGGATGGAGCGAGACGAGGGAGGCGAGATTGAGGGAAGAGCGAGGACCTGAGGAGGCGGAGACTGAGGAGAGCCGCAGACTGGGCAGAGACGAGACTGAGGGAGAGCGAGACTGAGGAGAGCGGGTGTGAGGACTAAGCGGAGTGTGTGTGTGTGTGTGTTGGAGAGACTAAGAGAGGCGAAAGAAAGCCTAAGAAAGGTGGGAGAGAGATAAGAGGTGCAGAGAGAGCCCTAAAGGTGGGGAGACGAGGCTTAAACCGGATAAGAAGAGGTGAGAGAGAAAATAATGTTAAAGAGAGAGAGAGAAGAGGTTAAAGACCGAGAGAAAAGAGGAGAGATAATGAGATGAGAGAGAGGAAACGAAGAGAAAAGAGGCTGGAGAGATGAGAAAGAAAAAAGATGGAGAGAAGAGATTAGAGAGATGAGAGAGCAGAGAAAGATGAGCGAGATGAGAGAGAGAGAGAAAGCATGAGCGATTATGATGAGAGGAGAAAAGATTGAGCGAGATGAAGAGAGCAGGAGAAAAGAGCAAAATAGAGCAGAGAGAAAAGCAGGCAAAATGAGATGAGAGGAGAAAGAGAATAAACGAAGGAGGAGAGAGGAAAGATGGAGGAGAGAGAGAAGATGAGAGAGCAGAGAAAGATGAGAGAGAGAGAAAGAATGAGAGAGAGAGAAAGCATTATTGAGGAGAGAAGATTATGAGAGACGGAAAGATGATGAGAGGAGAAAGATGCATGAGAGAGAAAGATGATGCAGAGAGAAGATGAGAGAGAGAAAGATGAGAGAGGAAGGTGAGAGAGAAAGATGTAGAGAGAGAGAAAGATGAGAGAGAGAGAAAAGCATGAGAGAGAAGAGGAAAGTATGAGAGAGAGAGAAAGATGAAGCAGAGAGAGAAATGATGGGAGAGAGAGAGAAGATGAGAGAGAGAGAATAAGAGTGAGAGAGAGAAAATGAGAGGAGAGAAAGATTGAGAGCAGAGAAAGATGAGAGAGAGAAAAGATAAGCGAGAGAGAAAAGATAAGAGAGAGAGAAAGCATAATGAGAGAGAGAAGATAAGAGAGAGAATAGATGAGAGAGATGAGAGAGATGAGAGAGAGAAATATGAGAGGAGAAAGGAGAGGACAGGTCGAGAGAGAGAAAGAGGGTCGAGGTGGCGCCAGGTGCGTCTCCCGTAGAACTGATGAAGCCAAGGCTGGTCTCTGCGGCAGAGGGCCGAGCTGCCCACTTGCGCCTCAGCGTGTCTCCGGGGCGTTCACCTCTGCGCCCGTGGAAGCGCTTTACGTCGCCGCCGCCGCAGCATCGTGGGCCCCCGCGGCGCGCGGGCCCGCCCGGGGCTAATCCGCCCCGTAATGCTCCTAACGACGCCGCGCGCCGCCAATGGGAGGCTCTTCGCGCGGATTGGCGCGCTCCATCCGCACTTACACCGCAGCGAGAGGAGCAGCGTGCGCATTAAACCGGATTATTCCCTTTGTGTATAAAATTAGAGGGCGCAAAAAGTTTAGCGGCAGTGTTCCAGCGAAGTAGCTTACGTCGAGGATTATGCGAGAGAGGTTGGCCACTGTTGAGGTCCAGGGAAGATGTTTTGTGATATTTCAGTAGACGGATTTAAATTAATAATGGATGCCGAGATTGCTAATGTTATAATTGGAAGCTGTGATTAGAAAAACTGCGGTTTGTGCTTGTCTGTCACGGTTCAGTCATGTGAGCGAGTTCTGGACGCCCATTGATGGCAAAAACCAAATTGTTTACAGCATCTCAGCGGCGATAACACGAATTTCATTTATTTCACTAAAGTGAAATTATATTCCATATTATTTCTCCATTCTATGCTATATCATTCCACCATCGCGAATTGGCAAAATATCTGTTGTGTTTGTTGGACTGAATTTGAAAAAACAAAAATGTGGACTTTTCATTACTTCCTTTTAAATATAATATTTTTAGTGCGTATTCTGTGATTTAAAAATTAGCCAATGCGAGTTTAATTAAAGGCTTAATGGAAAATAAACAATGTGATTTTTTTTGAAATTCACTATTTATGGCATACCCTTTTACATCCGTTTTTGATGACACCTATAATTACCACCATTATTATCTTGATTTTCCCCGAGATGGTTTGTATAAATTCTAAACTATATTAATTTTAGTGAAGCATATACAGAAATGGTAAATCACTCCTAACAACGGCATCCCTAATGTCTAACAAGTTCTACGAAACTGATCGTTAATACGCTTTCTACCTCATGGGCCTGGCCAGAATAATACATTACGGAGAAGAATGCCCCGAAACGGACCATATTTAGTTGGTTATTTCATTTTAAATATTCGTTAAGCGTTCATTGAATGCACGTGATTGGTAAGTGTATGGGAGTCACTTCCGAAAGAAAGGGAGGAGAATTTAAAGTCACGTCTCTATGCAAGTATAAAACGTACATAGGTCTTTGAGTGTGGAAGAAATCGATTTGAGAAACGTTACATATTTCGCAGAGCGATCACATGCACAAAATTCAGGCAAGGAATTTCAGAAAACGGACGTTGATTAAATATTTCATTCGCGAATCGAACTAGTAGTGATTGGAACAGTTTTTGCATGTGACCAACTCGATCCTTTCCCCAAAAGCCTGAGCAAATTTAAAAATAAATCTAGTTTCCTCAATGTTTATATGTGTTTAATACAATATTTTAATATTATTCAGTAACTATGTATTCTATGTAATGAAGTATTATTATTATTATTATCATTATTATTATTATTATTATTTAGTTATTTATTATTATTATTATTGATTATTATTATTATTATTATTATTAATTATTTATTATATATTATTATTATTATTATTAATTATATTATTATTATTTATCTACATATTATTTATGTGCGTGTACTGGCGTGAAGTGAAGTGACGTTGTGAAAACTGACCCGGAACGAGGGTGTGTAAGAAAGACCTTACTTACATGACCATTCGCAGTTGATGAAAGAGAAGTTTTGGTGAAGCTGAGTGATAAGAAAGATTGCACGTTGAAATGTTCATCGTAATTTGTAAAGTTTTGTAGATTTGTAAGTTGTTAAATTCTTTAATGTTAAGTTAGTGTTATTCTGCCGCCAAGTTTCTCAGGACTTAATTGCAGAACTAGTTGAAGAAAATCTAATCTATTGAAACAACATCCCTGAGATCAGAGGACCCGAATCCAACAATGTGCTTCCAATGACACTTTCTGACTTGGACATTCACACTTTGTTTGCTTCATGCATTTGTATCCCAGAGACGCATGAACCAAGTTTCAATTTTGAAATAATTGATTTTGTTTACATTTGTGGTTATTTCTGGAATTTATGTGTTTAAGTTCTTTTCATATTGGTGTGTTTTGACACATTCGGAATCTGAGAATTTGTTGTAACTTGCTAAACCTTGATTACGATTATTTAATTCTCAATCTTATTTGTTATTAAAAGCTTAATTTAGCCTGCAAATACTTGTCTTTGATCGTGGTTTTTATCATGTTTGGCAGTTATTCCCCACTCTGCGACACCTGGTGACAGGTGTGGAAGTCAAAGAAGGCATTCGAGTGGACACAATGTCTTCAGTTTTTCACAAGCAACTCTTAAATTAACCTCTAAATTATCATCTACATGAGGAATCCTTATTATTATGAATACATTTTTTAGATAGAGTATGCAATTAGAGTAGATAAAGGACTTGCAACATCAACATTCAGACGCCAATTAAACTATCTTATGAAGCAGGTCCATGGTTTCTGGTATCAGTGAGAGCGTAGCGCTTCGCGGCCGGAGTCAGTGTACTTGGGTATCCGGAGACGCAGCGTACAGGGCCACAGGTGCCAACGTTTTGGTCGCCATTCTTGCGCACCGTCCTCAGGCGTAGTATTGCGCGGAGATGGACTGCGCACGGTTTTATGTTAGTTTCTGCTCTTGATCGGATTTGATCAGCCCCATGCGGAGAGAGTGCGGACCGGCCAATTCAGAGAGCGGCTCCCCGTGCCAGGGGAAGATGGCGCACCGCGCAGTACTTAGTCGGACGGCATGGAGCAGCGGCAACGTGCCGGTCTCTCTGTTGGTATCAGGTAGTCTCAGGTATTAGGCTGCTGACGAGTTTTTGAACATAGTACAATTGTACAAACGTCCGTAAATTATGTATCTCAAATTGGAGTATTTTGAATAACCCCTCTAACCCCTGAGCGCTATTAAAACCCCCCTAAATAATTACGTAACACTTGCAAACCAGCACCGCCCTTTGTTAAATGTAAGAAGTTGAAAATGTATTTATTAGTTCATTAAAAAATTGTATTCATTTTATTTATGGCGTGTATATAAAATTGATGATAATTAAAGTCGGAAGTTAGATTGGCCGGTCTGATATCTCCTAACACTCAGATGGTGCGCAAAATTTGGAAGGGAGGGCGCGCAGGCGATAAAATATCTGCATCTCAAGCCCGTGTACTGACACACGGCCGCCGCTTGTGTATAGGCGCTGGCGAGAGTCTACTGCGCCAATTTTAATCTTGTTATTCTCCAAAATACTACAAATCAGTTATTGAATATTATCTTCGTAGCCTTACAGATTCAATAAAAAATTAATGAAAAATGTTTCCTTTTATTGCTTACAACTTCTATAACTTTAAATTATTTGTATTAAACAAATCAATCGGACAACATTTTAATGTTTAGTATAAGCGCTCAAAAAAAAGGAAGTATTTTCAACAAATGTTAAAAAAATGTTTTAAAAAATTCAATGTTACATAACACTAATCGGAATACCCCCTTCCCCTATGTTGTAACGACAGCGTGACGCGCCCTCACCCTCTCCCCTTCTTAGCGTTTTCCGCCAAATTAATGGAGGACTCCATAGTACTTCACCTCGAGTCTAGGTATTTTCCCTCGAATCTATTATTTCAGCGGACTTGGGATGGCCGATGGCATTCAGCATCAGACACATAGCATCTGAGCTTCGGCTCAATGAGTATGAGTTCGGCAGTCCTCTCTAGCACAGACATCCCTTAACTTTCACAGTTTAAATCAACGGCGAGTCTGTGTATTGCTGTTAGAGTCATCGTTTGATTCGATATGCACAATATTTGGAGTGGTAAATCAATAATTAGGATCCGATTTGAGAAAAATCTCAAATTTTAATTTGTTTCTACAAATGATAGTCACAGAAAAGTATGCAAATTGATTACATCTTTGCAATCAATACAAACAGTATTCATTCGCTACAAGATGTTTCACTATACATTTCTTACGGTGTATAGGGGTGGTCAAAGAAGATTACTTTTTACGAATGACACGTGGTGGGAAATCTCATAAAACGCATTTTGAACCATCGCACCCAGCTGGTTGATAACCAATGAACCTTCTCTGTGTGTTTAAGGTAAGTTCTCCTTTGTTTCCACGTCAGCAAGTTTCCTATGACAACCACGAGTGCCAGGAAAGTGTTTTCATCCCAATCAGGGGTGCAATATCAACATTTTCGAACTCCTATAGAGAAATACGCCACACGTTCATCGGCAAAAAGTTATTATCTTCGCTATTAAAGTTCGTAATATGTATTCTGCAAACACCTTTGTAGATTTGTGAGGCCGAACGACGCCGCGATATTCCGTAACGACCTCGAGGTCTGGGATGAGCCCAGCGCTGGCACGTCTTGACTTTAACCTTTAGTCTATCGGTGTCTTTCGCTGACAAATAACTCACTCGTCATAGAATGCCGGGACCCTCCTTTTCTTAGGGATTCTTCTTAAATTTCTCTTTAAAGTCCAAATTAATGAAACGTATAATTTCAATCAAGGGAAAATATAATCCAATTCTGTGCGGCAAAAAGTCGATCTGCGTGTTTTACGGACTTAAAAAATGTTACAACTTGAGTATAGTAATTTTGCTTTATACAATTTTCATTGTTCTGTCGCCCAACCTACTTAACACCTTAGGTCTGGCTGCATCACAAGTTTTAAAATCAGATATTGTGAAATAATTTACGCAGAATCATCAGTTTGTCCCTGCTCACAGAGCAAAAACTCTCGTCAACAACTCTTGGGTGTCCAACAGTCCCACATTCTCCGCGACCAACGAGTCATTTTGCCAGTTCTTTAACACGGAATTTCCTTTACTCGGTTAAGGTTCATAGTGTAACAGTTGACAATGGGAATTTCTTATTTCTTGAAGGTTGAGTTGCAGCTGTCTCTTGCGCAGGTGGTTGCTGCTTGGGAGCAGTGCTTGGCTTGTCGCCGGCGCCGGGGCGGCGCAGAGCGGGGTGGGTCGCCCGTGCCGGCCGGGAGAGGGCCGGCGGCGCTTCTAGCCCAAGCCCAAGCCCCAAGCCCAGGCCACAGCGGCCCAGGCCCAGGCCCAGGCCCAGCCTGGGAGCGGGACCGAAGGCGGGGCCGGGGGGCGGGGACTCAGGAGGCCGGTGGTGGGGCGGGGCGTGCTCCTGGGCCAGGAGCCGGGGCGAGGCGCGGCTTGCGACGCTTCAAGAGGCAGGCTCGTCTGCAGCGGAGGCCTTCGACCGGGAAGTTGAGCAGCGGCACGGTGAGTGCTGGCCAATCGTCGCGCGGCAGCGTCTGCCTTTCCTGCCCTTCCGCTCTGCTCGAGCCGTCGCCGTCGGGGGCGCGAACTCTTAACAGGGAAAGGAAGGCATGTCCGGCAATGCCCCTGTCCTGCGATTAGCGGGAGTTGGCACTGCTTTTTCTCTCCCTCCATTAAAAAGTCTCGCCGTAATAATGGGTCATTCGGAGAGAGGACCCGAACAGTAATTATTTCTACTCTTACTTGTCTTGAAGTTTGATGTCAGAGTGAGTTGCAATGTCCACTCAGACGAAAGTAGATATATTTATCTGATTAACAGAGACATTTTTCAAACATAGCGACTTTGAAAATAAAAAAAAGTGTAACCTCTCGGGAGCGTTGTATTCGAATCGCCCATATCTTAGCAATGGGCTTAGCGTAATACGTTTTCTTTGCCAGCATTGGTGACTGAAAGGTTCTAGAGTTCAAGTCTCTGGGGTCGCGGATTTTCAACACTAACTAGATTGCGGGGTCGGCATTGAGCCTCCACTGGAGGAGATTTTTAGCGTCCGGCCGGGTGCTCAGGTCGTAATTTTCCGAGCTTCCTTTTCGGGAAACCGTGCCAATTAATGGGGAATGCCGGAGCCAGTACGCGTAACGAATGCAGGCCACGGGCCGCCGCGCATTCTTTCCTTTCTTCATCACTGTCTCTCTTCTCCCCTTACAAACACTTTACATTCACATTCCCGCGCGTATCACATATTTCGGGAGAACAAGTTCGGAGCTTAGAGACTTGTCCCGGCTGACACGTTGCGCCGGGCGGGGTATATCTCAAGAAAGGAAACCTCGCAGCCAAGGAGGGCGGTACTGGATTTCACGTTCCAGCAGGGAGACCCGACATCGTGCCCTTCAGGGGAGTATAACCTGCACAAAAACACGTCCCGGGGACGAGTGACTTCAATAAGTGGCCGTCCCGAAATACTTACTTACCTTTTGACGACCAAAAACGAAGTGACACCGATTTCACTTCACCCGAAAAACGAAATTATAAATAATTTCAAAACCAGGCGGCCACCCTGGATGACCCGAGGTGGCTAGAGCAGGTACCGACTCAGCCGCTTCGGACCGAAGAGTCACGGTTTCAATTCCTGACTTGGGCATGATGGGTTTTGTCCTTTATCTCCTTATGTATTGTGATGTTCACGCCAGACCTCGCATTCTTCCAGTGGAACCACAAGTGTGTTTGGTGTCTATGTTGCGGTCGCATGGTGCGTCCATCGCCGACGTAAAAAGTTGTTTTACCGGCGTTGTCGGGATAGAATCCTAGAAGGGGAAGGAAAGCACCGAAAAATATACTTTCAGTTTTGGTAATCCACCCTCGCAGGCCGAAGCGGCCGAAGTGGAGTTAACCGTGCGGCGACGTCAATCGCAGGAGGTCCGCAGAAGAAGACGGCACCCCCGGGGGGCCGGGGGGGGTGTTCGCGATCGAATCGCCTGCGCTACCGGCGGAGCGGGTTCCCGCGGCGGTAGGCGCCGACGAGTCGCGTCGGCCGCCAGCCGGCGAGCGAGCCGGGAGGGAGGTGGCCCGAGGAGGGGAGGCGCCGGGTAGGGGAGGGAAGGGCCGCAGGCAACCTGGTCGGCGGCCCACGCCGCCTGTCGGCGCCGCATTGACTTCGTCGGCGACTTTACGTTTCGCTCCTCAGGGCGTTCGAATTCTTCACGTAGCCCACCGCCGCCCCCCGCCGCCTCAGCCTCCGCTGCCGCCTCCGCTTCCGCTCCGCCTCCGCCTCCCGCCTCCTCCCTCCTCCTCCTCCTCCTCCTCCCTCCTCCTCCTCCGCCTCCCATCGCACTCCGCCTCCTCCGCCTCCGCCTCCGCCTCCGCCTCCGCCTCCGCCTCCTCCTCCTCCCCTCCGCCTTCCGCCCTCCGCCTCCGCCTCCGCCTCCGCCCTTCCTCCTCCTCACTCGCTCCCCTCCTCCGCCTCCGCCCTTCCCGCCTCCGCCTCCCGCCTCCGCCTCCCTCCTCACGCTCTCCTCCTCCGCCTCCTCCCTCCCGCTTCCTCCTCCGCTTCCTCCTCCGCCTCTCCTCCGCCCTCCTCCCTCCGCCTCCTCCTCCGCCTCCTCCTCCGCCTTCCGCCTCCGCCTCCGCCTTCCTCCTCCCGCCGTTCCGGCCTCTCCTCCGCCTCCCGCCTCGCTGCCGCTGCCGCTGCCGCTGGCCCCCCACCCGCGCAGCCACCCGCCCGCCGCCGGGAGAGGCGATAGAAGATTAAGAAAAATCGATTTTAAAGGGGAAAGGGAAAGGACCGCAACGGCGTTAGATAGCTGAAGCTCATTAGGAAAATTGAAATTGAAAAATC
>BOPP01000035.1:10026626-10042898 GCA_017312745.1 Gryllus bimaculatus
TGCAATTAATGTGGATCAATTGAGTGAATATTAAAGAACAAAGGTATAATTTTTAACATTTTTTGTAGTGCGGGGAGGTTCCATCCCTGGTCCAGGAGATAGGTCCTTTTCGGTGGAAATGACTCTCTTAGACGAGGATTTTTCCTCAGTGACAAGCGGCTTCACTTCAGGATAGCCAGTAAAAGAATTTTTTAAAGTGCACTTTTGCTGTTTTATAACTGATTATAGTTGACCAATTTCACGAATGAAGAATTATTGTTTTCCTCGAGGAGCAAATGATAAAGTTGTAGAAGATTGTGGGGGCTCCTGGAACATTTTACAATAATTCTATATTTACTATATGCAGTATACGTGCATTATATAGTATGTAGTATATGTATAGTATGTAGGATAAGTAGTACATGTAACATTGACGATATATAACGTGTATTATATCTCAACGACTCCTACGTGTAGTAATCGGATAATCAAACTGAGTGCATCCATCCATTTCTCACGGTTAGACCCAGTTTGAACGCTCCACGAACTGGGCACCTCACAGCAATATCAGGAAACATACTTTCCTGAAGAACTTTTCAGGTAGCATTCCTATTGCGGTTTGCCAACGCACAGAAGTGAAACACATAATTTCTTCAATGTGTTTCCGTCATATCATGATCCGTTACTAATTGCCTAATCAGAATGGCGATAATTAAACCTAATTATTAACGGACTAATTAATCCTTCCTTAACACAAAGTAAAAAGAACGAGGGAAATTCGGGGTCGGGAAGATGTTCTCAAGGAAATTAATTAGCCTCGCCTACTTCAATTTATGCTCTTCAAGATTTTGTTATTTGTTCTTTCTAATTACAAGTTCAGATTTCCAGATATTCACAGAAATAGCAAGTATCATTTCAACATTCTTTTATAGGTATTAACGTCGATGCAAGGCAAGTAAGCAAACAAGTCATATTTGTGATCTCGACCGTATGTCGTTCAATAATATTCATTACTGTACTTTCTCGTAAGAAAAAAATATAAATACCTTTTCTGTGACTCGGGAGTATTCATCCTACACTTTTAGCCACAACTCATTTGTTTCGATTGATCTTAACGGTCACCAGACTGTAAGATCTTTAACAGACGTCGGGAGAAGAGTGGTCTGCTTGGTTGCAATGAGTCAATATAACGGAATAGGATTAAAATAACAATTTAAACCTTCGGAGTTGGCTCAGTAAGCCCCCATACAAAGTGAGTTTTAAGACTGACAAAGTAATTTATTGGTAGCGGAGATACAGATTTTGAGATTGAATGTACGAACGATAGGAACAGTCAAAGAAATGAATACGTTAGAGGACAATCAATCATGTTTAAAATTATCGATCAAACAGTATACATTATTGGCAAATATGACTGTCATACATTGAAAGGATAGATGAACATATTAAAATAAATAAGAACTGCCAAAGAGCACCAATGAAAACATCGTTACTGCTTACATGTTCCAACAGATTAACATTTTTTCCGGTTGTTTAGGAAAGGAAGATGATTAGAAAGTACAACGTAAGCCTAACATTGAACGTAATGTAAAGTCTAATTACGATCAAACTGTAGGTAAATACTGATTTAGTTGGCATATTCTGCGAAGGACGGGATGACTTTTTATTGAAATGTGGAATAATGGGGAATTATGTTTTAGCCCACGCTGTCTGTATGTGAGGGATATTGTAAATTGTATCAGTAGTTACTTGCTTTAAAATAGGGTATTATTGCCTTACTTACTTCAATACAATTCGACATTTCGGTTACATATTCCCAATTGGATTGGAAATTGATATGCACTGTGGTTACATAATTCGAGTGCATGTAATTTACGCGCTTCAGCAAAATCATTCTAATTCTCATTAGTCCACAGAGAAAAAGCGAAGTGAGATTAATCACATCACATATAAAATGAGATTTCTGGTAATTGTTATTAGAACAACATGTCATTCATTTTGATCGACGAAACCGAAAAGGGGAGACGAATTCGAATACTGATATTTCCATGTTCAAAAACAATATGACCGGCTTAGGTGACTAATGTCATTAATTGATATCACTGGAGCGCGACTGAACAAAAACCGACAATAAGGCAAGATGGAAGAAGGGATACATAAATGTGAGAGAAATGTGTATTTATTCTTCAGATTCGTCAAAAATGTATGAATGAAACAGTATCATTCAAGAACACAATGAGTGGTACGTTTTTATTGAATTCTAGAAAGAGTGAATGAAAATATACATGCATATGGAACTATCAATCGCAGTATTTTCTTTGAGTTAGTTACAATAATGCTCAGGGTTCCTTGCATCTCACGTGATGTTTTCTGTACTTTCTTCTGAGTCATTCAAGTGATTTCTAGTCAGGTGATATTTTAATTTAAAACAATATGAAGACAATCTTTCAATACCGTTTTTTACCCATTTGTATTAACTAAAATCATGCTTTTTAAAATAAAGATGTCAATGTAGTGCATTTTCATTATATAGTACCACTTTCTGAATAAACAGGGGAATGCTTACTCATTTGATTGAACCAGCACTTTCCAATTACGAAACGTATGCACGTTTTTCCAACTAGAGACAAGCGTCCAGTAATTTACTGGTTCTCGATGGCTTTTTAACGGCTTTAAAAGTCTACGGGGTTGCCGGTGCCCGCGAACAGTTTGCAGTTGTTTGGAAGTTGGTTCGAACGGAATTCCGAGTTAAGCTTAGTTCATATTGCGCCCGCAATGAATGAGCGCGCCAGTTGAGGAGTTGGGAATTGTGCGTTGACGCGCGAAACGCCCCTCTCGCCGCCAGAAGGCCATTGGACCAGCCGGAGGGGGGGGAGACGCGGTCGGCGTTCGATTTGTTTCCGTATTTGGTATCGGACCAAATGGTAGAAGGGAGCAGATAATTCCAACTTTAGTATGTATTATCATGATATTAACTTGAAATTTCCGTCTTATTCCAGTCATCTCGCCACGAGCCAGAAAATGCAATTGGAGGTTCACATGTACGTCGTATCATCACATACGCTTGTTGAAGATTCTTTGATTCAGTAGTTTGGGCTGTGTGGTGATACGTAATCGGCCCTAAGTTTGGGGAATGGGGTCAGGAGAGGAAGGAAGGATGGAGCGAGATCCATGGCCCGTATTCTACATTCTTGCTTCGGCATCCGGAAGCACTGGGGGGAAACCACAACAGATCAAAGTAATCAAAGTATTCGACTACAAATTCAATTCTCACGCCCCCCCAAAAAAACACGCTGATATTTAAAAAATCATACAGATTTCCGGCTCCTGACGGGTATCGGTCACGTGACCTCCCAATCACCGGCACGCTCGAGCCGACGGTGCTTGAACACCGCCAGCGTTGGCCTATTGGAATCGATAATATAAAATAAAAAAAATCATACAAGTGAAAATGCCTCCCGGGTGGAGGCTCATGGACAGCGTGCTAGCCTTTCTCGGTGCGATGCCAGGTCGATTCTCGGTCGTAGCAAAGATAAAGTATCTTTCTAATACAATCGTCCCAGTTTCTTTAGCATGTGACCAAATAAAAGTTTAGGCAAGCCAAATATGCCAGATACGGTGATGGGAATACGTGTATAACTTACTCTCAAGCGTGGGTAAACACAGGGCCCAGTCCTGTAAGCACCGCTAGCCGGCAAAAGTCGGATTAATCTGATCGTAAAATGCCAAATATATACTTACATACAAGCAAGAATATGCTGAGAAAGTGGGCTCAAAACATCAACTGATGTCACGGCAGTGTCTGTAACCGGGAGATCCTAGAGTTACAGGCACGACGATGGTTGGATTTTCGACACTGGCATGTCTAGGTCTTGTTGCCAGGCTTGCTGTTCTAATCGGTAGTTGTCCGTGATATATTCTGATCAGCACCAAGCGAATAGAGGACAGCGCGATCTTTCATTGCTCTTTCTTCTCCTTTCCTCCAACCTTACTCATTCTTACACTCACATGCATTCACTGTCACACATGCCGGGAGACCAATCGGGAGTTTAGAATTTATCCCGGCTGGGTCGACGCAACGGTGATAGGGGATTGGGGCAAATCCGCGCAAGCCGATGTTGTCGGCGTCGCATCTCGCCATCCAATTGGGGAACATCACAGTCACAGCAGGGCGAAAAACATGCACTACGCGTACGGGCATAATGGCCTTGACACGCACGGAAGCGCTATTCAATTAATCAACAAGATTTTATAAGAATAAATGTGTATAACTAGTTGGACAAAAATTCCGCACATCGGGATACATTATTATTAATGTCGAAATAACTTCGTGCTGGAACCCAACTTTGAACGGTCATAAATGTCTTGGAGGGGTGCATTCACGAGTAATAAATATGCGCCAGTGTTGGGTCCTATCCAGACAGTGTTGCAGAGAAAATCGTTGAACTGCCAGGGGCGGTCGTGGTTGTGAATATTGACGTTGACCGTGGATCATTATGGCCGAATTGGGCGACGGCGCAGTAGAGAGCAATAGGATCGCGGGAGAAGATATTCCATTAAGGAACGCCCTTGGTGATTCGAAACGATCACAAGAACGAGATTGCATCACCACTCGAGGAGTGCACTTGAAATTCGCTCCATCAGAGTCAAGGAGCGGAATTCTTCCAGATCCGTGTTGTCATCTGCACGAACGCGAGGCGAGGAGAAAACTTGTTATCGTGGACGTTGACATCATAACAAAGGCAATTTCATCTGCAGGTTTGTTCTGTAAATTAACAGCCTCTCTGCTCTGACATTGCAAGCAGGTATTTGCATTGTGCTCGGTACCTGTGCCATGTTTCATTCCGTTTACACTGTGCCTCCTCGATGATGCTATTTTTATGCTAATGAACACATACAGAAGAGAAAGACAATAGTATTAATGTACCGAACTGTCGTACAATGCTAAAGCTGGGTCGCCGCCGTACATATATTGACTCAGCACTTTAGATCGGAGTCGCTATTTCGAAACTCGACACCGACTTCCACTTAGTATATTTCATTTGTTTATGTAACTGCTTTATGTTCTCAGTAATCCGTTGATGTATTATTCTGTACATCATTTATTCATTTCTTATTAACTTACTGAATATTACTGAATATACTCGTCTCTTCAAAGGGATATTATATTTCGTAGAATGCGTTCGTTCAAAAACAATTTGGTTTACAATGAAATCCTGAAAGGAGAAAAACCATAATTATATTTCATTTATTAGCATTATGAAGTAAAGCGACGACTCAGATGGTCGAGGTGGCTACGAGCGTGTGTCGACTCAGTGCTTCGGTCCAAATGGTCACAGGTTCGAGTCCTGCCTTGGTCATGGTTGTTGGTCTCTCATGTATGTGTTGCGGGGGAGGGCCTCGCTTTCTGCTGGCACCAAATACCCACAGTGTGTTCGTGTTCAGTGTGTGGTCGGATAAGTGTCTCATGGGAACGTAAAGGACAGCTGGCTGTCAGCCAAAGGAAAAAAAGAAGTAAATCGTTGAGTTACCTAGATTCTAGGGTATTTCGTTGCAAAAGTTAATTTTACGAATGCATGTTGTGGTATTAAAATTGTAGTAAAGGTTGGGATACTAATAAATATCCAAAGAAAATGGAGCTATTACCGACGCCGCGTGCAGACTTCACCATTTCTGTATCAATTGAACATTCATTAGTTTTTCACGTCCGTTTTGTTCGGATTTCGGACTCTTGGGGGTCTAATTCGTGAAGATCATCTTAGTTGGAGGCGCGTTCTTACGTGCGATGTGTCATTAATAGTTTCACAACACTCTTTCCTTCATTAAACAATATTGTCCATTACTCTCAATTAATATTAAACTTTTGGCCATTATTTCAGGTACAAATTCTGGAATCAGATATTGCACATATGACAGTTAACGATCATTTATTAAGTTTGCAAAATCACTACGTTTCGAAGTCACATTTATCCCCTTCATCGGTCTAGAACAACACATTTCACGTTAATAATGAACATTCTGTATAATAATAACCAACTCATTTGGCGGTACCCAACTCAAAAAGACCTGAAACTCAAGTTAATTAAGCGTCTACTAGGAGAATTAAAGTAAAATAATTATTAACATTTTCCACAATTTGTTTCAAAATACAAGACCATTAACCTCCTTGCCGTCATGGTGGACTGTCAGTTGGTATGATGAGCCAACGTGACAAGTAAAATTTGTATTCAAACATTCAAATGGAGGCGCAAGAAACAAAATAAAATATCACATGCGCAATATCTGATTTATAAATCTGTTCGTCGAATAATGGCCGAAAGTTTTATACATTAACACTTGTCCTTAGTTGAAAGCTCTTTCTAATACGAATACTAAATTGAATATCCTTTCAAAAGCGCTCTTTCTAGTAAGGAGCAGTTCCTTCCAAAAACGCATCTCGAAAATGTAGTTCAGCGGCAAATTTTCGAGAAGGGGGTCGGCAGGGAAAACTGCGGAGAGCCCTCCACACCGTCCACCCTGGAGGTGAAAGGAGTTGTTCCAGGAGGCGGTGGCGGCCAGAGCGCCTCTTCTACAGAATTGGTGGCCAAGAACTGCGTCGAACACTAAGTAGCCAACAAAGTAATAATGAAAATTGCATGAACAAATGTATCTGTTGTAGTGACAAATTGTGACACTACCACCTCAGCCCCATAAACTATACTAGCGTTATGGGATTCATCCAGTGTCGGGATGTGTATTCGTTTTGCAAGGAGGATGAAAGTACGTGGACGGGGAGGCAAGTTTCACGTGGTGAATTTAAACGAAAAGTCAATCCTTTTATGATGCAATTATGTAAAGCACATGCCTAAAAACAGTGATGTTCATTTATAGTACGTTTAAAAGATTTTTATTCTCTGACAACTAAATAAAAAAACACAAAATTAATACATTACGTTTATTATTTTTTATCCAATTGTGTATTTGATAATAAATATGTTATATATTTATCAAAAATTGAGAATATTGTCTGTTTTTAGACTTTTACCTTACATAATTTCAACATGCACACACACACACACACACACACACACACACACACACATGCACACACATTTTGCTCCTGCAAAAGCCAATTTTAAAATAGAATGATTGTATTTAAGATTAAAAAAGTAAGACTACGATTAAGAATGGTTTGTAACGTTCTAAAACGTATGTATTTTCATTATCACGAGAGTTTCCAAACATTGGACAAAAAAATTTAAGAAATGCTGTTAAGAGTTCGACGAAAGAATGATAGTTGTTAAAATTTTTGAGGGCAGATACTGATACATTCTTGGCTATCCGGGATGAGCCGCGTCTCGGTAATATTTAATGACGTTCCGGCCATCTTGCTCTGGCCTTCTTCAAAGCTATGAAACGTCAGTAACATTGACCGAGACGCGCCTCATTCCGGAAAGCCAAGAATGCATTGACTCCGCCCGCGGAAGCCTACGAACCCATATACTGATGCGAAATATCAACCTGTGAAGGCGCTGCAACTTAACATCTTGAATATGAGGCACGCAGAACTTGGCACCTGAATACAATAAAGGATGTGGTCAGCACGCAAAATCATTACAGTACATTTTGTCATGCGCACTAACAATATTAAGAACGGGCTCAAATACCACCTGTATGTTGTTCCTTTACTAAGAGTTTACTATTTCCGTGTGGAGGAATAGGGCTCTGGCATTCCGTCTTCTCCATGCGCGGACGGATCTTCTACGCGGACTGTACGCGAAAGTCCAGGCGTTCAGCAAAGCGTTTGGCTTCCTTCATATTTCCACCATCCAATAAAGGAGTTAAAAGAGTCGCTGGAAGTTCGTAGAATCTCTGGCGTTTCTAAACCACTTGGAATTTGAGTGGCATCAAAGCGATGCTGCTCTTGGCTGCCATCTGGCGGAAAGGGGCAAAACATGTATCGAATATGTATGCGGTTAAGCTTCCGTCGCCCCATTTATTTTATGTGTTAATACGCGCATTGGGGGGGGGTATACAATATGTTTCGGATGCGCTCAGAAAACAAAATGCGAAAACAATTGATCAGGACCAAGGAGGGCTTATGATCGGTGGAGCAGATATTTGCCGCCCAAGTTTAAAATGTAAAGGCATGTACTAATACTTTTTTGCACTTTTTTCATTTCATTCACAGATTTAAGACCAAGCGTACGACACGTACTCAAACGTGGACGCGCGCTGAATTGAATTGAATTGAATTGAATTGATACCTTATTTTACTTAGCGAGACTCGGCCCATCAAGCCCGCTCTTCCGTCTGATCACGCAAATTTGGCTACGCTTCTTTCACCAACTAGCGAAGAAAGGAGGTATTTCTTGGGCGAGAAACAGGCGATTTGAATTAAGCTCAGAGGCGCCATGTAGGCTCGGGGATCTTTTACATGCAAATAATTCCACTAACATGGGACAGCCGGCTTTACTTCCCCTCCGAAGGAAGGCGCACGAAGGGCGAAGAGGCGGCGTGCCGTCTGCGAAGTAATCGGCGAGCGACGAAGGAGCTTATCGACTGCAGGCGAACCGCCAACTGCCACCTGCTGAAACGAGTCTTCGCCTCGGGGGGTTCGCGAGATCTGGGAGCGACACGACGAGAGCGTAAGCCAGTCGGGAGAGCACAAGCCGTGATGATTGTTTGCTGCCGAAGTTGAACTGTGTCGTGGAGTGGTGTTTGTTTCAGTGTGTTTCTCAACTATGCTGGGCTATAGGATCATTTGGTTACCCCGACTGTTCTTCAGTCTTTGTTTTTTGAATTGAATTGAATTGAATTGAATTAATGCCTTATTTTACGTGACGAGACTCGGGCCATTAGGCCCGCTCTTCCGTCTGACCACGTTTCGCTACGCTCCTTTCACCATCTAGCGGAGAAAGGAGGCATTTCTTCGGCGACGAAATAGGCGATTTGAATTTAGCTCAGAGGCGTCATTTAGGCTTGATCTTTTACATGCAAGTAAATCTACTAACATGGGACAGCCGGCTTTACTTCCCCTCCGAAGGAAGGCGTGCGATTTTTTTTTGTTTTTTCTCCTTGGTTTACGGTTAACTGGCTTGTTTTTTATTGCGGTTTGGATTGCCGATGCTATAAAAATGTATAACGTAAACACTTGTTATTTCTTCTTATTTCTAAGCATAAATATTACTAAATTATATTTATAAATTTGAATAAGGTAAAAATATTTATAAGATGCGTATAATGTATTATAAGAAGGAATTTTAAAATGTGTATAACTGCGTACTATTTATTCATGGATTTATTGTTATAATAAACGTCATCTCTCAAACTTCCTGTTTCATAATTCAAAATGGAACGTGAAAGAAATAAGGCACCTGGAGATATAAGTGCCTAAGGCATACGCCTATGCATGCTCCTGACATTTGAACATCAAGTATCGAACTAGTGAGTAGTTAAGTTTTTAGCACATTTCTTTACATAAGGTTTCCGCTAGAAGATCGAATTTTCATTTTACAATGATCACATTTTCTGAGAACTTGCTTCTTGGGCTTACGTCACTCGTGTGATTGTTAAGGCAAGGTGGTGCCACCGAAGGAATATTTTATCTGTAAACTCTACTGCTTGCAGAAGCATTTCTTTCTCTGATAATCTTTCTTACGTGATGTTCTTACGTGAAAAATACTGAAAATACTAAACTGGAACTGGGCACGAAGTTGAGTTTCAGAAGAAACTGATCGCGCGAAGAAGACGAACGTTCGTAAAGGGGAAAGGAAAGCTAAAAAAATCACATGCACTGATATATTTCACGGCCAACAACAAAAGCATCCCGAGGTGCGTGCTTCTGGCAATATCAGCCCGCCCGAGGAAAAGTGGTGAAATATTGAATGTGATCAAGAAACGAAAGGTTGCTTCGATGTTCCGTTTCTTCCGGTCATAAAGGAGAGAGGTCAAGGGTCATTCACTGAAATCACACTTTTCCCCTGAAAACCCGAAAAAAAAATTGAACGGTGAAATATGAAATGTATCGCCAGCACATCAATTAGGTTACTTGGAAGATAATTTGCGGCACATTGTTCTTTCCTCGATTTTTACTTCTGTTAGAATCCATGTGGTTGCAATAAAACTGTCCGCATTGAGACCTAACTTATCCCCACATTCTTCAGACGGTTTGTCAAAATGATTATCCATTTTAAGTATTGGCTTATTAAGCTGATAAAACTAATTCGCTCTAAATTTTAATAAAGAGCATTCAAGTTGCATACTAGAGTTTTGAATGATTTTACTTGAAGTTTATTTTTAATACTTCTCACATTTAACTGCAATAGGAATAGAAATAATTTAACACTTTTATCATAGTGTGTGATGCCAACTCGACGACTGAGGCGGATAGAAAAACGTCATCGGAATCTGCATTTATCTTCCAAATGCAGACTCCATGACGTCATTGCTCCAATGATACGAAACAAAGTGTCTAAGTAAGGCCTTCGCAACCCACGTGTGTAGACACCTCCACGCTCTCTACTAAGGCCAGCTAGGCTCTCCACTAAGGCCTCTGTTGCAACTGAGAGAGGCTCTTAAGGCCCAGTCACAGTGCAAACGTGAACATAAGCATAACAGATAGGCATAAACATTAACATAAGTGATAGACTGAAGTATTCACAATGTCTAACATAAAAGTAAGCAAAATAAAAGTTTCTATTGCCTGTGAGACATTGTGGTTTACTATTGGTTGGATGTGAAATCGATTTCAAGTTATCGATTGTGTCCATGGTCCACATGGCATTAGTTTTTCTATTGAATTCGCTCCAATTTCGATCCTCGATTTTGAGTTACCGTTCTGTGATTGTTTCATTTCTTATGTCTTACTTGAGCATAAGCACAGAAGCTTGAAGATCGCAAGCTTTTAAGTTTGTCTTACGTGTTATGCTTATGCGAACGCATTGTGAAGGAGTCCACTTCTGGACGTAGACCTAACTTTTATGTTAACGCCATGCTTATGTTTATGTTTGCATTGTGAATGGGCCTTTACACTTACTATTTTATTGTACGCAAGTCGCATGGTGCCGCTGATCTCTCTCGACCGAGGAGTTTTTGCTGCCTCGGTCCCTCTTGGTAATGTACGAAGCAGGAGCCACAAATCACAAGAAATGGAAGCGAAGTAATTTTTAATGTCTTCACACATGTCTTCCTCAGTGAGTGTCTTATTTGCGTAAACTTAAAATTTATATATACCCAGGAAACTCGCAGTGGGTAAGATGAGAGGATCTGCGCTTCCACAATTCGCGACTGACGTTTCCTTCGTCGTAGTACATCGCGTATTCCGCGAGATCCTTGGCAGAGAGTGAGCCAGAATGTGTCTCTAAGGTGTTTGATTTGATTATGGATCAGAGGGCAGCAGTTTTAACATTGCCTGTAGGGTACGTAACGAGCAAAGAGAGATGATGACCTATTATCAGAGGGTCCATAGCAGCGAAAACTCGTTTGCAGAGAAATATTCTTCGGCGCACGAGAGCAATAAAAAATGCGCTAAAATGATAGTGCGACTTCATTGCGCGTACTTTAACACGCGTGTCGGGAGTCTAGAGCTTGTCCCGTCTCGGACTGAGACACGCTGGAGCAAGTATGTGGAAGAACACCCGCAAGATACCGCGGCCCCTGGGAACCTAGCGCCGGACCCTATGTTCCCACAGGGAGGAACACCCCTATCTACCGGGATACAACTTGCGCTACATTTACGGGACCAATGCCAGACTCTGTAGATAAAGCGTCTGGATTCAATTCCCATTCCCTGGGTTTTATTCAGTCACTGACCGGTGGCAGGATGCCACTAGCCCAGAAAACGGAGAAAGAGGAAGGGTCAGAGAAAGGGAGCGAGCGAGCGAGAAAGCGAGAAAGTGAGAGAAAGAGAGAGAGAGAAAGAGAGAGAGAGAAAGAGAGAGAGAAAGGGAGAGAGAAAGAGAAAGAGAGAGAAAGAGAAAGAGAGAGAGAGAAAGAGAGAGAGAAAGAGAGAGAGAAAGAGAGAGAGAAAGAGAGAGAGAGGAAGAGCCAGAGGGGTAAGAGGAAGACAGGGAGAGAGAATCAGGAAGAGAGAGCTGGAGAGACGGAAAGAGAGACGGAAAGAGAGACGGAAAGAGAGAGAGACGGAAAGAGAGAGAGAAGGAAAGAGAGAGAGACGGAAAGAGAGAGAGACGGGAAGAGAGAGATAAGAGAGAGAGAGAGAGAGAGAGAGAGAGAGAGAGAGAGAGAGAGAGAGAGAGAGAAAAACCGGAAGAGAGCGTCCTCTAGAGCCTGAAAAGAACATGTTTGTCAAAAATAAAAAGAAATGTCGGCAAAGAACCGTAATTAGCTTCACTGAGATCCATTTCGTCGCAACTCGACTGGGTGGGGGCAAAGCGGCGGCGGACTAGCAAGTCCTCCGTACAATGGAAAAATAAAAAAGATAAATGTAGCCGAGGAACCAGCGTTAGATTTTCTGACTTTATTCCGTTCATGTGGGCAGAAGGGTTTGGAGCACCGTCTGAGAATGCTGAGTCTCAGCGATGTGACGTGTTGGCCTCGAATGGGTGTTTTCATTTGACAGGGTTGTCTCCTCACAGCACCACTTACCTAATCTGATATACAGTTAACGCGTCTGTAATCAATAAATACTTATTTCACAGTGCAGCGCTCTGCGTGTGTCATGCTAAGTCACTATCGTTCTTTTTTCCAGTAATGTGGCCGCTTCTCTCCACCCCTCCCACACAATCCCACACACTTACACACCATTCACACGCATTCACACGCACTCACACACACTCACACACACTCAAACCACACTCAAACACACATTCACACACACCCTCACTCACACACCCTCACTCACACACCCTCACTCACACACACATACACACACTCACACACACTCACTCACACTCTCACACATACTCTCACAAACACACACTACTCACAGCGCTGGCCCCTTGCACTCGAATGCCACCGCTAGGAATCCACCCGCTCAATGCTGCAATATTGCGTCGTCAGTGGCGCAGATAGACCTTCCTGCCCGCTCCGATGCTTTTGGAATTGAACGCCCGTACAAATAAAAAATCAAAAGATGGTGGCGAGGGAGCGAGGGCAGTTGGAGGGGGCTGTGATCTGTCGAATGCAGGTTCGTGCGCTACCAGGGAAGAACTGAGAAGTAGCTTCTCACATTTAACTGCATAAGAATGAGGCGAAATAATGTAATATGTGTGTTCTCATAGTGTGTGAATGCCCAAGCTCGAGACTGAGGCGGATTAGAAACGTCATCCGGATGTCTGCATTTATCTTCCCAAATGCAGACTCCATGAGCGTCCATTGCCTCCAATGATTGGAGGCGAAACAAAAGTGTCTAAGTAGGGCCCTTCGCACCCACTTGTAGACACCCGGGTCGCCGGAGCGCTCGAGGCGCGAGAGGGCAGCTGAGGCTCTCCAGCGAGGCGCGTCTGAGGTGGCAACTGAGACGAGGGCTCCGTAAGGCAGATCGTACGGAGTGCAAACGTTGAAACATAAGCATACCAGATAGGCATCACCCGCGACAGCAGGTGTTAAACTATGGACAGTGAATAGACTGAATATTGCACCAGAATGATCTAACATACTATTAGGTAGGCCAAAGAATATAAAGTTCCTATGCGATGAGCACATTGTGGTTTACTATTGGTTTCGGATGATGAACTGTTTCAAGTTATCGATCACCTGGTGTCCAATGGGCGGACAGGTGGCAATTAGCTCTTCTTTCTGTGGTCGACAGCTTCCGGCTCGAGATATTTCGAGCCCATCCGGATTTGTCGGAGTTTACCGTTCTGTGATTGTTTCATTTCTTCAGGTCTTATCTCTGAACACGAGGAGCAGGCAGTAAGCGGATGGACTTCGGCAATGCTTTTAAGTTTGTCTACGTGTTACTGTCCTTAATGCCGGAGCCGACTTGTGAAGGAGTCCACATCCCATCGAAGAACAGACATATGATTAATCGTTAACACCCGCGTCCTTTGCAAATGACTTATGTTTCATCACTGTGGGCAATTCGTGAATCGAGGAACATATGTTCCACCACTACTAAATCTTTAGGGTGTGTGAGAACCGAACATCCTAGGTAAGCATGGTGGCGCTGATGCTCTCTCGACCGAGGAGTCTTTTCTGTTTCGGCCGGTCCACTCAATATGGTGAACTGGGTACGCCCAGCACGTGAGCCACCAATCAGGGCAGTATAATTGATATGCGATAGTTAATGTTTAAATCGGTCCTCCACACAATTGGTTCCTTTCTCAGTCGACTGTGGATCCACTTATTTTTTGCCGTAAACTTAACCAATTGTATTCTATTAATATTTGGCCCCTCCCTCCAGGAAACTCGCAGTGGGGTAAGATGAGAGGATCTGCCGCTTCCAGCAACTTCAGCAGACAACTACAGTGGCGTTTCCTTCGTCGTAGTACATCGCGTATTACACGCACGCGAAGTACTCTCTCTATGGCAAGCAGATAGAGCCCAGAATCGTGTCCTTCTATAGGTTTTTCTGTATTGCATCATGGACTCAGAGGCAACGCAGTTTGTAACATTGCTGCTCGCGCGTACGTACGAGCAATATGAGTATATCGTATGATCCTATCTAGTCAGGAGTGTCCATTAGAAGTCGAAAACTAGTTTTGCAAGGAGAGGAAATATATTACACTGTCGGCGTCTATCGAGACGCAACTACCCAAAAGAGGTGACGGCTATTAAATGATGTACCGATTTCACTTGCGCTGTACACTTCAACTACGTCGTGGGTCGGCGGAGATACTAAGAGCTCTTGCTTTCGTTTGACTGTAACGACACGCTGGAGCAAGTATGTGGAAGTACACACCCGCTAAGACTCACCCCAGCCGCGCCTTCCGTGACAGCACTAGTGGCTGTGGTCGGCAACCTACGTTCCCACAGGAGGACACCCTATCGTAGTGCCCGTGATTCAAACTTGCAGTTACCATTTACCCGGGACCCACTAATGCACCTAGCACTCAGTATGTAAACTCATCGTCTGGATTGCATTTCCACTTACATTGCGGTGTTTCGTTATTATGTCACGTCACGATTTGACCGTGGTGCAGGAGCACACTAGTCCCCAGAAGGACGCGAGACAAGAGGACAGCAGTCAGTATGTAAATCAGTGTGAAGCGAGCCGAAGCGAGTAACGCGGTATGAGAGAGAAATGTAGCGTGACGAGAGAAATAGAAGAAGATGTAGAAATTAGAGAGAGAAGAGTACAGAGAGAGAGAGGAAATAGAGAGAGAGAGGAAATAGAGAGAGAGAAATAGAGAGAGAGAAATAGAGAGAGAGAAATAGAGAGCAGCAAGAAATCTGGCTAGAGATAGGAGAAAATTACGACGATAGAGAGAAATAAATGAGACCGAGAGAAATACGACCGAGTGGCAGAGAAACTTAAGAGAGAAGCGAAATAGAAGAGAGTCAATAGGAGAGAGAGAAATATCCGCAGAGAGGAAATAGCGAGAGAGAAATAGTAGAGATGAGCAAATAGAGATTGCAGAGAAATAGAGAGAGAGAAATTATCGAGAGAGAGAAATAGAGAGAGAGACAACTAGAGAGAGAGAAATACTGAGGAGAGACGAAATTTATCCTACGAGCAGAGAGAACATAGAACTTCGAGAGAAATCACGAGCAGCAAGAACATAGAGAGTAGAAATTACGACCCGAACGAGAGAGAGCCGGGTGTCCGAGAGAGAGCAGAGCACGGGAGAGATGAGAGATGTAGACGAGATGAAAGCGAGCCAGGAGGTCGGCATAGACGAAGACAGGGAGAGAGAATCAGGTAAGAGAGACCTGGAAGAGATGGAGAGAGAGATGGAAAGAGAGAGAGAGTACAGCAAAAGAGAGAGACGACCGACGAGAGAGTAACGGAAAGAAAAGACGTGACGGAAAGAGAGAGACGGAACAAGAGCAGACGGCAAAGAGAGAACGCAACGCAAAAGAGTAAGCATGACGGATCCGCCTTATAGAGAGAGACGACCACGAAACAGAGATCCGGGCAGACTAGTAGATAGAGAGCAATCCTTTCCCATACGGAGCAGAGTGAGAGAGAGAGAGAGGAGGCGAGAGAAAACCGGCCGGAGAGAGCGTCCTCTAGAGCCTGAAAAAGAAACATTGTTGGTCAAAATAAAAAGAAATGTCCGGCAAAGAACCTTAACGTAAATTAGCTTCACTGAAGAATCCATGTTCGTCGCAATCTCGACTTGGTGGGGCAAAGCCGGCGGCGGACTAAGTCTCTCCGGACAATGGAAAAATAAAAAAGATACATGT
>BOPP01000035.1:10042923-10082596 GCA_017312745.1 Gryllus bimaculatus
AGCCGAGGAACCAGCGTTAGATTTTCTGACTTTATTCCGTTCATGTGGGCAGAAGGGTTTGGAGCACCATCTGAGAATGCTGAGTCTCAGCGATGTGACGTGTTGGCCTCGAATGGGTGTTTTCGTTTGACAGGGTTGTCTCCTCACAGCACCACTTTCCTAATGTGATATACAGTTAACGCGTCTGTAATCAATAAATACTTATTTCACAGTGCAGCGCTCTGCGTTACATGCTAAGTCACTATCGTTCTTTTTTCCAGCAATGTGGCCGCTTCTCTCCACCCACCCCCTCCCACACAATCTCACACACACTCACACACGCATTCACACGCACTCACACACACTCACACACAATCAAACCACACTCAAACACACATTCACACACACCCTCACTCACACACACATACACACACTCACACACACTCACACACACTCACACACACATACACACACTCACACACACTCACTCACACACTCACTCACACACTCACTCACACACTCACTCACACACTCACTCACACACTCACTCACACACTCACTCACACACTCACACACACTCTCACACATACTCTCACAAACACTCACACACTACTCACAGCGCTGGCCCCTTGCACTCGAATGCCGCCGCTAGGAATCCACCTGCTCAATGCTGCAATATTGCGTCAACAGTGGCGCAGATAGACCTTCCTGCCCGCTCAGATGCTTTTGGAATTGGCCTCCCGTACAAATAAAAAATCAAAAGATGGTGGCGGCGGAGCGAGGGGGCAGTTGGAGGGGGCTGTGATCTGTCGAATGCAGGTTCGTGCGCTACCAGGGAAGAACTGAGAAGTTGTCTCTATAGGAGGTAGGCTGATAGTGAATATCAATAGAGTAGAGGAGAGAGATGGAGAAAGGAAGGTAGATGAAGGAGAGAGTGAGAGAGGTGATCAGATATTGATTGATTGAATATTTAATTAAATATTTATATTCCAGTCCTTCGGCTTTTTAAGAAACAATATAGTTCATCGTATACGATATCGTTCGTGGGCTGCAATAGTGGCACACCTCGAAAAATCAGGTATTGATATAAATGAGTTTGAAGTTTTCTCTTTGCATTGAAATGCATCATTCTTTAATACACACTCCTGCTATTTCTTGATGGAATACTGTACTGTAAGATATGCTATTGTTGCTTTTGGACAAGAATATGCCCTTAAAGTGCCTAGAGTGAATGTGAATCAAAGGATAGCAAGAGATCAGTAATACATTTAGAGAATAGTGAGGATAAGACAGAGGGGAGCGATACAGGAAGGAGGAGGGAGAGACAGACGGAATGGAGGAGGAGAGAGAGACAGAACGGAAGTGGAGACAGAGCGGAAGTGGAGACAGAAGGGAAGTGGAGACAGAAGGGAAGTGGAGACAGAAGGGAAGTGGAGACAGAAGGAAGAGAGAGATAGAAGGAAGAGAGAGATAGAAGGAAGAGAGAGAGAGATAGAAGGAAGAGAGAGAGATAGAAGGAAGAGGGAGAGAGATAGAAGGAAGAGGGAGAGAGATAGACAGACAGAACGCATTAGGAGAGAGAACGAATTTGAGAGACAGAACGCGGAGGAGGAGAGAGACGGGCAGAACGGAGGAGAGAGAGAAAGTGAGGTAGAAAGATGAGAGAGAGTATGGGAGGTGAAGAGACACGATCACCGCTCTTTCCGGTCTCAGCAAAATAGAAATAACTAGTAACGGGTTTGTTGGTTTGTATGTCTTTGAGTTGAAATGTACTATTCGGAACTTGAAGGTGTGTACTTGATAAATGCAGGAGGAGAGATGTTGGTCAATTTTGTAAAGCCCACAGCAGGAAGTTCGTGAGAGCTTTGAAGGGAGGCGAAGGGGGAGCTCGGCGTGTCTTTGACAGTTTCTGTCTCTTTTCGTTCAACCAAGTTCCCTGTGAAATTAGTTCCAGTGGAAATGACACTCGGCTGCTTTTTCAAGGAATTCGGGATGCTTCATATCATTCGATGAAATTTGTTTATTTACTACATGCGAACGTTTTTGCCGTAATGAAAACATCCCTGTAATTATTTTGAAAACGCAAATTTTTAGTGACTAGAGTAAGAACCCTTCCTTTCGGTGGAGTAGTGACAGTAATTCCAAGAGATTTTGAAAAAAACGTTTTGCCTTAATTCTATGCATGGTTCTACTTTAGTTTATTGCAAATGTGCGAATTGACTCTTATATTTCATTTGGTGTAGGGAAGTTTCTTCCATGTTGCCCATGTTTCACTGTTTTAGTCATTTATTGTCTGTTGTAATCGTCTGGCTTACCAGAAAGGGTCTTTTGTTTCATTCAAGTTTATAGAAATGTAATTTCTTTCTTATTTATTTTTACAATTGAATAATTCGTTTTTGAATACTATATTATAATTATGTTCTCAATTTGTTTCCACAAAAAGCAGTATAATGAAACCAAACTCCTTTGCAATCTCCCACGGTTACTGAAACCAATCACTCTTTGCACTTTTTTCTGTGTTTACATTATTATACATTAAATGATGAGCGATATTTCATTGAATTTGAACCCTATTTATTCAAGATACTAAAGGAATATCCCTGCAGAATAAAGGTTGACATTTTCTGGGTTTTTATTAAATTTTGCATAGTTCCAGATAGTTTAGTGCACATTTCCTGAAGGACAATTGGGGTTCCGGTTTGATGATTTTAAATTTATTCGTTGACAGATGACTAACGTGATGTATATAGAACAAAGATAATGTAATTCAATCATTAATGCTTTTCTTAATCAGAAGTTTCAAAATGCACGTAGTATTGTAGTTAAGACCTTCGTTAGTGTTGCTGCACACGAGCGTTGCGTTTACGCGCGTTAAGTGTGCGAAACCGCACATGTACGCTTTTGGCCGTTCCGTATTAATCTATGTCGCGCGGTATTTAACACGCGTCAACGAACCGCTCGTATGACACTGACCTTGCAGATGTAACTCCATTATGAAACAAAATGACTGATTCTTTATTTCGCATGTCTAGACAAAATATGATTATTTACTAGATTTTGTATAAGCTGGTCGTGTTACATCAGCACATACTTTCTCGTATTATGAAATAAGTAAGAGTCGTCATTGCTAACAGTATTGTAATAAACAATATTTTTGTCAATGACGAATCATATAATTATTTCATTGTAAATGTCGACGAAAATTCACCACAATACCAATTTTCTCGTACTATTTCTAACTTTTGCAATTTTCTTGCAATTCAGGATGCAAATTTAAAGTTCAGGGTGTTCAACGAAAATGATATCTTCACGATTTGTTTAATCGTCCATTGTTCTACACATGGATTAAAATAAAGAAAATAAGTGTTTAAAAATTGACTATAATATACGCAAAATTACGTTAAAATTCTCACATTATTGAAAAATTGTACATTACTATCTTTCACGATGTATCTTTGAACACCAGATATCAGTAATGAAAAAATCTTTATCTTCAATATTGTAGTGGTAGGAAGAGATGGACAAAAGTGAACATTTGCAATTTGTGAAAAAAATGTGGGATTTCCATGAAAGTGATACCTGCAGCATTTTCTTAAGTGTCCTTTACGCACTCAGTGGACTATGTTTAATAAAAAAATGTGATGCCATTTTTGATAAAATTAAAAATGTTTTGGTAACGTCATGTAAAATACTCCAAAAATAAAAATATCTGTTTCAAATTAAGAGGGCTTCGAATTCATTTAAATCGAACTAGGAATGTCTTTTCTTTTAGAAAATCTTGCTGAACGATTTCGGTGGTACAGTTCACCAGAGATGGACAAACAGCCAATCGTCATCCATCTTCTTGCCGTCAATCTATTTTTCGATATAAAGAATCCATAAAACATGTATTCTTACTGCAGAACGTGTTGGAGGATTTAATTTTCTATTTAGAGGAACACAGTTTGTCAAATTTTTCGTTACCAGGGTTCGACAATACGTTTTTCTATCGAAAATTCGCGGATATGCGGACCACGATTGCAATATTTTCTCTTCTTAAGAAGTAAAGGCGAGAAAGTAAAAGTACTGACTTCTGAATTATTTTCCTAGTCTCAAGTTTTTTCTCTCGTGTCACTTAATTTTGAAATGGAATGGAACGACACGGTATGAAATACTATTTCGGAGAAAACATTTTCCCGGCAGTGTAATTTCATATTACACTGTAAGCATTTGAGACTACTTAATTCTGGTCACATGTTTGCTTTAAAACATTCCCTTCGACGAAATGCGTTTCCGCAAAAGTCCAGTTCTGGGCATTCTCAGAATATTTATTTTCCATTTGCAGAATACTTACAGGTATAAAGACAGAAGAAGTAAGAAAAGAGTTTGTGTGGAAATTGCTGTCCACAAAACATGTTTTTCCTGGAGAATATATTCACAACACGGTTTCGTTAGGGGGAGGACACCGTTTCTGCATAACCTCTTATTATTAAAGCTGTATTTGTTTCCAAGGATTAAAGCGCATTTCCAAAAATTCGCAGTATCAAAAGAATCCTCACAAGTAACGCAACGTTTGTGAACATGTTGTAACAATTGTTTACCCAAATAACATTTAGTGTCCGTTCTGTTTCGACGACACCCACTGATGCATGTGCACCCACGCGATTGATAATGAACGCATCACATCTTGTTTACATTGTATGATGGCAATGTCTGCATCCTCCCTAGGTGTTGACCAACATATTAAATTGAAAACACGTTATAAAATTAATTAATAACTTAATGTAATACTACCACCAAACTTACGTTTTGTAGGCGTAATACAAAACAATAAAATCTTTAACATACAATGTAGGCTTTCACGGCGAGTTTTTGACTCAGTCAATGCGGCGCTGCCAACAAGGACACTTCGCCCCCGCCAGCAACGCCACTGATGATGTCTGCCACAGTTGCAGGCGAAACGTATGGACAAGTCTCCATTAGACCACGGCCTTCAAGCCCGGAAACAACTGATTTTGATGAAATAAAATCTTTACCAAATAACTTCTAAACTCAAACGATGTTGCAGCATTACAAACTCTCTTTTACTACAACCCCGAGCAGAGCAACACCGACGAGCGAAATGCAGACTTACCCGGTGCGACAACGCTGATCGGAATAACAATGACCATTTTGGGTCACGAGTTCGCCCCGAAAAGTGTGTCGGCCGGAGATGCTAGACCGTTTCGCAACGCGTTAAGGCGTCTCGTACGGTAGTGGACGTCGCGTATCTCGTGCGCGGAGACGAGATACAGCGGGCGGGAACTAAGTGGACGGGTGCGGAGCCGCCGCGGGAGTAGTTTTCCACTTCGGCAGCCTCCGCGTTCGCGGCCGGTGGCGACGGTGACGAAGGCGGCGACGGCATTCGCGCCAGAGCCAGCGGCCGAAGCCAGTTGCAGCCCTTGTAGGGATGACTGCGCCGATGGTGGTGACGTGAAGGACCCGCCGGGCGGTGAAAGAGGCGGGCTGGTCAGCGGAGGAGGGGGGCGGGACGAGTGTGAAGACGGTGGGGTAGCGGTGGCGACGGTGGTAGTCGCGGTGCGTCACCGGTGCTGCCAAACTGGTTTCACGGAGGCGCTCGATAATTGTAGTCTCCGACCGAAGCGGCGGCGGCGGGCGCGGGATGGGGAGGAGGGGGCGTTAAAATATATGCCACGCGGCGGCGGCGGTGGCGGTAGCAGATTTACGCGGTCGAACGCGTTCCGGCGGGCGAGGCGCGGCGGGCCAGCAGCTCCGACAAATTGCCTCTCGCACCGCCCACGCGCCCCGCCGCCCCCGCAGCCCCTCGGGCTCCGCGCTGATGCAAGCGGCGGCGCAGGGCGGCGGCCGGGGCTGCCCTGTGACCCGCAGGGCGGACGAGCGCGCCAAGGGAGGAGGCGCGGAAACGCGGGTTGGGAGTTCGCTCCTTCTAGAAAGCAACGGAGGTCCTAACACCCGTTGCATTATCAAAGCGGTGCAGGTCGCTCACGGATTCAGTTTCGCTGTTCGGTCCTTCGCATGTTGAAATGTTGGTGGAAAATGGGCGCTGGCATGACATATGCCGTGGTTCAGGATGAGCTATTCGTGAAGGCTAATATTTTTGGGCCGTGTTAATTGTTTACTAATCACAGATTTTACACGAAATAAAACTTTTTAATTTTTTTTATTTTTTTAGAGATGGGTCATTTTGCCTACCTTGAAATAAATCACATGATTTAATTTTCTTCACATGGTAGTGGATATTCTAATGACACCATGTGTGTCGCAACTTCTCATCTTATTTCTTATAATTCATGATATTTAGGTATTCATATTTTATTTATTAAATTAATATAATTTATTATTAAGTAATGAGTGACTAGGAGAGTAATTGAGAACAGAAGCTTGGGCCTTTTTATTATGAAATATTAAAGAGAAACGGCGAAATTAAAAATAAATTACAATTGTCTGGTTTAAACAAGCTACAATTAGACATAATTGTAATGTGTAATTGACCACAAACACGAATCACATATAACTATACGGGTTTTTTTATTTCTCTTTTTTATGGGCGCAAATATCATAGTTCGAAATATCGATCTTGAGTCTCTTCTAAAACGAATGAAAGTGATTTATACACATCATGTAATGTCAATTGTAATGAGTGAAATAGTTACATGATGAAGTAATGAAGTTACTTCCATCTCGAGCAATACCTGTCTTCCTAACAGGCCAGGCTCGTATAATAAAAAAAACCCGCGGCTCCCAACTCTCTTCATCGGTTCAAATCGAATTTTGTTCTCGCGCCGATTCACATTATGGCTGGTGAAATTGCGAGCCGTTGTCTGAAGACTTTTACTCTGGCATTCGCAGTTTTCTGGTGAAGTTCTAGTAAATATCATTCGAGCCCGATTGTCGCAGTTTCTGTTGCTTGTGACGTTATTAAAATTAGTCACAGTCGGTTACGTAACGTTTTTTTCATGAATACTAATTAAAATCTGTTTAAAATCTCTCTGGAGGTGGAGGTTTTCTGTGGTGCTCGCTAACGTTTTCGCTTAGAAGTTTCGCATCAGGTGCGCACAAGCCGCTCTCGTCACTTAGTCTCCTGCATCCGCCTCTAAAATTAGTGCGAGTCTGCGATAACACCTGGTCTCTTCAAGTTATATTTAAGAATTTTGTGGAAAGAAGTAATGACTTTCACCGGGAATCGGAAATAGCCGCACAACATTTAACACCTTACTGTTACACAACTCTAGCTGTTACATCCAGCTCAAAAAGACAGAATATGAAAAAGTTTAATTTCTAAAGATTTTCCCCCTAAATATGTTTCCATGATTGATTTGTTTGTTGGAAGAATCGAGTATTTGTTCGGCTATTTCTTCTAACTTGCGTTTAATCAGTACTTTTTGTGATGCAATTCTTCTCATTACAATATATGAATGAAGTTGTCTAATATTTCATTGAACTGTACGTAATAACGTAGCAAGGAAGGCTTTCACTTGACGAGCTCTTGTGCCAACAACGAAAGTTCATTAACGTACGCAAGTCCAAAAGAAGGTTACAGATCGAAGACCGCACATAGCAGTTATTACCAAGACACGGTATGTTCATGAAACCAAGAAAAGATGCAGGCTCATGATGACTCAATTTCTGCTCACGAGAACAACTTGGACATGTAAACGAATCCTTACAGCAAAGAAAACCACTATTCAGTCAATTCAACATAAATCACCATGCATTAAGTTGAATGTTACCATGTACGAGTATTATCTTGAATGAATTCACTGAAACCATTATATACTTCATAAGCTGGGAACATTTTCTTACGATGTCATTTCGTACGAAAAATACCTTGTCAAGGGACGAGTGGACCCAGCTGTGCAGCTCTATTTGCACCCTTCGGCCGCCCACAGCGCGTTAGCTCCGGTGGCAGGCGCGGTTATTAAAAGCCCGCCCGCCCGACCCAGTTGCGCCCGCGTCCGAAAAATCTCGCCACTGGAGATAAGGCAGCGGAGGAAGCCCGCCCCGCGGCCTACACAGGAGATTTGCGGCTACATCGCTCTGGTGGGGCTAATTTGGGAGTGGAGAATGGCCTACGCGGTTTGTGGTTGTGGATTTGTGAACTGCTTCCGGGGGGCCGTTTGTAGTGCGAACGGTGCTACCGTGCGGTTCCACTGCCGGGATAAATTACGGAGAACTTCGTAGCTTTTGTAACGTATTAGCCAGCGGCCTCATGGCATCTATTTTGGGGACGCTTGGTTGCGGATTAGTCAGCCACAAAGAAGAGGGTTTTTCCGTTAAAGGAGAACGCGGAAGACGGGAGACACACAGGCTTGGGCTGTTCTTCCGGCTTATAGAAGCTTTTCACTGTTATAACAAAGCGAGGGGGTGGCGTGACGTAGTAGGTATAATCACGTGGGCTTCGCCCCTAGTATAACTGAGTGTACCAGAGCCAGTAGGTAGGTTCGCGGAGAGTGGGAGAACCTCCGTGCTGGTGCACAAAACTGGCGCACGACGTGTGCATATGCGAGCCCAGGCTCGGCGAGGCTGGGAGTCACTAGTGACGAAGCCTGCGGACTTTATGTCCTGGGTGACTGCGGTCACGGGGGAGCGATGCTGTGTGTGCTGCTTCGAGGTGAAAGAGTGTTGAAGTGCCAAGCATTCACCGCCCGAGTTCTTCACCATCGGATAAGATCGCTACTGCGATCGAGGGCAAAACAGCCGTGGTGGTGCGCCAGAACGGACTTTGTGTCTCCAAGCGTGAACATCTCCTGGTCACGGAACTAGGCTTATAGGACGCGCTTCAAACGTAGGAGTGGACGAAATGCCACAATCAAAAACCATCTTCAATCGGGTTTGAGGATCGCTCCAGCGAATCAGGGATAGTAGGCCTCCTATCAGAGCTAGGTTTAAAGTGATTATTTAGTGTATATATTGTTTGTTTCTGTTAACTAATAATAATTGTTATACGAAAGCTCTGTGTCTGTGGTCGCTGTGAGTATCCATGACGTCACACTTTGCTTTTTGGGGAATTTTACAATCTGCAATAATTACTGTGCTCGCGATCGTCAACGCACTGATATTGTCGTATGCAATTACAACGAATTGGATCATTTATCCCCGAGAGGTATACTTCTGCTGATAAGAGCTAGGGGTACGATATGCTCTGCCTAAAGTTCTTCTATAAGGGTAGTGTCAGCCGATGACAGTGCCAGTGTTAACTGGCGAGTGTTTACACGTCACTGATGACACTGACGTCCGATAACTGGCAAGATGTTAACTCGCAAGATGTTAACTGGGAAGATGATAACTGACAAGGTGTTCACTGCCCAGATGTTAACTGCCCAGATGTTAACTGCCCAGATGTTAACTGCCCAGATGTTAACTGCCCAGATGTTAACTGCCAATATGTTAACTGCCAATATGTTAACTGCCAAGATGTTAACTGCCAAGATGTTAACTGCCAAGATGTTAACTGCCAAGATGTTAACCGCCAAGATGTTAACCGCCAAGATGTTAACCGCCATGATGGTAACTGGCAAGGAACAGTGTCTGGGAAGAGGCATCTATACGGTCATTCCAGTTTGGCACCACTCATCACTTACTTTCATTCACACGTTCTCCACGCTGAGAACCAAGGTATTTTAACATGTGACTTGTCTGAAAATTTTTAAAGGCAGTTTTTCACCAAGTTCTTCGAGATGCATCTCAGGGCTTAGATACCAAGCGAAGTTTAATACGTGTATTAAAACATCAAAACAGTGTAAGCTCTGTAATATGTTACACATTTTTTTTCAATTCTCGTGTATAGAAGAAATATAGCATGCATTTTGCAACACATTTCTTTAAACGAAGCACAAATATCTTTTCTTAAAACGAGCCCTCTGATCTTTGTCTTTAAGTCACTTCGCGACCCGTGAAAAGAATGACAAGGCGCCGGGAGGTGGGGGAAGGGGTTGCGGCAGGGCCTCATGAGCTGATCGGCCGTCAACCGCTGCCCTGGCGGTGACAGCCTTCTCATTTGCAGCGGCTGGCGCCGACTAATGCAACACCTGTTCCCTTATCAGAGGTATCGCTCGACCCCATCGCGCACTCAACTCCCCCCCCCCACCGCGGCCGCTCACGTCATTTCGACGGGGTACTCCGCACTTCAGAGAGTGATGTGCGGGCATGCAGCACACTTTTCCGTAGCTTTTTAGCGAGATACTGTACGTCGTATCTGGAAGTTTGAAATACGTCAGCAGATAATCCGCGATGACGGGAGAATTGGCGTTTGAATGAGCGTGCGCCCGTGACTAGGGCGCACGGAAACTAAAATGTAGATAAGCTGGTGAGCTGCAGGCGCAGAAGGTAAAAATATATGTGGTGTTAATATCACGTGAATAAACGTTTCGATCGGTGGTAAAGATATCAACTGAAAAGTGAACAAGATTAGGACATTGTCAACTAATGATGTGTTATGTTCTTATGTGCGTAAAATGACCTTAATATACCTCACTACTATGTTATTTACACATTATGGTATGGGTTGGTAGGGGTTGTTAATGATTATTCAATTTGCATGAATGTAGGCAATGCGTAAGGGGATTTATCTGAGGTAGTGGATTGTGTTAACAATAAACGATGACACATTTATCTGCCAGTTTTGAAAATAAACCTTTTAAAAGAAAATCTTGGAAATTTTTACCTTTATGTTAATTGATTAATTAATTTTAAATTGATTTTGAATTGATAACTCTGTTCTACTCAGCGAATGGTTGAAACCAGGGTTATTCATTTCTTAAAAATACTGTATTCAAAAGTTTCTTATTAACGGAACACACGTGTTCAGGAGATAACTACAAATTTTTGCGGCTGAAGTATTTGATGAAATTTAATGATCTCATGAGTTTATTTATAATTATTAATTTAATACAAAATAAACTTACTATTAAATAATGAAGGTAATCTAATCCACCTCTCTTTAAATAGATGATGCATCAAATGCGTATATTTTCGCTTGATGTATCACTGGACAGCAGTTTTTTATGTTTCTGTAGCGCAAGGTAAAGAATACGACATTACGTAAAAAAATGCAACGGCTGTATTTGTTTACGTCCACATTAATTTATTGTAAAATTTCATATTTCCGAGTTTCATTTCATATTTTCGTTCACATTAATTTATTGTAAAATTTCATATTTTTGAGTAAGTATGGTGTTTTGAATTGGATGAGTGATATATGTGTAGAACGGTATACGTGACATTTTATAAATCTGAGAAAAACGTGTTTATTTTATGCTTTATTTCAGTGGTAATGTGTTTTCGTGGTTATAATGAAAAATTGAAATGCCGTAGTTTTAGTAATGGAACAAAGCACCACGACTTGACAGTGATATCGACTTAAATAAACAGATATCTTAGAATTTATAAAATGTCACTTACACCGTTGTGGTTTTTCGCCATGCAATGGTAGATCGAGTTTTTGAAACACGTTTAAAAGAAAATTCGATGGGATGTTATCGTCATAGTTACTCTAAAATGCGTTCACTATGTACCCCTTTCATCTCTGACATATTGCGCAACGTTCTGCAGAAAATAATTAGTTTCTTTGGAATCTTTTATTCCTTTTTTGTGTTAATTAGGTCGTTATGTCTCCGGACCTGCTACTAATTAACGGTGATTTGTAAGTGCAATTGTATTTTGGTATAATATTTTTTACGTAAATCCATGAGATAACGATGCAATCACCGTAATATTTATCAGTATTTTCAATGAGTACTCCTATTTTAATTGAGCTTAAGTAGTAGTTGAAGTATTGCGAACAATAAACAATTACATGGGATACTGTTGTTTTGTCAACGTGGTATTCGAAACTGTGTCGCTCGGCGGGGAATGGAGATTAATTACCTTCAGCTCAGGAATGAGGATCTCAAGTCTATTGTAGAGGTTGCTTAAAGTTACACATTTACCTTTAATTTTTCTGTATCTTTTATTTATTTTAACGTCTTGCTCATTTTGTATCTTGATGTTTTTCTTAAATACATTTCCTTCGTACATTCTTATTTGTTTTCTCATTATGTGAGTAAATTGAAGTCAAAGTGCCTCTTCTTCTCTCCACATTCACTTTCTGCCACTTTCTTTCTCCACATTCACACGTTTCGGGGCGTATTTGTGCCCAGCAATTGGTTTTGAGTGTGATTCGTAAACCGACGACCTTCAACAGTTTCATTGCAGCGTTTCATTGCCGTAGCACTGACACCAGTGAATAGGATTGATGGTACTTTTTCACTGGTGGTTTTGGTACTTTTTCACACATATTAACTCTATATGATTTCTAAAATTTTCATTGATATGCTTATATCAAATTCTGAAGTTTTTCTCGCGCTTTTCATAATATTTTCTTTTTTTGCCTCGATTTCAAGAAAATAAGTGCTCTGAACGCCCTGAACATTTCAGAAGATTTTATGACACACATTGCTCACGTAATTAAACACACTGGAAACCAGTATGTACTTTTCCTGTTATTATGAGGTAACCAGCATCTACTCAACTTCATTGCGTTGCATTTGTTTTATCTGCCCTAGCATCTTTCAACCTTCGCCCGTTGGCACACCGTACAGACTTGCCCAAGCGCCGCACAGTTGTGAGTTAACGCCGTGCGGACGTGTTTACATTATTACTCTCGCGATATAACGACTCATCATACCCAGATCAGCAACAGACGCCGCGGCGCGGGTGGCAGTGAAACCAGGCACAACCTGCGGCCGGGCGGGGCGCAGGACGAGGACGTGGCGACTGCGGGGGGGGGCTCGGGTCAGGGTGGGGCGGAATTAGTAGAGGCAGATGGGAGAGCGGGGGAGGGTTAGGCGAGGGAAGGGTGCTGCGGTGGGGCACGGGGCCAGCAGAGTTTTGCAAGGCAGCTCCCCTCCACGTCGGGCCGCCCCGCCCCGCGCCGCGCCGCGCCGCGATTCGCGCCCGTGCCGCGCGTGGGCTGTCAATGGCGCCTGCGGTGGATAAGGCGCCGGCTTTCGCGGCCGACGTGTAGTGCATATGATCGGCGCCCGGAGGAATCTCGAATTCACACGTGCTGCTGGGTGCGCTATCGCGATAGTGCAAAGAAGGGCTGTGTATATTATTAAACAGTGCATTGGAGGAAGCAAAATAAAATGACAAGTATTCGAGAGAAAACGCTTAACTAGTGCCATCACTTCTTTCGAGAGTTAGTTTCATTCAAAAGCACCTGATAACATTTTCTCAGAGCTATTTTGTTGATTATCTAGTAAACGATAAAGTAGAATACGTTTCCTTGGTGTCGTTCGTACCCTCAAGAACCAGGGCTGAAATATGAGCACTCGACCAATCCCTGAAAGAAAGAGGACATGGAAGTAGGAAACCTCTGTGTTTAAAGGAAAGGGTTTTCGGAATGTTAAGTGAAGAAACATGTATTAAAATTATTTTGTTTTTTTGAGCTTAATCATTAATGCACAGACTATGTCATTGGATAATTTATAGTCACAGGTGTGCAGAGACTGGAAAAAGAGGGGGACTACATTTTTTGGTCCCTTTTGCATTATTTTTTCGTTTACGTAGATGTAACACATTCCTAAATAAATAAAACAGAGTGAAACTTTAATGACAAAATTAATAAATGCAATTGATTTTATATTGAATAATTTGCAGATTCTAAGATTGATTGGAGAGTTCCTACCCAAATGATGTAAAACATTTCTCGAAATTGTCAGATAAAAAAATGGAAAATCAGGGATTGCACATATTTACGAAAATGAAGTGTGTTATTACTTGAGGCCGCAGAACCCCTTTCAAAACTTTCTGTGGGCCACTGATACCCTGCCTCCCCTCCTGTGCACACCCCTATTTCTATTTATTCTTTTCTACTTTACGATCTAGCGATGCCAACGGCTGAATAAGTCATGTGAAAATTCTACCATCACTTTGACGAAACAAAAGTGTATATCCGAGTCACACTGTATGAAGCCCGTTTCGATCGTGCTTTTTTGATAATACATTATTTATTTGCAGATAGTTGTAGATTAGTTAAACATGTCATAAATTTGATTCTGATTTGTTTATTTTCCAAACTGTCGAAGTACTGACAATGGCAATAATTCTAACTCATCGTTTCATCTCTTATTATTAGTTTTGACAGACATGTGTCAGGTAAATTCAGTGGCAGAGCAATATTATAATACAAATAATGTCATCTTTTGAAATATGTATTGGAAAATCCTAAAATCATACGCCTCCTAAATGAGATATTTTTATATCGAGATCATTCAATTCGTTCGCATAAGTAATTTTTGCTAGATAAAATGCATGCAAATATGTGGTATTTTACAATTTGTATTAAAATAATGATAGTATTTTGATTGAGTGTTGTATTAATTTTTTAAAACGTCCTCTTTTTCCATATTTCATTTTAGCTCAGTTACAATTGCAGAAGCAGAGAGACACATATTTAAGGACAATGATAGTTTTTGCTAATCAACTCTATTCAGCATTCACAATTCAGAATTTGATGGGTACATTTTTTCAATTCTAATGATAAATGCCGACGTCAATGAACGAAATGGAGACAAAAGCGGGGACGCGAACGGCCCTGTGCTCTCGAGCTCATCATCACAGGGAAAGCCAGGGTCAGGAAGGAGAGCGAGCACCGGCTGGGGAGATGAAGACACTGAAAGATGCGGGACGAGCAATCGCGCGTGCTGCACACTTCAAATATTTCAATGCATATGGAAAATAAATTATTTTTTTTAAACAAAATAATATGTTGGAATTTCTCGAAATTGCACTTAATTTCAATTAATTTCTTAATTCACGTTTGTTCTAGCAATTTATTTCTCGTAAATTAGTAGTAATGGATATGATAATAAAAGATCTGTTTTTGTTTTATCGCCCTAACTGGATAAAAAGAGAAAGTATTGTAATCGCGCGCCGTAAACAGCGAATTTTCGACAGACAAATTCTTATTGTCGGTAACGAAAAAGTGGATACATGTTGATCTATAGTAGAAAGGAGTTGGAAGATGGTCCAGATATTGAGAACTGCAGAAACCATGAAGGAGGTGGTGAGCAAATGGAACGATTCCACGTGTCTGGCAGAAAGACCAAATGGTCGGAGCGAGTGAGGAGGTAGTTGTGGTCGAAGAAGAGACACTGGTGGTCCTCGAGAACGCGGCAGCTGTGCGTGTTTGGATTGCGAGCAGCCCGGTTTCCCGCGACTTCGGATTCCAGCTGCATTCTCGTGGTAGCATTCCCAGGCATTCGCTTCGCATGCCGGGAATGTGGAATCTGCCTGTCGTAATCTGCGTGAACGCCTACAATAATGAGGTGGGTGGTAGGCGGATGTTGGAGAGGTTTGGTGTTGGGGATGGTTGGGGGAGGGAGTGACGGATCTCGCGAGACGTCTGAAGACTGTGCAGTCAGCGGACAGAGCTGTCAAGGACCCCTGCACAGATAAGACTGTGTAAGCTAAAACCTTCGAGGGACATGGCGTGTGTATATTGTTAGAACGCTCCTGATAGTCAAGCTTTGTAGTACAAGAATATTATTCTGCTATGTAGAGTTGTGAGAAGAACGAATTGTTTTTATCACGCAAATATCATCTTGTTTTGTAGCACTAAACATCTTAAGGCAAATAAATGTTATTTAATTTTATATTTTCATACATTAGACAATTTGAAGAAAAGGTTTTGATCAGTTAATTCCAGATTTTGACCAGCTATTCACTAGATGGTGCAGCAGATCCATCAATGCATATAACGAGATGTATATTGTTTCTTTTTAATGGAGATGAAGTTTTGCATCTTCTACATGTCATTCGTCAATTCTTGTATATTTCTCTTGTCAGTAAGCATGTTTTCATGATATCATTATATCACAAACCTCACTGCAACAACTACTGTACATACGGGAATTGTTAAAATAGAAATATGTTTTTCATTTTTCACCTTACATATTAGCTAAGCATCTGGAGTATCTCTCTTCTTGATGTTGGAATAGGTTTGTGGACGTTTTTAGAGAAGTGTTTGTACTCTTGTGTTTGAGAGGTCTAGCGAATAAAATTTATTTAACATTTTATTTTCATTCACTGGTGAGCCATAAGGCTTTTTATGTAATGTTTCAAAATAACAACCGTGAGATATGGCTAAGGGCATCAAATGATGCCACTGCAGTCCCTCTTTCCGAGAGGTCAGAGGTTCGAGTCCCAACGGTGGCAGGATTTTCGACAGTAACTTGCCAGCTAGGTCGAATTCAGTCGCTGTCTGGATGAGAATTCTGGCGGCCACCTGTTCTGATCGGTAGTTACCCGTGTTTTTTCCGATCAACACTAGGCGAATACCGGAACAGTACCCTAACAAACGGGCCACGGACCGCGCGCGATCATTCCTAACTCTTCCTTGTCCTATCCTCACCCCTTACACATACACACACTCACATGCACAACACTACCACACATGACGGGAGACCAGTCCGGAGCTTAGAGCTTGTCCCGGCTGGAGCGGTGCCCCGTTGCTGGGAGATACCTGTTGGGGAAATCCCCGCTGGCCGACGGTAGGTCGGCGCCGGATCTCGCTGTAGAGCTGGGAAGACCACAGCCACTTCCCGATAAAACATGGACTACACATGCGGGACTGATGACCCTAGTATTTGACACGCTCAGAATCTAAGCTTTTTATAACTCGGGAACGAAAATGTCTAGTTTTTCAAATGTTGCTAATTCCGTGCTCTTTTAAATTTTATTTTTATTTACTTATCTTCAACTTTTAATCATCTTTCAACTATTCATAGTTAAAATGATGGGAAGGGATTCTGGAACTCGAGAAAACGTGCGCAGATGATCTTCTCGCCATACGTCACATACAGCTGTTACTTTTTTTGACTAAAGAAATCTAAATCTTTAAAAATAGTTAATTAGACTAAATCTTTAAAAATAGTTAATTAGTTAAAAATAGTTAATTAGAATTTCTTTGATCTATTAAAGGTTATATTTAATAGATCAAAGAAATTTAGTATGCGAACTGAAATGTAATAGACTTAAATAGAACTAAACGGAGATAGGACAAATAATGTGTGAACATTTCAAATGTGTACGTGAAGTGTGTAAACTCTGCTCAAGGGTTTAATGACCAACTTCTAGAATTAGATGTGACTGAGCAGATGCACACTTTAAAGTCCCTGAATTTTCCGGTGGCCTTTACCCGCAAGTGATTGAATTGACTACAATAATAATAATAATAATAATAATAATATAATAATAATAATAATAATAATAATAATAATAATAATAATAATAATAATAATAATAATTTTATTTGGTAGATCCCAGGCTTTTACTGCATGCATTTTTCTCTGTGTTATACCGGAGGAGAAACGAGACAGAAACAGTTAGTTGGACGAGTAAGGACGCTTAAATCTGTAGCCCCCGTCATTCCTAAGGAGGATGGGGTAGCTTTAAACTCATGTCAACGAAGATTCAACGACCACTCAACGCCTTCATTTCTTTCTACATTATGTGCCGTAACGGACCTCTCATAACTGTAAAGATTACATGTATTTATGATTACATTTTATGTACATTGGCCATAACAATTACACCTGTTTTCAAATTATTTGAACGATAATAAAGCTTATTTATTCTTCTCTAGTTAATGTATGAAAATGAAAGAATTCTTTGCATAGAGTGCTATTGTTTTACTCTGTTCCGATCCGATCTTGGCCTGCACTGCCGCGTCCCTTCCCTGTCTCACCTGTGCCCTTGCTCTCCCCTGGCCCATCCCATCTCCCCAGCTCCACCCCGCTCAGTCAGGCCTAGATACATGTCTCCTGGACCAGCCCTACCTTGCCACATACCCTCTTTGCTACGATTATCACAATCGTATGGGCAGCTGTAAACAGACGCATTGTTGCATTTCCATAAAGTATTTTATGGTTGCTATCACCATCGTATGGGTAGCTGTAAACAGACGTATTGTTGCATACTTCCTGCAAATTTCCATTGAGAATTTTAACGTTTAATTAATCAAAGCGTAATTGCGTTATCTGAATAAATAACAAAGCATTTAGATATATATTTGATGGTAAACATGTTTAATACTCTGTTCGTTTTCGAGATGTTCGCGATAAGGCTGAAAGAGTGGCCATTTAAATTTACTTTTCAGGGATAGGAAATGGAACTTTTACGAAACCGCGTGAAAACAGTGTCTTTTCTCTTATTTTGAAGCTCACATATGCAAAATTTCATTAAGGTCTGAATAAAACTACAGATTTGTATGAAAAAATGATCAAATGATCTTTTTTATGCAAGAGAAAAAATAATTTGGAATAAAGTAGCCTAAGTTATGCCCGTCAAGAAAACACTACCTTTCATCAAAAGCCGCATCACAATTTGTTCAGCCGTTTTGGAGATTACTCTGGACAATCAGACAGATAGTAAAAAATCGTAAAAATCAATTGATTTGGTGTGAATGTCAACTAAATAAGCATATGGGATTATGAAAAGGCAATTATTTTGAAATAAGAGACAGATAATCCAATTTTGTGAAATATACATTTTTTTGTAAATTAGTAAGCGAACAGTAAAAATGATGAAAAATATAATTTAGTTATTATGTTCATTAGTCATTAAGTTCAAATATTTTTTCTGATTTTAAACCAACAACGCGAACTTGTTACGTTATTATTTTTGTTGTAAAAAAATTAATCATTCAGTGAGTTAAATTGAATGAGGTGGGGTCACCAGCGCTGGATTAAAAATAGGGTAGAAAGTAATTTCATGAAGAGCGCTTATTATAAAATACATTTTACAGGGCCGAAAAAATGTGAAGCATTTTGTAATTTAATCAAGCGCGATATTCGTTTATGGATTTATTGACGAATGTTTGGTACGAAGCCTTCAGATGAACGACCAAAACAACATCGAGACGTTAGAGCAGTGATCAGAGGCAAAGATAGTAGATTATTGTAAAACGTAGCAAGAATGTTTTAGACAACTAGCCCGAAAGATGATTCAATGTTCTCTGTGACAATGATACATTAAGGTGACAAAAATACGTCTCGTAGCTTCAATAAGCACCTCTAGGCTTATTTGAGTGAGAAACAGATTCTCCACAAATTCTATAAAACATTTTGAATTTTTTGAAATGTGTTTGAAAATGTCTAGTTGTGGGAATTGTTGAAACGCGTTCATTATTAACAATTTTAGATAAATAAATACCAAAACATTTTCAGATGCATATTAGTAATATTTACACAATATTAAACATCTTTAAGTAATTTACAATTGATGATGGGATTCAAAAATTTGAAAACGATATCACAGAAAGGATAAGTTATAATAAAACTATAGAAAACGCCGATTTCGCACTCCTTTTTATAAATGTTGATTTAATAAATTATAAATATCACGTGCCCCACAGTTGCCTTAGTCTCGCTTTAGGAGGTTTTCGAATACTGTGTTAATGAAAATAAACATTTTTTCTGTACTATCATCTGTTGTCTTGTTCCTCAGATTATTGTCGGTATTGTTGTAAAAATAATCTTTGCTTTTAAAAACCCTTTAAAATTGTCTATTTTCTTTTTTTAATTTGTACTATAAATAAATCAGGCAATAAATTCCGTGGTGGTAGCAGATATCTTGTGGTGTAACTTTGTGGAGATTATTTCCTTTACAATAAAATCTGGCAATGGCCCGCCGAGTTCTTTTATTCTCAGATTTTCTTCATTGTAAAAACTGAAAAAAACTTTTATCCAATAAACCCTGCACAGAATTCATTGTCAAAAACTCACATATATAAGTTTCATAAATCTATCAATTACTTAATAAATGACGTAATTGACTACTTGTAATCATCGTAATTCACTGCACACTCAAAACAGCTCGCACAGAACTCGCCCACGAAGTATACCAGCATACGCAACTGAGTCATCTATCTTCTTAATTCCATATATCTCGGTGGCTGAAATCTACCACGAGCTCGAGGGGTGCAGCTCCAGTGACAGTGTTGGGGATCATTTGCAACACAATAGAAGAGTATGGGATAATACAAAGAAGAAGTTCGGCTCGCCAAGGCACTCGGTTGTTGAAGCTTAAATCCATCTCCAAATCCTCGATGGCGTCAGCTCTCAAACGCTCGTTGGGGCCTCTCTTCGTCTGTTAACGCTTGTCGATAAGAAGTTCATTTGAAGATAGACTCCTCGCACGTAATTAAGTGATTTCTTTTTAATGTTAACGTGTCAAGGGACACTGGCCGAAAACTTCTGGTTGTTGTGCAACACTGCTGCAGTCAAACTGTACTAACTTGTACACTGAAGTTTAACTTGAAACTGTGAATTTCTTCGTGCACTTAATACATGCCTGACAACTCTAAACTATATTATATCACTTATTCAGTTAAATAATACACGCACCGAAAATAACATATCGTTATTCTAAACAACTAACTTGTCCCTTATCACAGTCCGCGGTCGGCGATGGTGTAACGGTTAGCGTATCGGACTGTTGGCGGGTTCAAATCCGATCAAAGCCGTGGATTTTTAACTAAACTCACTCGGGGAAAACGGGGAGAGCGAACAAATCCTTCGTACGCCTTCCTTCGGAGGGGAAGTAAAGCCGGCTGTCCCATGTTAGTAAATTTACTTGCATGTAAACGATCTTCAAGACTAAATGACAGCTCAGAGCTAAATTCAAATCGCCTGTTTCTCGCCCAAGAAATACCTCCTCTCTGCTAGTTGGTGAAAGAGCGTAGCGAAATTTGCGTGGTCAGACGGAAGAGCGGACCTCATGGCCTGAGTCTCGCCACGTAAAATAATTTAAATTCAATTCAGTCCCAACGATGACCATGACGTACGCACGTTTCCACTGCAATGGCGGTCTTCAAATTATTCCGCGACACCAGCGCTCTCAGTGAGTCTAGTTTCTTTCTATTCCAAAGATTTTGATAGAAGTATTGTGTAGTGGTCTCAATCAATCAATAGCTCAAGCCAGAAGTAACCAACCAACGCTCTCTATAAAAATATAAACTGTAATAATTGAACAAAAGCTATATCGAAAGTTGCAAAATAAAACAAATGAAAGGTGATCGGAAGGTACTTCTTAGGATAGGCAATTTTCGGGTAGAATTTGCGCTCAAAGCGTTACGAAATATTTCTATTCTCTCTGCTTGTTATGTTTACTTAAAAACAGCCAAGAACTCGCTCTTGGTTTCACGAGCTTAGTAGCGCTACCCAGACACGGAGGGAATAAAGAGTTCGTTTTAATTTATTTTTATGAGATGAACAATTTATCTTTGGCCCTCAGATCAGAACGCGGTGAGCTGGCAAGCCCTCTGTCAAAGCAAAACGTCATTCACGTGTTCTTTGGTCTGAGGACCTTGACACTCTCTTCTGGTCCTTGAGATGTTGACTAACACACGCCCCTCTTCCCTCCACTTGGAGCCTATACCTTATTATCGCCTATGCTTTTGCTTTAGAATTGTGACGCCGTGGTAAAAAAAAAACTACCCGAGCAAATAATTCTCTCGGATATGATATTACTTCGGCAAAAGTGATGCGATGATGACTTACGAAAGTACTAATTATACGTCAGTAATATATTAATTTCACAAATATATTTCACAATATATTTAATTAGCGAGTTTTTAATGTAGCGCAAGCGTACTGCAAGAGGCACGAGTCGCCCTTGAGAAGACGTTCGCGAGAACGCAGTGAGAGTTTGTGTGTGTGTGTGTATGTGTGTGTCCGTGTGCGTGGGTGTTCATTCTCGTAATTCAGCACGAGACTGCAACCTGCTCTCGTGTTGTGTGTGGGCGATCTCTCCCACGTAGCAAAGTTCATCTGAATGTGTGCGGGTTTTTTTTATTTTCGTTTGCAACCGCAAAGTTTAATTTTCTTTCGCGTTTAATTTTCTAGCAGAGTTACGCAGTAGGTTGGGTTATAGAAAGAAGGTCGTACTACGTTACTACGGAAGTGAGATGTGAATTGTACCATAAATGAGGTGAAATTTTATCTGCTTTCTCAACTGTTTGAAGATAAATTTTAGTTCCAGTGAAATTCCTCAAAGGAATTGCGTTTTTTTAAATGAAAATGTAAGTGAATAAAATTTTATTTCGTACTATATCCATACACGTCAAACGAAGAAGATTTTTTCGCTGGAGTTCATTGTTACATGATACAAATATTTCTAACGTTGCTTTTGTTTGGGCTCATAGAAACGAGAACAGACTACATTAAACTCATGCGCTGAATTCCCATCACGTTAACAATCCATATTCAATTGAATATTCATTGCAGCATTTTGTGTTTTGAATCATTTGCATTAAATGAAAAAAGGGTCTCTTAATAACGCTATTTTTTCCCTCATCACAGATCGACTCATTTTTTACGAGCATTTTTCCCGTAACAAAAAATGTACATTAAAACACTCTCAGATAATAGCGATGAACAGATACAAATACATTGAAGATTAGTTCTTAACGAGTGGTAGTTTGGCAATTTACTCTATATTTCTTGGTAATAGATTGCATTTAATGAAAGTTTGGTGACATCTGTTACCCTATTTAATTAATTTTATCTATCAACTTACGTATTCGGTCACTAATTTGTCATTAATGTAAATGTTTCTTATTTGATATCTTTTCATTTACTTTGCAATTTAAAAAAAACTTTAACGTTCGTGAATGTGTGATTTTACTCTGTTTTAAAAGGTCTAATGTTAAAAAAATCACTAATTATCCTCACAAATTATTACATGGCTTGGAATCTTCGAAGACTTTTCTTATTTACATACTGTTGTTTCGTTACAATACATTTTCCTTGTCAAAATTCCTATATGGAAGTATTAGTGGTGTCAGTATTATTGTTCTTGACGAAATATTAGACTTAATAGCATTGTAAACAATTGTGTGTGGGAGACTTCACAATATGTAACATTATTTTGTTTGAATTCTGTATACACCACAGGTTTTGAAACTGCAAATGAAAAATGTGCGACTACACATATGTTTAAGGAAATTACTTTCAACTTCTTACCAGCGTATAATTTTTTTTCCTGAAATACAATTGCTGAAATAGTAATGGAAGATTTTAAAATTGTCGTATGCAAACTGGTATAATAATTTGATTCGTATGACTATGTTTAGTTGAAAGTATATTGCTTGTTTAAATGCTCCAAACGAAATTAAACTTGTGTCGTCATTCTACTGAGAAATTTAACCAATCATTCCTAACTGCAGGTAGCTTTCAACCCCTACAGATTTCTACGAAGCGTTTAAAATTGATTCACTATCTGTCTCAAGCCGTCCCTTGTTATTTATCCAATTTCATCGATATTTGTTCTTATTCCTTTTTGGAAACGTACGTTTTCTGTATATTCTAAGTTCGCTTTAACATCGCATTGTTTATCCACAACATTTTCATCTTTTTTATTATTCATCTCGTTTTGCACCATATTTTTCCGAATTCTTTCCTCTATCCTCATCTCTCTGTCCGTCCTCTTCTTCCTGTCCTCTCCTTATGTCCTTCCGCTTAATCTCTCCATCACTTTCCATTATCCCTTGCTCCATTGTCTCAGTCTCCGCCTTCTGCTAGTCATTCAAGCGGCGCTCCTGGGTGCAGCCGGTGCGAGGCGGGGCTCGATCGCGGGACCGGCTGCGCATTAGCGCGATAGATGGGCGCGCGAGGCGTTTAAGAGGGTAATCGCGGCTGATGCGCTCGTTTGCATGCGCTGCTTTCCCCGCCGCCCCTCCTGCGCGGCGCGCTCCGGCCCCTCGCTCCGGCCCCTCGCTCCGGCCCCTCGCTCCGGCCCCTCGCTCCGGCCCCTCGCTCCGGCCCCTCGATCCCGCCCCTCGATCCGGCCCCTCGATCCGGCTCCGGTGAGAGGTGGCAGCTCCGCGCTGCACCCCGACCAGCGAACATGGGACGGGTGATTTCCTAAAGCACGTGCTCCGTCTGTTGTGGGTCGGGACAGCAACTGATATCGCGACAGCACCTCTGGCCGAGATGGCGTAAGTTTCGGGTCCCGACGGTGTGGTAGGATTCCCGACTCTAGCTCCATAGCTACAAGCAATTCAACCGTTATTTGGAGAATTCTAGCGGCCGGCTACTCTGATCCGTGCTTTCTCGTGGTTTCTTCGATCAGCACCAGGTGAATACCGGAGCAGTATCCTAACAAACGGGCCTCGGAACACTAGCGATTTTGCATTCTTCATTGTCCTACTCTCATCAATCACTTGCACACACACTTAGACGCCCTACATTATCACACATGCCGGGAATTTAGAGCTTTTTCCGGCTGGAACGTTGCAACGCTGGCTGGGATACCTGGTGAATTACTCCGAGAGCCATCGTCGTGGTCGTCATCAGATTTCATCATGCAGCAGGAGAAAATAGTCTTCTCATGTGATAAAATGATGCAAACACTTCCGGGACTAAATACCATAGCCCTAGTCGCGCCTGGAATATACTCAACCTAGAGCACTCCTGTGAATTATAGTTGTTCTAGAGTCTTCTCTGAGGGCAGCGGCCTATCACGTTAAATATCTCATGGTTCTAAATAGCTGATATGGAATACCGCTTAGAATTAAATTGAACGGCATTGGATCTTAAAATGCTTCACATTCGAATCCACCACAGTGAACAGCGGTTATGAGTTCCACTTTGAAAATAGTTCTTTTTTATGACCAGAATACAGCGATTGGCACAATGAGTGCGTATGGCCCTTGAGGGCATAAAATCTCCCAGGGTTCCCTGTGAAAACCTACCTTTCTTCTCTCGAGTCGAGTAAAAAAATTAGAAGAGTGCACGAAGAACTTATTGAAGAAAATATTGTGTAAATGTTATTAAATATATGGTTTAATATTATTCCAATTTTAAAAAAATGTTTTCAAAAAATGAATATAATTATGGCAATAACTATTTAACTTATGAAGTAAATATAGATGTAAATTTTATGACATATGATGTGATTTTAAAGTCTACTTACAGTTTTATATTTTTAATACGACGCTCCCTCCCCCCACCAAATGTAGTAAAAATGATCACGATCGAACCACCTGTATAATGTTGCGTGTTGGCGTGTTGCAGCCACAAGGCGCGCGGGTTGACGCTGTGCGCGTGGCCGGGGCCCGGGTTCGACCCCGCGGCGGCGCTGCCGCGCTTCCCGCAGCTCGAGCGCTTCACCCTGGCCGCCTCCAACGTGTCGCGCCTCCTCGCCGACTTCCCGCCGCTGCCCAACCTGCAGGTGAGTGCGCCGTTCTCAGCGGGACGCGGAATTCTAAACCGTACCTATTATGACGTAGTGAAATGAGAATAAATTCAAATAACAAAATAAAAATAGTATATTAAAAGGTTATAGAAAAGTTACAATAAATTGCTAAATTTAAACACTCCGGCAACCTTTTCCTTCCAGTACCCTGCTTTACCGCAGAAAAAAAGCCACGCGTGATGCGAGCTGTCGGACTTCCGTCCCGTGACAATTACCGTCACATGGCCTGACGCCAAAATTTAAACCGGTCGTGGCGGACCGTGTGCCTACAGCACGCGAGATCGTCTGGCTCTTACTCTCCGGACATCTCGCCCACACTCCTACACTCCTTGTACCTACTCGTACAACTCTCTCCGATGTAAACTGAACGAGAACGCGGGCGCAGTTGGCGCCGCGTTAAATAGTTGAGGGCTACACCCCCACCACACAAGTTCCCTAGATAGGCTCGCTTGCTGTCGGCAAGCGAGGGCTCGCTGGCTAGCATCCTAGGAGTTTACAGCCTAAGGTTATTTTTGGCTCTGCCACGCTGTCTGCGTCAACTGCCAGAGCGCAAAATCCCGGAAGTTCAGGCTCAACCCTTTCCTCCCCTGCAGCGTGCTTTCACCTAACGGTTCTGGTCCTCGTGTTAACGACGCCACACTATCAAAAAGACGCATCACTGCGGACTCATCTAAAACATTTTAAAATAATGTAAATAAATAAAATTTAAAATAAATTCAAAAATTTAAAAATAATACTTCATGTATGTTTTTACTTGTATATGGTATGAAAGTCCGAGTACAGTCAGATTTGTTTACATCCATTCGTTTGTGAATTTCAACGATACAACAATGTTGGCAACAAGTTATTTATTTACGAGGAACTCAATTGTTGCACATCTGCACGTATTTATAAAGGGAAGACACTTGAAGCACGCTTCAACAAAAATTCAGTAATTTTAGTTTATTTATCATCGAAAAACATTAAAAATTGTAGGTGACGTATGGGTTCATATCTGTGATTATTTTCTTGAGTTCCGGAATCCTATTCTCTTTTTAACCCCAAGTATATATAGTTGAATTATCAATAAAGATACTAACGAGCGTTTTAAACAATATTTGGAAACATTTTCGTTCCCATATAATAAAATATTATTTGCATAGACAAACGAGCTACAGATTGAATTCAATGATATTGCTCATGATTTAACTCGAAGGACGGCAAATTTAGGCGAATCTCGTGGCCCAGAACCATTCCACTCTAAACTTACTCTTTGTGAGGGTTCCGTCCTCGCTGAGCCTCAGGAAACGTGCGTTGCCTTTTGACAGATGTACCGCCTCAGTCGAACTCCCGGAATGATGCCTCAGATCTGATCAAGCGAAGGGTTTGCAAGGCGAAGCCCCGAGTGGGACCATGTATAATTTTATAAAAATACAAAGTGACTTGTAAAACTTATTAAAATTTGAAAATAATGCAGCATTCACATGAAATGTTTTTGATTATTAAGGGAAGAAAATTGGGGTAACTCAGAACAAGTTCTTTTCTCTTGTTGTCTCTCAAAACTTTTAATTAGGAAAGCAAGAAAAAAGAGCGTTAAAAAGTGATATTTTAAACAAGGTTTCACTTTTGTTCTTGTAAGAAATTCTTCTACTTTAATAATCCAATTGAATTAAGGACATTGCTGACATTGCTACTTGGTATATCACTTTGAAATATTTTGATTTATTTAGCTAAATCTTACGTGAATCTTAGAAATAAATGCTATATTATTAAAAATAACTTTTTGCCCAAAATTTGCCTTTAGGGAATTTTTTAGGAGGGAGGAAATACTTTAATTATGTATATTGTTTGCATTGCGTTTCTGAATGAGTTTCAGGGAATATTAAACTATGTATTGAAAGGCCACAGTTTTGAAACATATGATTGAAAACCCCATTACAACAAATGTGATATTTTTGCAAGTATTTTCGCAATACAAAACCTGAGGAGAATTCCCAGAAGTGTTATTTAATGGTTTGAAATAGGTTTCGTGAGCACGTATTGCTGAATTATGAAATACAACGTACATTCAATACAAATATTGAAAAAACGTTTATTATGTATTGTATTCTAAAATGGTTTGAAATATGATTATCAATTGTGAAGTAGGAAAAACTTCGCATGTTCTCGCACAATTTACTATATCTCATTCAATTTTCTGTGTATCTCCTGCATTTTGACAGAAAACACTAATCAAGAATGTTCACTTGAATGAACAGGCCCTAAAGAAAGAACAAAATTTTAGAGAATTCAAAAGCAATTCTTAAACTAAATAAAACCATAATCATATTAGTGTACTAGTATGTAATCATCGGGATGGAACGGTTAAGTCGTCAGTGGCTTTATTATGGGAGACTTCAATAAACGCATTATGCCGGGTGCAGCGAATAGACTTGGGAACCGCGCACCTGGATTCGCACACTGCGATGCACGCACGCGCGTGGGCTTGGCGCAAACCGCCATGAACCCACGCACGCCCTGCCTTGAGCACGTGTGTGGCGCGGTGCGGAGGTGGGAATGCAAAAGGCACCGCGTACACGCAAAACGGAGGCGTAAGAAAAAGTGAAGGAGACACCACAATATAACCGGCATGTTTTAAAATTTAAGTGTCCACCGCAAATGTGCATTTTTAAAGCGGGTTTAATATTCTCTGTAATTAACTCTTGCACGGCCCAGTATTTTGTAAATTCTTTACAGCCTAACTTAGAGGTGATAATCTGTCCGAAAATGTTTTTTGCTTAATATAAAAAACTGTTAATTGTATAACTTTTATTTTATTTCTTCCAATTTCATTTTGGATGTACGCTTATTATAAAAAAAATTTATCTCTTAAATATTTTACGACGACAACTGAAGAAAAAACATAAAATACTAATTTTTTCGACATATTAAAGTATATTTATAATTATGATTCTGTTTATATCCTCCTATCCTAAGGGGCTAGTTGCACCCCCGTAGGTAAATGCTTTTTCATCAATGAGAAATTGCTTGTACCCAAATGTTGTAAATGCCACTGAAGTAGGAGAAAGTTCCCCGAAACTTAAATGTTCTTTAACTGAGTTTAATCTTCGTAAAAATGTTAGCACCATTTATATTTTTTTCAAAGTCACTTTATGCGTTTTTACCGACAAATTTCCGGAGTACGGCGGATTGCATTTTCCCCCTCACGGGTTGGCAGCTTTATTTCCATATTCTGAAGCCGCTCACTTCTAATCTCGTTGCACGGGAAGATAGAGCATCGCTCATTGCACTTCAATCTAGTGGCGTATCAGATTAATTGGCGGTGGAGCTCTCTGCAGAAGTAGGGCAGGCCGGTGTATGCTGCAACTTTCGCAATATGAACCACCGGCGGGAGGCGAGAGAAGAAGGAGGTAACGGAGGGGTTTATATGTGGTGCGAAGGCGGCAGTTGGTCGGAACGGCGTCAGATAAAGTGGATTGATTGGCCCTCCGCAGGTTGCGAATCGAGCGACATGGAGCCAAAGACAATTACATCCGCCGTTTCCTGGAATTTTCAGGGTAATATTGTTCCCCGTGATACGGGAGCGCCACCTCGTTGCGCGTAAATATCGCCAGCGAAGCTCGAGCGAGAGAGCGCTGCAGCGGGACGAGACGCATTAAATGAAAACGCGGATCGTGCAAACAAAGCGAGTTTGCTTCCCAAGCTAAACTTCTCTCTTTATTGTAGATGTAATGTGTGCTTTAATCAAGAATGACATCTCGTATTTGAAATGACTTTAATATTTTATTTCTCGTTGTTTAATTACGAGAAGATAGTTTTAAAGATTTTTGACAGACAATATAGTATTCGATATCAACTTGAAGTGATGAGTATGAGTAGTTTAGTTTGATATTGGACACATAGAAATGAAATGGAAAATTTGATGCAACAAATATGATATTAAGGAATATAACTTATCTCATTGGCAGCTGCCTCTCTTTTGTATGACGTAAATTATTTATTGAAGTGGTGTCTGACTTTAAAAAGAAATTTCTATTTAAGAATGTTTTTCGACGTACCAAAGTTATGAATTCCACGAGGAAAATACGTGATTTACATAAATTCCTCGAGGAATTTACATTAATTATGACGATATTGCTCTCTTATATAACCCCAAAACAAGCAGTCCATTAGGGTAATCAATAGTAAATTGTCATTTTTGAGCAATAATTGCACAAATAACGATATTTAATGGGAGGAAATTACATTGTGTCTTCTTCGTGTGTATATGATTTATTAATCTAATATCAGTACGTCTAGCGGAAGGAGTATTGAATTGTATACTAGACTACTTCAATTTTGTAATCGTGGTAATTAAACAAATATTTAGTAGTCGGCCATTTCATAATATCGAATTGCCCATTGGTTGCAAAGTGAATACAATTTTGTTGTTTCATAATGCAATAAATTACGAAATACTATTCATGGTCAATAGAATCGGAATGTTGATTTCCTAAAATGGGCTCGTACTCGATCAATTCACAAAGCTTTTTTTACGTTATTTAAGGTCGCATCAACTTCTAGTAGGTCATTAGCGACCACTAATACGAGTACTGGTATGGTAACTATGAGGATGCCACGATATGATGACGATAGGGGGTGAAAGGACGAACACAATACAACCATACCCGAGGCGAGACTCGAACCTGCGATCCTTCGGTCCGAGATCGCTACGGCACTACTACCTTAACGATCTCGGCCATCCGGACCGGCTAATTAACAACCTTATTGAAAATATTTTCTCAAAACGCGTATCCTATAATAATTTAAATATATATGCATAAATTGACGAAAAATTGTACCATCTGTGCCCACGTGGGAAATGTTTATGGTCTCCCGAGATACCCATGAATTGGGAAAAAATGCAAAAATTTACTCTTCTAATTTAGAATATACGCATAAATTGACGACGAAACTAAGCAGTCTTTGGCAATTCAGAGGTGCCCATGATTCTATGAGATACGCAGAAACTCGCGAACAACCCCAATATAATGAAACTGTTTCGGTTTTGATTGAAAAATACAAATATTTGTTTGAGATAATCCACAAATTCTCATACGTGATATTACGAGTAAATTTTCGCACTCAGTGATTATCACAAGCTGACGTCGAGCGACGAGGGAGGAAGAAGCTTTATAATTCACGTGTGTCGTTTCAAAACAGCGACATTTTGTTGCTTAGGGATCCTTCTCTACTGCATTCGATACATTTGGGTTTCGTTTTATAACTGTTACGAGGCGTTTATTTGTATTTCATGAAGTGCAAGTTAACGCACGCCGAGGCCTTCATTTCCTTCGCGGAAGGTCTTGCTGACTTTCGGTTGTCAGCGGCTCATCGCCGAGCGAAACGTAACAGGTGGCCGTGCAGGAGGTAACCTTGCTCAAGGAGAAGGCTGTCAGCGCCGCCTGAACTTCTTCTCTGAGCGCCAATGCTCGACGCATCGACAGATACGCAGTAGTTGAACAGAGAAAATACACTGCTGTGGAATGCGAACTGATTTCATAATAAATATACGTGACTTTAGGTTGTCTGGAGTATTTCATTGATATAGCTGTGTTGTGAAGTTCTTTGTCTTTCTTCTAGGACGTTAGTGGGTATATGTAAAAAGAAAGCGGTGATTTTGAAATAGTTTTCAAATATGTCAATGGCCGTCACTGGAAATTATTCTGGGCTCATCCTGGGTGGGTTTCTAGGCACGTCCTGGGTGTTTTCTGAGCAACAAGAAAGTACTTAAGATATCACAAACTGGCCATAAAGAGCTTAAAGATTTTCATGGAGAAAAAATATATTTATACAAAATATTTTTTTTTTATTTGAAATATCTGTCAAGTTGGCTGGACACTACAACGTAACCCCCCCCCCCCGTGTCCAGAGAAACATACTGGGTGCTCCTTTGTCTATATTTAAGTGTATCCCACTCCACTCGCCAGCACCCGCACACAAACCCACACACATACGTCTCGATTACCTTCTAATGGTTGCTGATTTTCACTCATGGTAGAGTAACACTGTTGTCGGACAATGATAACTTAGGGTCTTGTATTACGTTTCGTTCCTGTGTGCCATAACGGAAACGATATTAAAAAATTAGTTCGGAGAAATGAGAAAACAATTTTAGGTTGGTTATTTGAAGTCATATAATGGTATTAAAATATATTTTCTCAATTAGATTCTTCCGAATGTGAGAGTAATCTGTCAGCAGTCAGAGAAGATGATTTGCGGAAAATTACTTTAATTTTAATAATAATTAATAATTACTTTACTACGATACTGTTTGCGAAAAGGGTGTCATTCTGATAGATGAAAGAAAGAAATAATATTTGTATCTCTGACGCAATCACGATTCTGAGAAAAGGGAATTTAATTTACAGCCTCGAAAAGAAACGGAAGCCCCGCTGTGTTTACGTAACGAGAATATGCTTGATTACTAATCAACTGGGTTTCATTTGGAAAAGAAATAAAAGGCGGAATATTAATTAAAATTAAAATTTAAGAAAATAAAATATTTGGAGCAGAATTTTTTTAATTAACAAGTGATGTAATCACAAAGTCCACTTTTGGTTGTTAAATGAATCTCCAACTTCTGAATTTGACAGGCTATGAGAAATTCTTTAAACGGACAATAACGTATTTATCATACGAAATAAGTTACCGCTTCGTCACTCAAGTGAACCTGACACAAGTTTACAACGAAGTTGTGCAAGCAGATTGAACAATGATTTAACTATATCACATAAATGTGAACTAAAGAGAAAAAGTGTACTTATTGATCGTGAATGCTGACATACGTAACTCCGAGTCAACAACTGAATCTTCGTAGACAAAAAATGCTAGGTTCGATTCCCGACGGTGGCCTACTTCTGACACCATCGCACTGTGTCGATCGACAACTGTTTGGTAGAGAATTTCAATGGTCGGCTGCTCTGATCTCTTTCCGTTGGCCCCCCGATCCATATCGTCTAGATGTCGGTACAACGGCTTAAACAACGAACCTCCCATTCTTAATGACAGAAGATGGGCTGATACTCATTCCTTCATAATCTGTCTCCAATGATTTAATGTATTTTGTCAGTATTCAAGAACAAAGATGTCAAGTCCAAGATCGAATTGGGATCTAGCGCCATAGGACGTGCACTATTTGTCTATCTACGTTCGTTCTCTGAATCTTCTTCTTGTTCTCCTTTTCCTCCTCATCCTCCTCTTTTCCTCCGTCTCCTGAATCATCCCCTTCTGTTACTTCTTATCCTTCATATTCATCTTCTTCATTTCCATCTTCTCCATTTACATCTCCATTTTCTTCTTCGGTGTTCATAAGCTGGTTTAAGATTTACATTCTGATGGAAAGAAATAGTTGGTCAGTGCAACCAAGGACGGAACCGCATACTGAAAATTATCCGTGCTTTACGTGAAATTAGAATCCACGACCTGCCATTTCGCATAGGGTGGTTCCGGAATGTGTCGCAGACTGCATTGGTCGGCGAGTCTTTAAAAGGACTATTCCACTCGTGGAATTAAAACCAATAGTGTAAATAAATATACAAATATAAAAATATAATATAAAAAATATAATAATTAAATATAATATAAATACAAAATGCCCCAATCCGGGCGGTGTATCTCAAAACGTTTATCCTATTTTTCTTACCACTTCTACCTAGTAGCCAATCATAAAGTGTGACTTATTTATCTTAGGAGGCGTTATATATCGATCGCCATGCCGATGTCCAATAAACAGCGTATGTACTACAACATAACCTCTGATTTTTAACACACGCTTTCAGTTATTTTCAATATTTGGCGCATTTTGAAACTCTGTTAGACATAATTTCACTCGTGGAATAGAACTATTAGTTACCACTCCTGCTTTGGAAATGTCCAGATAAATCCCCTCCTTGCTTCACAAATAGGGAATTTATCGACAATTTCCAAGCACTCGTGGTATTCGACATGGTCCAAAGCACCTATCATAAACACATGATTCATGGCAGATACATGGCAAAACAATACCCTCGTGTGCCTCTTAATATTACCGACAAATACCTGACACTTTTATTCATTGTATTCTCAGAGACAAGGTCTTGTGTAGCATGAGTGATGTGTGAATATTTAATTTCGACGTAGGCTATCACAGAGAAACCACTTGGGAGGGGGGAGGGACCTACACATTTGCTCAACACGAAGCGCCGCCGACAGCATAAGATCATTTCCTTCTTGAGAAAGACGCACTGCAGTTCAGTTCCGGTCGTAGGAGACCTGAGGCGATGCTCCGCGGGCGATATAAAACCTGGGGAACGGGGCAAACTCCGCAAGCCGCGTGTAGCTCGGCGCCGAATATCACGCTCCAGCTTGAAAGGATCACCCTCGCCTCTTGGGTTATACGATGCCCCACACTTGTGGGACTAATGACCTACGCAACTAACGGCTGAGTTAAGTTTAGTGCCAGCATTGCCGCTGTCCCAGCACCGACTCTCACTGGGTGATATAATGGTTCGGGTTTAGACCTTAGCTTCTTAGCCAGGTCGAGTTCAATCGCTAAATGCAGGAGAATTCTAGCGGTCGACTGCTCTGGTCGGTATATTTCCGTGGTTTCTCCGATCATCACCAGGCGATTGCCGGAGCAGTTCCCTAACAAACGGGCCACGGACCTTGCGCACTCTTGCCTTCCTCTTTCTTGCCCTATCCTCTCTCCTTAAACATACCTATCCTTACATGCTCCACATTTCGGAAGCTGAGAGCTCTTCCCGGCTGGAGCGGGGCCTGGCTATGAGAAGATATCTAGAAGGGTAAATCCCAGCGAGCGTGTAGGTCAGCTCCGGTTCCCACCATTCAGGGGAAAAGAACACCTCCAGCTGCCGCGATACAATATTCACTACACTAACGGGATTAATGGGATTAATTAACGGGATTAATTAAAAAATCCTGGAGAGCGCTGCACTTTGTAATGCGTATTCTAAAACATAGTAGTCCATATGCCCGATCCCTAGCATATACTACACTTGTTCGTCCAATTTTAGAATACGGACCGGCATGCTGGGACCCGTACAGAAAAGGGCAAATCGAAGCGTTAGATAAAATTCAAAATCGGGCCTTCAAAGTTGTTCTAAATCACTTTTATTTTAATAATAAACTGTGCGTGCTGACGTACGAGAAGAATGGGAAGTCCTTTTCTAAGGAAGGAAGAACGGCTCATACTGCGCGCGTCTGGCGCGCCGTGTTATCATAACCACCATTCAGTAGATGCTATAAGACAGCGAACCATATCTGCGCCTGCCGGGGACACAGGCCCTGATCCCACGATGGGCAGATATCAGGTAAGTATATATATCATCTCTCACTACCCGAAATGCACAGATTATTAAAAAGACAGATAGGAGTAAGTCCATCCTTGGAAAATACGTATGTAGAAAGCAAAGAACTGATGTAGGCAAAGTTCTCCTGTGTGAATCGCACCTATAGTAGATTGGAATAAACTACCTGCAGAAGCGACTAGAGGCTCGTTCCTCTAATTTAGTAGCCAAATTTAAAAAATATTGCTTCATTTTCATCTAGATCATCTACGAATAATACTTGAACTGATACATTTTTATTCTTTTATAATAATAAATAATAATAATAATAATAAATAATAATAATAATAATTATATTATATTATTACTTTTTATTATTTTTAATTTACTAATTACTTTTATATTATTATTATTATTATTATTATTGTTATAATTATTTATCGTCATGGCCCTTATACAGTGAAGTGATGTTGAAGTGTTAGTCTTAATGGAGGGGAAGGTTTTAGTGAGTTGTATGTAAGGGAAGTGCAGTTATTTTTATTTTATGTAGTGTATGAATTTATATATTACTATTTGGAATTATGTAAACTAGAAGTGAATTTAGAGTTAGCTAGAAGTAAAATTGAAACTTTATATATCGACCCCCTAATTCTAATAGTAAACCCCAATTTGTAAATTTTGAAGAATGTTTAAGTAATTTCTAATTGTTATCATGTTTGCCACCGAGCATTAGCTCAAAGCGAACTTTAATAATAAATCTAATGACCATAGCAGTAGACTTGCCCGGAAACGTGAATCAACCCAAGTAGCTTTTGCCCGGCGGGGAAACACTCAGCACTATCTCGCCCTCCCGAAAGCGCAGGGCATCTGAGAAAGTGCGTGCGTGCGTGCGCAGGTGGTGGAGCTGTCGGGGCTGCGCCTGGAGGAGCTGGCGGCGACGGCGCTGGCGCAGTTGCCCGCGCTGCGCGTGCTGGACCTGCGCGCCAACGCCCTGCGCTCCGTGCCGGCCGCCGCGCTCGCCGCCCCGCCCGCGCTGCGCGTCGCCCGCCTCGCCGGTGAGTGGCCGCTGCAGCGCAAACACACGCGCAACCTGCGCGCGCTCTGTACGAGCTACTTTTTGTTATGGATATTGTTTGTGTTCAACGTGTCTGCTACGAGCATGTTGCGTACGCAGGGTTTAGTGTGGTGCAACGTCGTTGGGGGAGCCAAACACAACATTAATAACTGTAAAATAATGGTTATAAATAAAAAACAAAATGTTCATGACATAAATTACTTTAACAATATTAAAAATATTTCTTGCGCTGATGGTAGATTTTTAAACATTTAAATATATCTATAACAGTTTAAAAATAAACAAATAAACAGTTTATAATTTTAGTTGCAATTTTATCTCGGGAACCACTTTTGCCAATATATTCATAGCATCACAGCCATAAATTATTTCCAAATGTCTCGTTTGGCAAAACCCCACATGAGTGGCTCGAGACGATCTTGCCCCATTATCAATCTAAGCTTATTTTGAAGGTTTGCAAGTTTAGATAAACCTCTTTCATATTTGCATCAATTGTCAAATGCCAGAAAAGATTTTATAAACACTTTATATTTTTTTTTCTATGAACATTATATAACCATTCGAGTGAACCGTTTTTGGTGTAAAATTCTTTTCATTGCGTCACTATAGCAAATTAATCTACACCAATAGCTATAAAAAATGTATCCTAAATTTGACACAATTGCTGACCATTTGACACCACCAACTTTAACGTAATCTTCAGAAAGTTTAAATTCTACGATTTTCCCGATCCCAGTGATAAGATATGAAGAATCTTATGAAATAACGCCAGTCTATTCTGCAATGCCCATGTGAAGTAGAGGAAGAAAAGTATCCTTCCTTACTTCATTCTCTTTGGAGGTCACTACACGCACTTTCTAGGCGATCGTCCCAATTGGCGAACACTTTCAATTTCTTACAGTTGGAATGAATATTTTCAGTTCGTTTCATTTGTTAACAGTTGTTTAGAATCGTGTCATTTGTTTTCATCCTGTCGTAGAGGCATAATAATAATACTGATAATAATAATGATAATAATAATGATAATAATAAGTTAGAATTTAATTGAATTTAAACACAATAAGGAGTCCTGAAAACCAAGTAAAAGGTGTATTTTTTGTCATAGAAAAAACTCATAAAACTTCCTTTAAAAAAGTCTTTTCTCGAATAAGTGTTTGACTTTATCCAGATTTTTTCTACTCACCATTCTTATTTACGCAATTCCGTACATATTATTCCTTCTCTTTCAAGCAATCACTCTTTACAACAACCAAAGAAGAAGTTTATCGCATCAATAAGGTGAAAAATTTGTGGTAACCAACACTTTGTACTGGGGTCCAAATGTGACGATTACTAGGAATGTTGCTGAAGAGACGAAGCCCATCCATTTTTTAACGTTTCACGTGTATAGAGAAATCCCCCTGCTTAGTCGCGAGTTGATGGGGATAGCAACCCATGCAGGAGAAAGAGAAACAGCGTATAGTTGACAGAATTTATTACGTCATTTTCCCAGGTAGCGAGGCCATCCTAAAGCGAGTTGGTGGCTGCCCGCCAGGAGCCTTCGGCATCTCAGGTGGTAAAGAAAAGAGAGGCGACCTGCGAATCGCTTGCGTTTTTATACTCTCGGACAGCCGACGTCGGCAAGTGATGATCGGGCGTGTCGCGAGGGCCGAATTGCCATATCGCTGCAGAAGCTCAGCTTAAGGTTATCGTCGAAGCCACTGGAACATCGTTAAAATGACCGGGTCACCGTTGAAATGACCGAGTCACCGTTAAAATGACCGAGTCGCCGTTGAAATGACCGGGTCACCGTTGAAATGACCGGGTCACCGTTGAAATGACCGGTTCACCGTTGAAATGACCGGTCCACCGTTGAAATGTCCGGGTTTCCGTTGAAATGACCCGAACACCATTGAAATGGCCGGGTCACTGTTGAAATGACCGGGTCACCGTTGAAATGACCGGGTCACCGTTGAAATGTCCGGGTTACCGTTGAAATGACCGGGTTACCGTTGAAATGACCTGTCCACCGTTGAAATGACCTGTCCACCGTTGAAATGACCGGTCCACCGTTGAAATGACCGGTCCACCGTTGAAATGACCGGTCCACCGTCGAAATGGCCGGGTTTCCGTTGAAAGAACCGGAACATCGTTGAAATGACCAAAACAACGTTGAAATACAGGAATTTCTCTTCCAGTTTCTCCATTTCTTACTACATCAAATTTTTGAATAAATGTTATTTGCAATTTCTTGCAAAGTGTATCAAATGATTCTCTAGCTGTAAAATAGCCAGGGCAGATAGGCCAATGGGAGGTACAGACTGTTTATTGAACATGGTTACTCTTTCCTGAACACTCCTAGAAAAGCTTTGCAGGAGCAGTGTACTGAGAAACGAGGTCTATACTGATGGTTGTGAAGAACAGAGCTTAGCCTAAAATCCGGATGTTGAGAATGTTGCAACAAAACGGATTTAAATTATATATGCAACTCTTCTATCAGTTGATGTTTAAAGTTCGTTTACACTACACAAGTATTTACTTAGAGGAGATGCAACCTCACGGATAGAAACATTGAAATGTCAAATGTTATATGTTTCAATAGTTTTCTGGGTTTTCTAGATTAATAATACTGAATGATCTGGGACATTATTAAGGCAGAATTTTCAATACATGTTTGAATTTTGTGTCCTTACATGTGATGTAATTAGTTTTGGTACTGTTTGTATCAATGTTTATATTAAAAAACTCCAATTTTTTCTCAAAATTTTGTACCTTTCCCAGCTAATTGAAAGCCGCTTTTTTGCTCCTTTTTCACCACTATTTTACACCTCAAATTCCTAGCTCTAGTAATGATTGATATTTTATATAATGTTTTACTATCAAATGGTACAATATTATATGCCAGGATATTGAACTCTAGGTCGAGCATGAATAAGAGATGATCTCTATCGTCTCGTATCCTCTTTTAATATGAATTTCATTAAATCTATTAAACTTTCTTCTAAGATCCAATTGAAAGAATAATTGTATTCTAAACATGACTGTTAAACTAAATTAGACTGTTTGCATATCCTGGCACAGATGTGTCATTTGATGGTGAATGCTCTACCTGTTAATAATAGCACGTGGTTAGCTATTATGATCTTGACTTCGCGTCGTCCTTGCAGGATGTTGTGATGTTTGTACAAGTGTTTAGCACGGAGAGTTCTTGAGCTGACAATAACAGGATCCTTTGGGGGTAATAAACAATGTGCAGGACGGCAATACTCACATAATTAATATATAATTAATTCTACAAAACAAGTTTACAATTAATGATTTACTCTACGCTGTCAATTCTCTGTTAGTCAATAATGTCGCTGTGTAATCATCTGTAGGTCAAACATGCTTGAGAGAATGACGTACTCTCTCAGTTTCTATAGTCTTGAAATAGGAATCTTGCTGCATCCAAGAAGTTACCCTCAGGAGCCTGTTGATGCTATCTTTGTCTCATAAACACGTCTGACTTAGAGTTGTACCATTTGACGGCAGCTGGAACTGCCAATAACCAACAACTACGCTTGACGTGGCGTCGCCCCCTGAAGGAAGTTGGCTTGTTTGCGCCGGCGCGGCGCGGCGAAGCGTTTAGCGTCGGGGGGCCGGGACGGAGGGGGGCAACGCGCACGGCCCCCCGCTGTGCGAGGCGAAACGTTTGTCACCGAAGCGCCGCGGGGGGGGGCGAGGTGAAGCACCGGGCAGGCGAGCGGATGACGTGCGCGGATTAGCGCTCCGGCATCAGCGCTAAGCGCATTAGCTGCGCCTGCCCGCGTCTTCTCGCGCGTCGCCTCCTCGCCTCGGCCCCTCCGCGCTCCTCGCGCGTCGCCAAGCGGCTGCCGGCGCGGCGGCGGCGCACCGGCCACCCAGGCCGTCGCTCCCGCTCGCCAGGACGACGCTCCGCCCCCTCCACCTGGGTTCCGTCCCGCTCCAACCTATGCCGAAATGCTCGATTCTCGTCGCTCGTCCCTCGTCGCTCATCCCTCATCGCTCATCCCTCGTCGCTCATCCCTCATCGCTCATCCCTCGTCGCTCGTCCCTCGTCGCTCGTCCCTCGTCGCTC
>BOPP01000035.1:10083703-10093872 GCA_017312745.1 Gryllus bimaculatus
GTGATAAAGGAAAAGAATGGAGGCAGAGAGAATGGCGGCATATCGGACAAAGACGCGCTTGAACAGCCCTGCGACAGAGGACCATAGGCCAGCAGGAAGAGCAGGGCGGACGGGGCGGACCGGGCGGACGGGGCGGCAGAGATGGGAAGGGCCACAGTCGAGATGGACAGAGAGAGAGTTGTTCAGGCACTGGAAGACTGGAGCAGGACGGACGGGAACATGTTGATTCTATAGAGGACAGAAGTAGGAGAGAAATAGAATGTTTCAAGAGGAGCAAGGAGAGCTAGTGACTAAGGAAGAGTTGAAGGAGCACGAAAAACGAGAACGAGTGACGAGCGACGAGGGACGAGTGATGAGCGACGATCGACGAGCGAGGACGAGGGACGAGGGACGAGGAACGAGGACGAGGGACGAGGGACGAGGGACGAGGACGAGGGCGAGGACGAGGGACGAGGGTAGAGGGTCGAGGTCGAGGTCGAGGGTCGAGGGTCGAGGGTCGAGGATCGAGGTCGAGGGTCGAGGGCGAGGATCGAGGGGCGAGGTGGCGAGGGGCGAGGGCGAGGGACGAGGGCGAGCGGCGAGGGCGAGGGGCGAGGGCCAGGGCGAGGGGCCGAGGGGCGAGGGGGAGGGCGAGGGCGAGGGGAGGGCGAGGGCGAGGGCGAGGGCGAGGGGCGAGGGTCGAGGACGAGGCGACGAGGGACGAGCGACGAGGATGAGAGATGAGGGATGAGCGACGAGCACGACGCGACGAGGGACGAGCGACGAGGGATGAGCGATGAGGGATGAGCGACGAGGACGAGCGACGAGAGGATGAGCGACGAGGGACAAGCGACGAGGGACAAGCGACGAGGGCACGAGCGACGAGGGACGAGGGACGAGCGACCAGGGACGAGCGCGAGGACAAGCGCGACGAGGGACGAGCGACTGAGGTACGAGCGACCACCTCGCCCAGCCTAGCCCAGCCTAGCCCAGACTCGACTCGCCCAACCCCGCCCTATATGCCCCGTTACGCCCGTCCTGCCCATCCCGTCTCACCATGCCCCGTCCCGACCCGCCCTCTCTGCATGTATCGCGCCTGCACCTACTGTCCCATTCGCCCCGCCCCAACGGTGACGCTTCAAGCAGACGCGTCTCCACACGCGCTCCACGCTCCAGCCGTTCCACGAACGAGATGCCAATTGCCGAACCCAATCACGCGGCATACAGGTGCTGTAATGAGAAACGAGCTGCTCTTCTGCGAATCGGCTTTTGTCATAACAATTCGACTTGATAAATCACAGATGCCGGTTGATTGTCTTTGATGAGTGAGTCGGAAACTACTCAGTTCTCAAAAACTGCTGAGCCTGCAACGTGTACTTCTAATGATAGGTTTGCAATTCTTGGATTATATTTGCCTATCGTTCTTACTTGTAATATAATTAACATGGGGATACTACAGGCTGATGAAGAGTGTTTAATTGATGTGTGCTAGAAGAGAAATAATTTGCTTCTTTTTTCTCTCTCTCCTGCCTTCGTAAGAAGAGAAAGTATTGTAATCGTGCGCCGGAAAATGGCGAATTGTCGACCGAATAAACTGTTATTGCCGAGCCATGGTAATGAAAGAGTGGATAAATCTTGTTCTTAGATGTAGTAATTCATGTCTACTAACAGGTTGTGTAGTCAGAATCCATGTCCAGTTCCAGACAGTTCTTGATACAGAAAAATCGATTGACAGCAAAACGTCCGGTTTGTCTCCGTGTCTGTCCGTCCGTCTGTGGTTAAAGCTAGCACCAAAACAGTTCTGTCGATTTCCTCGAAAATCGATATTCCTCTATTTATTTAAAGGAACACTACGTTCGAAACGGATATTTTAATTTTTCGGGGTACTTTCCATGTAACTTCAATAAGAGGTTCAAAATTATCTTAAAAATAACCTCAACTTTTTTGATTGAACTTTATCCTCGGTTAGGATAAAAAATATTTATTAAGGTCTAATTTTTGTTGACATCACTGAATTTTCAAAAATTGCAAACGTTCAAAGTTTTTGGGCGTTTCTCTATGACTACAACATTGAAGGTAAATCTTTTTTCTTAATAAAATCTTTTGTTCAAAGGCAGGACTTGATATAAGGTCATGTACGATTTTACGAAGCTAAGGGTAGTTTTTGCATAATTTTTTGTAAATTTAGTCAATTCTAAGCCTTTTAACAATTATTTTCTCAAAAACAGCACCATTTTTTAAAAACCATTTCCTCGTATGTATTAAAAGGCTGTAAAACAAGTGGTTTCGTTGAACCCTGTAACTTTGAAAATTTCAAAACGTTTAAGAAACTTACAAAACTACAATACTGATTTTTGCCTTAAACAAAACGTGTTCTAAAAAGCAGTAATTTAAAAACCGCAAATACTTTTAGAAAAAAATTAGTTATTTTATGAAAAGTCTACTTGAAGTTAATGCAATGTATTTTGAAAATTCTCAAGAACCGCTCCAATTTTTTTATATTTAATATTAGAAATAATGCGAGAAAGTATGCTGTTGTATCACCACTAGTTGAATCTTACCCTAGCGGAGGGAAGGGCGTAATGGCAAGCTCTTCACCTCTGGGACCGGGGTTCGATCCCTCGCCAATCACGTGGAGAGTGTTACGGACAAGCAAGCTCTCGGATTCCACTCAAGAATTTCACTTTCTCCTGCTTCTCATTCCATTATTGTTTCACCATCATTCACCCTTTTATTATTAACGCTGTCATTTAGACATTAGATCATCACTCACGGGCCTCAATGACCTCAGCAGTTGAAGGGCTCCAATAAATAAAAAACTGAACACAGTTTTCTCGCACAGATTTCAAATACCAGAGATGTCACAAGAAAGTTCTTTCGCAAAATTATGTTTGATTTTCTTATCAATTTATAATGCTGTTATTCAAAATATAGCGTTTAGAATTGTTTAGTGTTGCTTTATTGCATTCGTACAAATTTGAAAACTCCCTCCTGACGTCACTCGTTTTCAAAACATGTACTCATACAATAAAGTTTAACATTATAAATTAATTGCTTAAACTACTATTTTTAGACAGCTTTCGTAAAATCAGTTACTTTTAGGGCAAGCAGTTTTTAGCACTAGTACTAAAAGTGAGACGATACTCAAGTCTTAAGATGAAACTGGGATTGCATCAAAGGAAGCAATATAATTTCGTGTGATCTGCTACTGATCCTAATGTAACATGGTACCCAATTAAGTGATTTCAATTCTTTAATTAAAATAGAAGAAAAGTCTAACTATCTGATTAATGTCGCAACATTCCCTACTCCCATTATAAAATATAACTTTTACCACTCCTATCATAAATAACTATTCTCCATGTGTCAAATTTCTAGTGGGCTAATCCACATAAAGATATACTGTGCAAGGGATATACATAGAAATATGTGAGAAAAAATGTGCGTGTAATTTAGAAGTAATATTCCTAAGCGTACAAATATGTTACTTTAACAAATTTTAACACATTTATGTTCGCAGGTAAATTACAGAGTGTGGGTAGTATGTGAAATGCGGACATTCTATCAGTGAGCTCTTTTTCGAAATCACGAATATGAATTCTTTCTCTATAAAGTTGGGTGTAAACTTTCTGTGAACAGTGTGCACAAATGATGCTGCTTGCAGCGGGGCTTATTCAGAGCCACGCAAAAACCGTATGAAAGTCATGATTCAACAGAATACTGCTTTGAAATGGTTTGTAGTAAACACGATGTAACATTTAGTAAACAATATACAATTTTTGTGAAACTCTAAAATGAATGTTTTTCACTTTAATCGTACCACCTTTCTAAAACTTCAAAATATCCAGTTTTATCTTCGGAAAACAAACTTTCATCAGAAAAAGCTGTAAAAAATAGAAGCAACTAACTGATCCTTTGCAATTACATCGTATCAGAAAGAGTTGTAGAAAAGTGACAGCATAAATGTTCTATGTATGCACTACATGGAAAATTTAAAACCCAAAAATATTATTTAATGTTGTTTACTTCCTTTACTGCAAAAGTAATGAAATGAGGGAAGTTTACAATAGAATCACTATTTACAGTAAACACAGAGTGAAACATACTTCTGAAAATGTAATGGAAATATTTTATATTTACCTAGATCTGTATGTGTCTGTTGTGGTCACTGGAAATCCTGCTATCTACCGCAACTTATAAACGTATGCATCATACATAATTATAATCTTTGTTTCTGTAAATTAGAATGTCGGAAAATTGATGGATAGCGCGTTTATACTATTTCCCTTCGCATTAATCTTTGAATTTAAACTAGTGGTGCTACAGAGTGGAACAGACTTTTCCGTATTAGTTTTATATTTCCTTTCAACTCCACATACTCTTGCCAGCTGTCATGTATCGCCGCCCAAAATACATTTTTTGAAAATTTTCGGTTCTTACTAGCAGAACAAAATATTATTTTAAGAATATTAAACAATAGTAAAACCTCGTCCTAAATGGCAATTTTCGTTGAAAACTTTAAAGCCGTTTTTAAGGAAACGACGTTTAACGCTACTGTAAATTCCAGATTTGAAGCTTTTTCACAGAACATTTTTGAGTTTTCGAAAAACTTCCTTAGAAGTCATTTGAAGCACTTCAGCTCACAAATACAATAGTGTTAACAAATTGCTGCTTTACATATTAACGTTGTGAGAGATCATTCAAAAAATTACATTTGTGAAATTTTGGAAAATACAAAAGAATACACCAAAATGGACTTAATGAAATATAAGAAAATGATTAAGAATCATTTGAAAATGGAAACCAGAACCGAAACCTTAATTTTTTTATAAGAAACCGAAACCGCAACTTAAATCGAAATACTTTATTAACCGAAAATCCAAACGTTTATGCCCGTCTGCATGCAACTTGTTGCCGAATCGAGACAAGACGGTAAAGTAGGGGGGAAATCCTTCTCTTACTCCTAAGTATCTCTAGCTCCCGCCGACAACGCACTTTACTGCGCGATACATCTATAATCGAAAAGCGTTTTCCTCTGAGGTTCGATTGAATAATTTTATTACCCGATGACTCTGAACTGGAAACCTGTCTCTCCCGGCGTCATAAATGCCATGTCGTGCTCCTCTTCACTTGCCCACCGCGCGTTGACGTGAGCGTTACACGCTTGAAGCTCGCGCTCGCGTGTGTCCGTCGCCCACCGCGGCTCATCTGTCGCGCTCCGCCCGTTAGGCCGGGCGACATGGCTACCGCTTGTCTCGGCGACGGCGACCGCCTTTGAGCAGTCACGCCCTCCGACGCGGGCGTGGGCCGGCGCGTGCTGCGTGCGCGCTCGCACGCGCGCGCTCTCGGGCGGGGAGGGGCGGGGCGCCGGGCGAATCGGGTCGGTTGAATGGAGCGCGCTGTGACAGCGTGCAGTTAGGACTAGCAACGGCGAAGGACAATTGGAACGTAGGCACTGAGGGACAATGGGACGGAGGGAGGACGGAGGGACTGGAGACGGGGAAACTGGGGTCGGATGGACGGTAGGGCGGGAGACGAAAATGGGAGTTAAGGATGAAGGGACGGGGAATGGAGGGACGGAGAATGGAGGGACGGAGAATGGAGGGACGGAGAATGGAGGGACGGAGAATGGAGGGACGGAGAATGGTGGGACAGGGGGATGCAGGAACTTGTGACGACAGGAGTGGGGATGGGGCATGGGGCGCGGATGGGGAGACAGGGCTGCAGAACGGAGGGTCAGTGGAACGGAGGGACCGGCAGACAGAGGGATGGAAGACGAAGGAACTGGGGTCCAGGGGCCGGGGGAACGGGGGGACTGGGCGACTGGCTACGGAAGGTGGGGCGGAGGGTCGGTGGGGCGCAGGACTGGAGAGTAGTAACCAGACAATCGGATGTGCGAGGGAGCGGGCTGTCGAATGGGCGCGAGCGCGAACGGACAGGCGTGTCGAGGAGCGGCGCGCAGCGGTGGGCGACGGAGTCGCGGGCGGTCCGCTAGTGGGCGAGGAGGCGCAGCAGGGAGGGGCGGGGAGGGGGCGGTGCGTCGTTCCAGAGCGACGGGCGACGCGCGGCGACCGAGACAATGCACTGCATATTCATAGCGCTCGGCGAGGACGCCCGACTTGGCCTGCGCCGGCGCTCACGGGTCGCCGCTCGTCCGTCAGATGCGGAGGGCAACAGCGGGAAAATATGTCTCACTCTAATGCTAGCAATTAGCACGCTACGTTTATAACATTCACCAACGATTCTTCTCATTTTTTTTCTTGATCATTCTTCACACAAAACATTATGTTACGCCAAATATGTTAATGTTTAGCAACTCATCTCTCGGTGGATATTCATCCCAGACACCTTTCACCCTGACACCCTGAAAGCTCAGTGGCCGGGTTGTTTGCGCTATCTTCGTACCTCGAATTGGGAGACTGAAAACGAAAAAAAGAGGATTTACAAAATGAATACGGTGAAATGAACATCTCTTTTATCGTTTTGTGTCTGTGAGCATGCCGTGTCCATTGCATTATTGTGAAGTTGTTCAGTAGAATGAAATTGAAAGTCATCATGTACGTGCAACGTTAGCTGTCAGGATGTGCTAATGTATCATACGCGAGAAGTCCTGTAAATGGTGAATTAATCATCGGCCAACGTTGAATAACAACCTTGAATTAAGTAATTATAAACGGTTTAACACATCTCGTCTTCGTAGCATCTCGTGTGAGAATAATTTGAAATGTAACATTCTTATTACAAATCTAGGAGTTGATGTTAACTTTCATGTTGGCGTTATCTTTTTTGATACTACTATGATATTTTTTGTTGTTATAAAAACTCTTCTTGCAACATGAGATCAACATCAAACCATAACCAAGGCAATCTTGGACTTTTTTTGATTCTGTACGACATACTGCAAGAATTAAACGTTTTCTCCGGAAAACAAGATATGAGACAAAATGTGAAATTTGAGAACTTTTGTATTTCGTTAGTAGTAGTATTCTTAGATGAAGCATGTATTCTTAGGTGTTGCGTTAAAAATATTTGACAGAAACATTCGGCAGAACAATATAAACAAAAGTTATATGCCCATTCTTCACAAATGTTTAAATTGCTACAAATAATCGTGAGATTATCAGCCTGCAATGATGCTGCTGCTTTTATTTTCAGTATATATATATGTATATATATATATATTATATAATATAATATAATCAAGCAATCCACTTGCATGTATTTGTACATTTTTCGAAAAATATATACTTGTTAATTTATCTGTAGTATTTTTTTCTAATTTTTAAAGCTCCGTTATAACACATACTGAAAACAAAAATCTTTGTATATATAATATATATATATATATATATAATGTGTGTGTGTGTGTGTGTGTGTTGGGTGTTGTGGGAGAATGTGTGTATGGATTTTATGTGTCAGATATGTGAACTGTATGTGGTGTATTAGTAGTTATGTATGATGTTTGTCATTGTGTGTGTGTTAGTCTGTGCGTGCCTTGGGGTTTTGTGAGTGTGTGGGGGGGGCGGAGGAGTTTGTATGTCGGTGTGAGTGTGAGTGTGTATGTTTTGGGTGTTGTGGGAGAATATGTGTATGTATTGGGGATTTTATGTGTGAGATATGTGAAATGTGTGTTGTGTATTAGTAGTTGTATGATGTGTCATTGTGTGTGTGTTGAGTTGTGTATGTGTTAGTGTGTGTGGGGCGGAGGAGTTTGTATGTCTGTGTGTGTGTGTGTGTGTGTGTGTGTGTGTGTCGCGGGGTGAGCCCGCTCTCACGGGAGCGGCTGGGTCGCCGGGTGCGGCGCGGCGCGGCGTGCGCGGGCGGTGGCGGCCGGCTGGAGGGCGCGGCGCGGCGCGGCGTTATCGGCAGCGGCATCGGGGCCTAACAGAGACGTCAGGCGCCGCTGGCAGAGACGGATGGGCGCGCGTCGCCGGCGGGGCGGGCGGCCGGGCGGGTGGGCGGCGTCGCGCCCGCCGCGACGCACCCGCGCTTCCCGGGAAGCGATCGGCGACGTTTGACCACCCTTCAAAAAAAAAAAAAAATACCACCTACAGTTCAAACCTTCCACACGGGAAACAGATTTACCTGTCGTTTCCATCGCCGTTTTGCCCACAAGGGAATGACAAGTTCGAACTTTTTTAATTCGCATTTATTTCCAGAATTACAACCACGAAGCCCCATTTTTAATACGTTTTTGAGATTGGTGATTACTCGGTTGTGTAATTAGGGAATTTCGTATTGAGTTTGAAATGGTGTCTTAGTGCCGTTCACGTCTGAAACATCCGTTCATCGCACGGATTTAACATTTGAAGGTGGATTTCATCGCCAGTCTGATTATGAGAATAATGTCACATTTTATAACATTTTTAATCATAGTGAATTCTTGAAATAATTTGCGTAACAAAATTAGCCTCAAACTAGTAACGTCCGGAAATTCTGGTTAAGTCAAGAAATTATGTACGACTTGGAAAAGTCACGGAATTGCCAGGGAAAATGAAAATGTCAAGATATCCATTTGGACATTTTTAATGTTATTGAAACTATGTGAATGATTACTTTTACACCATTTTCTCATTATTTATTTATTAAACTTAAAGCAAAAATATGCTATATTATACAATTTCTAAATTATTTACTGATTCAAGAACGTGAATTGTTGTTTTCGTATTTAAATCTATTTTCTTTCCCTTGCTATTTATGAGCATTTCTCAAAAATCCATAGTATGACATGATGTTAACTTACCTGCAAAAATTGAAAGTTTCCTCTGAAAGGCCTTTCCACACCACCTCCGAAATTAAAAAAAAAATGTGTTCAGAAACATTTAAAATTAATGTATGGGCCTTTTTTTATAAAACCACATTCAATGCTTTTTTCACCACTCATATGAAAGGTTTTTATGAGCCGAGTTTTCCGGGGAAATATTTTATGGAAGCAAATACATCCCGTGTTCTTTGATATATTGTAAATTGCTTTTCGCACCAGCATCCGAAACATCTGACGCGCTTCTATTCGCTCGCACAGATATATAGATTTTGCGATACATTTTTTCTGTTGCTACAACATTTCATTTTTTGTTTATTTATATTATTATTGTATACATTTATTGTGTTATATCTCTGTAAACTTTTTCCAACTAATATGGTTGACTCGCCTTGGGGCACAGAGACATCGGACACGTGAGCTCAAGTACGTGGGCATTAAAGCAGTGTGAAACCCGCGTCAATAATAAATGTTTCTTTAAGAAGTGTAGGGGCATTCGATTTCCTCCATCATAACATTTCTGTCATAATCCTAACAAAAACTGGATTTCTTTCTCTTTACAAACAGTTTTTTTTTTTAACGGGAGCGAATTTTTTCATACCAATTTTTGCCAAAAACCTGAGTTGCCATAAGTAGTCATAATTCAATTTAATATGTATGTGAGTTTGAACTAACATCCCGGAGCTCAAGAAACCATGCACATATTGCACTTCTTTCCATAGTCGGTCACACAGTTTTTTAAATGTTTTGACGTTAAATAAATACATAAAGAAATGACCCCGTGACCTGACTGGCAACTGGTAATTAACGAAAAAGATATATCTCTACACTCAAAGCAATGATACAACACCGAGCTGGGGTCCAGGGCCATCACGGTCAAAGAAATAAAAAGGTAGTGGCAGGTTTATGCGTCGTTCCAGGTACGGAGGTATTCTTCATTGGGTACGTTGCTAGTAGAGCAATAGGAACCACGTGTGGCACTGGTAGGTCATTTAGGCGCCGATTTATAGCATTATGAAAGAGGGTGAAGTAAAATCAAAAAAGTAGCCCGGACTCAAGAAAATACGAAACTAACTACCCTGAGTGCATCTGAGAATCTGTGTCATTCTGCAGCACTACTAGTTTTTTCGTTGCATGAATTTCCTGTTTCCACTTCCCGACTCATCCTTCCCCGTCTCGCTTCTTCCCATGTAGTCTCCCTTCGTCCCACTCCTTCCCTCCCCGTCTCGCTCTCCGTCGCCTCGCCCAGCTCTGCGTCGCCCCGTTCCGCAATGGACCTCCATTGAAGTCTGCACTCCGCGCCCACCCGCGCCGCGCCGTCGCGTCAGCCTCAGCCTTCGCGCTGACTCAACGCCTCCCGCACCTCCGCTGTGCCACTTTCCAGCGACTAATTGCGCGCTGCCCCTCCCCTCCCCGCGCCCCGCCCCGC
>BOPP01000035.1:10094220-10122063 GCA_017312745.1 Gryllus bimaculatus
ACCGCCCCTCCTTCATGCCCCACCCCATCCTCCCCTCCCATCTCATCTACCTCGTACCATCGAGTCTCACCCCGCACCTCCTACATCGCTTTACCCCTTCCCGCCACACCACCGACCTATTCGCCTCCCCTTCCTTCCTAATATCGACCTCCACCACCCACACCCCTCTCTCCACACCACGTCATTCTCTGCCGCAAAGGACATTCACTCCGGCAAAGGGAAGACCTGTGTGCGCCTGTCGTCTGTGTTTACTTCCGACCGCGCTTGTCCCTCATTGGAATAGCTTCTGCGAGTAAGGTACAGGAATGTACAGGAATGCTAATAGCTTTACTCTGACTGCTGGGAGATCATTTCTATGGGCGTGGGATCGTCTGCGATCGACACACATTCATCTTACTATCGATTGTTCTGTGATATACACAGTGTAAATGTAAATTAATGGACGTTTCAACAGCTTGGTTTCAAGGGGTTTGTGTGTCTTTTAGTGTTGAAGATTTACGGCTGGTTGGTTACAGAACGAGGAAACACCATCTGGTCAATCGGCTCGTCTCCTTTTGCCGTAGCTCTACCTAAATCTGATCCGTTTGTACGAACTTTAAGAACTCTCGTTTATTTTCCTAACTTTCCCGAAATGTAGAGATTACAGTTTTCGTGACTTTGCCGTTTGTGAAGCAGGAAGTTCATTAAGATAACTAAGTAGGGCTGGAAAAACACAAAGGATTAGCAAGCCAATTTTCTCACGCCAAATTTTCAGTCTTTCATAGTTTCTACGTCGTTCCTTTCTCTCCAATTTATTTTGTAATTGAGGTCAATGCTAAAAGAAAGCGGCTACCAGAGGCCAGTAGTACATCAAAACATTATTACTTAAATTGCTATAATAATCTCGTTTGTAGAAGTTCCCCGTTTCTATAAGATGTATTTTTAGACTTGCCGTCTTTCGGTAACTATATGTTATCATTCATTTTAAAAGATTTTACAGGAAGTAAAATTGCCGGCACTGGAAGGAAGCTGAATGAAGGAGCAGGAAGAGGAGGAGGGGGAGAGGGTGGATGGGGATGAGAAGGAGGAGGAATAGGAGAGGAAGGAGAAGCAGCCGCGAGAGGCTGTTAGGTCGCAGACTATCGCTCTCTCATCCTTTCATGCGAGACAGTTCTGTCTGACGACTGAAAACCGATTACCACGGGGCCATGGACACAAGAAAGCAATCGTAACAAGTGAATGGTTGATATTTAGATTTATCATCTGTTTTCCGCTAAAGAAGCTCTGATGAAACTGATCTACGCTCTGCACCATAGTCCAAGCCATTCTTGTACATAATATACAAAGAAATGTACACACATTATGAGATCCTGTCGAGTTGTTTCATCACGACGCTACAAGGCGGAGGAGGAGAAGACGGAGGAGGAGGAGGCGGAGGAGGTGGAGCCAGAGGGAGAAGGAGGAGGCGGAGGAAGAGTAGGGGAGGAGGAGAAGGGGAAGAGGAGGAGGTAATGAGGCGAAGGAGGAACCAGAGGAGGAGGAGGAGGCGGAAAATGATGTGGAGGTGGAGGAGGATGTGGAGGAGAAGGAGGAGGAGGGGGCTGATCCCACGGGCTTCGTCCATCCCAGCGGGGAAGGGGGAGAGTGGGGAGCCGGGCAGAGGGGAAGGGAGGCCCCTGACCTCCTCGTCGGCGGGCGGCCGCAGCGCGCCTTGCCGTTTTTTCTCTTTGCGGATTTCCTAACGACCGAGGCGCCTTCGGCGGCGGCGACGGCGGCGGTGGCGTCCGACGGGCTTGTTCGGGCGTCGACGCTGCGACCCCCGACCTCTCCGCCCCCTTTCCCCCTCCCAGGCCCCCCTTGCCTAGGCCCCGCCGGCCCGGCCCGACTACATTTCACTGCGCTCCGAATGCCGTCGGCCGCCTGTGGGGATATAGTGGATTTCTTCTGTAATGGGCTGCTTCGGGCGTAGCCTTTTCAGTATACAAAAGCTTATTATGCCTTCTAGACTGGAACGCGTGTGAAAATATTGCAGAGTATGAATCCTTTTCTAACGTAATGTTTAACTATGATGAAATAAAATATCATAAATGTCTTGTATTTCGATAGATCGAAGAAATCACATCTACGTGAAATTAGACGGTGTATTTTGCGCAAGATATTCTCTGTCAAATATTTCATCGGGGCCCATGCATAAGTTTCTACCAGTATTATAGTGGCACACTTATGGCTATATATAAAAGCAGAACTTTGTTTTCGGCCCAGAAGCTGCAAGCTCTGAGGATGATCGCTACGCGATCGAAATGATCATTAGTTGAATAAAAATATTGATACCTGACAATATCTCTATTTATTTATCAAAATAAAAAAGGTATCTACTTCACCAACAATCCAATTAAAGGCTATATATAAGATGCATTATTCACTTCATACAATGGTAAAAATCTAGTGAATGGAACTTCATTTTTTAGGGGACATACTACACGTTTTGTTTAGTTTGATTGTTTATTGCCTGTGAGTAAACAGAAGATATTTAGAAAATATGTTTACGTACTCTGGAAACTGATTTTGTCTTGCTGACATAAACAGGGAACCTGAATTCAAATTTAATATTTTTACGTGTATGTAGAATCTGCACGCATGGCGAACGCGCGTAATTGAGTGGGAAGAGAACTTATTTACCTATCCTCTGTTTGAGTTACTAACTCTTTACACTCACTTAGCACTGCTTAGCAACTTGGAGCGCTAATAACTCGTCGATATTTACATTTACAGCAAACTCGTTTTCTGATTTCCCCGAATAACACGTTATCGTGACGAGGAAAATAATTCAAAAACTCACGTTCCACAGCAAGACACAGAAAAATATACTCCAGTTCTGCAATGACTAAGAATTTGGGGCATACAAATGTTTTCAATTAAAAAAAGTAAAGTAAAAAAGTAAATCCAACCCTGGTTTTTCATGAAGTCGATCTAAACAGGAATGAAATATGACTTGTATGCAAATAGATTGCGAGCCAGTGAGGAACCCTGAGGTATGTAAAATTTACGAGCTTCGGAGTCGCGTGTTCGATTCACGCTACATCTTATTTCACCTGTCCCATTTGGCTTTCAAATTGTGAAACGCAAGCACACACTAACTGAACCAGTGACTTTCCGGGAGGTGTTCTAACGAACAATTTATAGTCTTACTTTTGAAAATCTTTGTAATTTTCAATAAATGCTATTGAATCAAATGAATAATGCATGATAAGAAAGTGCTAGCGACTTTTATGTTACAGTTAGAAATATGTCTTTTATTTTCTCTCGAATGTTTTCTACATGCATGAGTTTGCAATAATATGCAAAACCCCAGATTGCAATAATATTAGTAGTGGTTTAAATACTTAGTGAGGATGAATCTGGATTGTGTTATCTGAAGTATTTTACCCTCAAAATGTGATGCTACAATTTTTAAAGCTTCGCGTAATGAGCTTTGTTGACATAATGTTATACTTACGCGTCACAATTCTTGCAGAGTTGGAGTAGTAGAATGGACGTGAGGAAATATAAATATCAGAAGCTCCAAAAGGTGGCACATACTTCAAGCACCTGTCTCGTTTAAGTTTCCATCTCAGTGACTGTTGACGGATCGATTTACTCCAGTGAGGACGACGCCAAAGAACCAGTTGGGAACAAATATTAAAAGAAATGATATCTGAATTTCAACAGCTTTGATGAGTTCATTCATCATTTCTTTTAATATTCTTTTTGCGAAAGGATAAATTCCAGAAAGTTTATTACTTCGTTTTAATAGTAATTTCGGACATTAGAATGTGTTTTGTGGTTTACATTTTATATTTTTGTAAAACTCCTTGTGTTTTATTTTCAAAAAATGCTCATGGATTAAAGAAAGGTTCTTTTACTCGTGAGTTAGTATCGATGATTTCTAGAATCAGAATTAAATGTGTTTTGTTATTGAAGATAATTCTGAAATGGAAAAAAGTTTTAAAATTAGCGTTTCAATGCATTACTAAGTTACAAAAAATCTGGGTTTATAATTGTTATTATTGTTTATTTATTAATTTTTTCATGGTATAACGAACCTCCGCGGATGTCCCAGTATCAACATGTTGCTTATGGAACGCCGAACGCATGAAATTTAGGTCACCACGCCCCCACGCATTGAAAGTTTATCTTTAGTTTGGGATAAAGTTACGTGCAAACACAACGCGACGTCGAATAAACAAACAACTGCTATTGTGTAATGGATGTCTAAATATACCTGATTTCACTATAAAAAGAGGTTCTCGAAAGATTTCTCCGTCACTATCGAATTATAATAAATATCATCAATAAACCAAATTTCTTTCCCTGGTCAAAACCATTCACACATTCTTTATATCGCCAAATTGAGTTGTAAACGTTTTTATCGATACTCGGCATTCTTTGTTACTTTTAAATATGTTTGTAAGATACTCGTAGTAGCATTATACTTGTAGTAGTAAGATACTTGTAGTAGCATTACGGTACTGTATGTAATAAGCAAAGAAGATTACTCAATAATATTCAGTGTCTTCTTTTTTAATTGAAGAAAAAAACCTGTAAATAAATAGCGAATGGGACCGAAGCCGAAACAAGGTATAGACGTTTAAACGAATGTTTTCGACGTGGCTTACTAAGCAGTAATATATTAAATCACTTTTTTTAATCTCACATTTTAAATACACGATCAGAAAGTGAGTGTGGCGAGGAGACAGAATCGCACACTTGTCATTAGCTTTGAAAGAGCGAGCGCTGGCCTTGGCGCAGCTCTAGCAGTCGTGTCGCCCACCCACCTCACCTGCGCAGCCGAGCAGCTAGGAGGACAGTTGACGTGCGACCGCCGCATCGCCCTGATGGGATCATCGGCTGTCGCCGCTGGAGTGCCAGGGCAGGTGACTTAAGCGGCGGGCCGTCACTGGCTAATTACTCGCCGAACACGAGCCCCTGGCCCGGCGCATCGACGGCTGCCGCACAGCGTGCCCAGCCCCTCGCCAGGGCAGCGGCCACCTACCGTTCGTGTTTTGCGAACCGCTCAAGTCGTAATTTTAAAGACCGCTAAATTTGAAATTTTCGAAAAGGTAAAGGCATTTGAAGAGTTTTTGACAGTTATCTAATATTTCACTCCTTTCTCAGCAAGACTCTTGCTATATTTGTAACGTTATTACCTCTATTTTGGTGAAAGTGTGCCTGATCTCGATGATATTTATGAAAAGATTGGGGCAGTAGCGGGAATAAAAATTCTTCGACGTATTAACATTTACGAAAAGCGAGAGGCTTTATGTGTCTGTTTGACTGATCTTGTTACTGTCCCAAGACCATCTTTCGTAAAATAATGGTACGTGAACTTCAGTTTAGTTAAATAAATTGCATCTATTTAATAATCCAAAATTGTAAAAGTTTATTTCATCATAAACAATATTTGGAGATTGTGTAATTGAAACATAATTATTAATATTAGATTAAACTTTGAACTTATATAATTGAAGTTTATATAAGTGTTTGACTGAAATATTTGTTCCTGTTTAAGTGAAGTCATCATTGATCCTATTTGTGTGATATAAGTTCATAGACTTATTGAGTGCAAGTAATGGCGATATTTTTTCTGAGGAACTCCCTCATTTTCTTGTGAACCTTCAGTTCGCGAGAGCTGACCAAGGTAGCTGTTAACACTGTACTTTTTTACCACTGTATCTTTAAATGGCATATCTGTGTTTGGATCCAGATACTTGCACAATTCCTGGAGTAGAAAGTGGGTTAGAGGAAAGTTTTCTTGGATTTATCATGTTTGCTCTCTCTCACCATTATTGCTTCATTCTTATTCATCAAATCATCATTATTACCAACTCATCACATAATTGATCATATCGAATGAAAGCGAAAGCTCGGTTCAACAAATAAGAATCATTGTTATTATTATTGTTATGATGATGATGATGGAGTAAAATAATGTGCAGCACAAACACTCTGGCTCCTTACAAAATGGATACTGTTTATTTTTAGTGATTGCATATTGCATCTTCTTAGTAGTCAGAATTGGATAAATGTAATTGGCAACACAATACGATTCTTCTGAAATATTTGATCAAAGTTAATTTTTGTCGCTGACAAAGATTTACTATGGAATAATAATACATGCTACACATGCTATGAATATATTTTTTTTGGGGCCTCGAGAGCGTAGAGAAACATTATTTTCAATTTCCTTGATGAAGGATTGCTGTATATTAAACGTTATTTTACCTTTATTACATCGTCTCAAAATACTTATCGTAGAATACGATTTGTTTTTCATTTATAGCTAATTGGTACGGCGAAAATAGATAACGCGGAGATCAAAATTATTTAAATTTTTTGTAACATTTACCCTCAAATTCCTCATTGTAGCATACGCTAGATAAACAAAGAGTCTGCAATCCGCCGACAAATTTATAAACACTTTTTTCTCAGTAGGGGAATGCCGCATTTCTTTGACCAACGTCGCATGTTATTTGTTGCAATAATAAGATAAAGAAAACTGTCAACAAAATCGTTATCTGATTTTTTCTACAATAAAGAAATCGAATTACAGTATCGATTGGAAGGATCTTTCACCCTTCCAGCTGGCCCGCCGTCGCTGTGGTAGCCTCGCGTTTCAGAAGGCTGGCGCTGGGCCACGCTGCCGTTGCGCGTTTGTCACTGCCGCGAGCGCATCTGCTGGTGGCACTCCCAATTAACAGCCGCTGGACAGCAGGTGTCGAGCAACCCCGGCCAAGGCACGTATTTGTCGCGATCAAAGAAGTCCCAGATTAAACCTTTTGAAAGGCGACGGAAAGAAAAAACCCTTGTATGTTCATTCAGTATGCCCATTTTTGATGAACCAATGTTATTTTTTGACTTCAGAACTAATTATTGAGTATTCATTTTGAATGAATGCTGTAAAAGGAATTCTTAAATATACAATAGTTTAATGCACTAAATTTCATCGAAACGTCTTCGATGTGATAAAACGCAACCGGAAAGTTAATAATATATCATGGCTTCTAAGATCAAAACGAGTATAATGCTTGATCGTTCACTATATTGCAAAAACTTCTTTAGTATAAAGTAATAATCGATTTTATATTACTAGATACTAAAGAAACCAGATATATAGTGTAGAAAATGCATTTAACAATGTACTATAATTATACTTTATTTTCCATTGAAGTTTGTAAATTTGAGAGTTCAGGTGTTTTCTCAAATCATTGGTAAATGCCTGGGTGGGTACTTCCTAATTTCTGAAGAAGAACGATTCTCCAACGTTTCAATTGGCTCCACATCTTTGTTTAAACAAATCTGGGAAAATATACTAATTTCAGAACAAAATGAAATGGGAAAAATATAATTCATAACAAGTAAAACAATCGTATTATATAGTACAATATAGTTTATTTACTCGAAATTTCCAAGGACATATGTCACAATTTTTGTGTCTTAACGAACCTGAAAAACTGTTTCTAGCAAATATTATTCTCACGCTGTTACGAGAGTAGAGTGTTTTTCCTTGAAACCAATTCGAAATTCTTTTCAAATGATCTGATAACATGGATTGCCTTCAGAAGCCAATCTTATGAGAATTAGAATTGTGCAACAAATTGACGTATTACTCCCGTCAAACTTTCTTCGTCTGACCCCAAGTGCTATTTTCAAGAGATGCATACGAGTATCAAATCTAGCAAATAGCTTCTGGTAAATAATTACGTTATTAATTTACGTTTTTATATTTCACGAAGTATTAATCACACTTCAACTATATTAACTACACTTTTACTACGAAATAAGTAATGTATTACACCACACTTTAAAATATCAAGTATTCGAATGAATGTTGAGCACTGCCAGGATTACGTTCAGACTTCCTGCTTTCTAGTTCGCAACTTCGATGCTATTCGGCATCGTGAATCGAAATGAGTGTACTTCACACATATATCCACAGATTGAACTTCAAGGTCCTCTGGCAACGACGTAGAGCCCACTTTGTCGATTAACTCTGCAATATACTACTCCCCCACATGTCCGAATTAATTCAAACCATTCTTTAAATACTCCCGATGCCAATAAGAACAAAGTGTGAACATTTCAGCGAAAACTGTTTCTGCGTGTTCATGCGACAGACATACGCACATTCCATTTTATTCATATTAAGATATTCAAATTCACGAGAGAAAAAAATATTGCTTGGTTTTCACTTTTCGGTTTCCAGCGCTTGGCGCGTTCAAACCGCCTCTTGGAAGCCACTCGAATCCTCCAGGGCTCTCCGGCGAGCCTTTCTCGCGGTGGTCTGCACTCGCTTCCAGGCTCAACCGCGCGCGGAGACGGAGCTCAGACGCGCGTCTCGTCCATTTGTGGCCAACCGCGCGTGAAATGCCCAGATATGAAGGTAAAGCGATGGCGGCGGCGGGGGCGGGGGCGGCGGCGCCTGCGCGTTTGCCCGGCAGCGCAGGAAAGGCGATCTCAGAGGGGAAAACGAGAGGAAGAGGGCGTTAACCTTACAGCCGGAGCTGTGCGCGCGGCGATACTGTTCATGCAAACATGGTTTCCCCCCAGGAAACTGCAATATACGCGCAATAATTGCGCGCGGCGATGGCGTAACGGTTAGCGTATCGGACTGTTATACCCACGTTTGCGGGTTCAAAACCGATCGAAGAGGTGGATATTTAAAGGCAAAAAAATCCTTCCAACGCCTTCCTTCGGAGGGGAAGTAAAGCCGGCCGTCCCATGTTAGTAGATTTACTTGAATGTAAAAGATCGTAAATGACGCCTCTGAGCTAAATTCAAATCGCCTGTTTCTCGCCCAAGAAATTCCTCCTTTCTCTGCTAGTTGGTGAAAGGAGCGTAGCGAAATTCGCGTGGTCAGATGGAAGAGCAGGCCTCCTGACCTGAGTCTCGCCACGTGAAATACGGCATCAATTCAATTCAATTCAATTTAATATACATATATAACCTCAAACTTAAAGTTATAGAAATATTTAATGTTCTTATCTTGATACTGCTCTCTATTGGTGTCCAATCATTAATTATTCACAAACAAAGTAAACAATCTTATTTATTCATCATCATCAACAGCAACAATTAAACTTGTTCAGTCTGCTCCGGCTCCTGAAAACCGCTCACTCCATCTTCTCAGTTGTCTTCCAATTTTGTTCTCCCTTTCGGCTTGTAGTTGTAGTTGAAGGCAACTATCACTATCCTTTCTTCGGGCAGTCTTAATATATGATTTTTACATTTCTCTCTATATTCTTTAATTATGTCATTCTCGCTTAACGTATTTATTCATAATCACCATAATACATTTTAAACAACTTCTTTTACTCATCTCTATCCGTCCTCTCAATTTAACAACCACCCTCGTCTCTTTTTTCCCCTTGGTAGACTGTTTTCGACAGCCCGCGTAGACTAGATCTACTCCATACTTTGAAACTTTTCCCAAGAATATTCATTGTGGAATGCGAAACTGAATAAAAGTCCGTGAAAGATCTGTCGACAAATTATTAAATGAAGGTAAACCTCTCAGTTGCAATGCAGATTAAGCGCATTACTAAGAAGATAATTCGTTTGTTTGTTCACGCGCATAAAATTAACATATTTTTGTACTATCTATTCGACACTGAATACTCAGTTCTGTGCCGGTGTTATCATTACAGACTGTTGTTTCCATTATGACTCTGGTGCCCCGAATGGTGGAAATCGATTAGCAAAATAATGCGGAGGAATTTAAAACCTGAACCCAAAAGATATCGAATCGACCCAACCTCTGTCAATCACAATCAAATTTGCAGCCATCCTCTGAGAGGATTTGCTTTCATTTCATTAGTCCAGCTTTGGGCCAACGTACTCGTATATAAGTAGATAAGTCGGTGTGCACCGAAAAATTCATAATACAGATTGAATTAATTCGGTTTGATAAACTGTGAATGTCTCATTGTGTAAACACGAATGCACATGCAATCAGGTACACAATTGAACGGACTCCCCACGCTCAAGAACGACGACGCCAACCTACAACTTCGGAGCTACGACGTGGTCGCCTCAAGTTCCCAGGCTGCACCAGGCAAGTCTTCGGTTTATTTTTCAAACGTTTCTCTCCCATTTCCGACAGAATCACAGTTACCACAACACTACTAACCATTCCAACCCCTCCGTCTTGCCACTAATAAAACACTCCACCCTACCACCGCCGCTGCTATTATTAACGTACAAAGTGTTCAAAACAATTTCCTCTCACCACGACCACCGCCCCACTCTCCCTCAAACACCGGCTACGTCTCAATCCCTGCCCACTCCAGAAAGCACCGCCCTCATCCACGCCGATTACTAGCACACCGCCCACAACTGTTCTGATTAGACTTCCGTTCACCATCAGCGCGATCACTACCACCCCGATCACTACCACCCCGATCACAACCGCCCCGATCACTAGAGCCCCGATCACTACCGCCCCGATCACTACCGCCCCGATCACTACCGCCCCGATCACTACCACCCCGATCACTACCACCCCGATCACTACCACCCCGATCACTAACACCCCGATCACTAACACCCCGATCACTAACACCCCGATCACTAACACCCCGATTACTAACACCGTGATCTACCACTCCGATTACTGCTTATCAACCCGGTTACTGCCATCCTGATCACTACCACCTCGCTACCACCCTGAATTCTACAACCCCGATTACTACCAGCCCGGTCGATGACTTCCACCGCCATTACCACCACCCAGATCACCAGCATCCTAATCCTCATTATTACCATCACCACCTCTATTGCCTCGTGCCTCGCCGCCAGACATCGCCAGTGCGGCGGTCGCCGGCCAGCCGGCCTGCGCGGCGCGTCGTGCGCAGATTACATCGACGGCCTAGAAACGTTGGCGGCGGCGGCGGCGGCGTGCAGCGCGCAAAGAGGCCGCGCGGGGAAAACAAACGCCTGACAGCGCGCGGTAATAAGCGGGCGGGCGCCGCCGGCCGCTCCCTCCCCCTCCCCCCGCCCCCCGCTTCCTCCCACTCTAAGATTCCCACTTGGGTGTGCTGCATCAGACTGTCGCCCACTCTCACAAGACCACTTTCGTCTCTTCTTCGTGTTCCTATTCGCGTTTCTTTCATCTCTTTCTTTTGTGTTTTTTTTCTTATGGTCTTGACATTAACTTTTTGCCGGCAACAAAGGGGTATCTCAAAATGACCATTGTAGAGTCACGGTGGCTGATGTAATGCGGTGACATATAGAAAGTTCACAGTTGTGAGGGAGAAACTGGAAACCACTAGCTCACATTTTCGTATTCATTTCGAAATTAATCTTTCATTGCGTTGTATATTTTGTTTCTTCGATTATTTACCCGTTTGCCTATATGACTTTTGTGTTTTCATAACTGCTATTTTTATTTTGCTTCATCTCATGTCGTTTGTCATGCGTTTTATTATCATTTATCCTACAATCGCATTGATTTCCATGATTCCGACTACGGTTCCAAATTATTTTATCATTATTGTCACATATCGATTCTCAATTTTTGTGGGACTTACTTTCATCTTCAACGCCAACCCCTTTTTTTCCTGATTTTTGATCCACCGTTTTTGTTATTCACAGATTTTTCCCGTGGCTTACTCTTTCTATATCCCCCAGTTACTTCGCTCTCTCCTAGTGCTATGAAATATAACCGCCCGTGCATCTCCTCTTCTAGCTTAACCTTTGCCTCCGCCCCCGCCCCGCCGCGTTCGTGGAGGTCCGCGCCGCGCACCGCTCGCCCCCGAGCGCTTGCGGCCAGAATCGATACCGTGACGCGGGACATAGATATCGATCTTGATAGAAAGTTTTACCCAGTTAACGGCTGGGTTACGATGGTGGCGATAAGGCAACGGGGCCAATAACTGCAAAGTGTGAAGACACGCGAGCCATGCCACGAGAAAAGCAACAAGGGTGGCGACTTGTAAAAAATGAATTTGCGTTTATTTACGCGAATTTCGTTTCTACGGTTTTTTCATTTGTGATGCGAAATACATACTGTGGTTTTCCAATGATTATTAATATTAACATTAATAATAATAATAATAATAATAACTAATTAAAATATAGAGTTAAGAACATTGTCGTTTATTTTTAGTACCGTGCGGAATTTTCTTAAGCATTCTTAAATAATTCGTTATTTTAAAAAGTAGATCAGTTCCATCTATCATAACGTATAATAATAATAATAATAATAATAATAATAATAATAATAATAATAATAATAATAATAATAATAATAATGTCTATTAATGGCGAGGCTCAGGCCATAGGGCCTGCTCTTCCGCCGTATGTAGTTATTATTAACTATGACTGTCCGTCGAAAAAAGTGCCTAGATATCGAATGAAAATCTTGCAATACACAGACATTTTCTTCTAGGCAGGTGGTGTATGTCCTCAGGCTGACCGACGCTAAAACAAACTGTATGTCGCTAGAAAGAAAACAAATTCGTTCAGAGAATATCAAGGAATCGAGTTGAAAATGCACGGAAAATGAATGAATTTCATTATCTATTGTTCAGTGATAAAAAAGTCTCACAATCTGGCAGAGGCGGAGGAGAGGAAATATTCAATCGACTGCCTAATGAGATTTGAGGATTCGTGGAAATCTGAAGTGTTGAAAACAGTCGTTATCGCCGATCGTGTAAATGACGCGGAAGTTGGGTAAAGAAGATGGAACAGATGCGTAGAAACGCAATCCCGTAGCTTATTAAAAGAGTTTACTGAAACATTACAAAATGAAAATTCTGAAATTATTTCTACTTTAATAAGTGAATATATATGTTGACAAAATTTGAGAATGCTAAAATATAAGAAATACATTTTAAAAAGTATGCGTGTTGTGTATTTATATGTATTTTATTTATTTCAATTGCTTTATTGAGAATACCAAAATATTAATATTACTATAAATTTGAATATTCACAAAACTATTGAAATATATTTGTAATTACGAGAAAATAGAATTTATTTTTATTAGAGAATACTTCTCGCATGCACTTTGTTTCTAAACACAAACGAGAATAGAAACACGGAGAAGAGAGTTCACGTAGAAATTCAATATAATCTCATTGGATTCGCTTTTCAAACATGTAAATCATTTTAAAGAATCCTTATTTAAGGATGAAATCTGACATTAGAAAGGTGAGTGTTTCGGAGCTACAGCAATGTCTTCCATATGGATAAATCATTCTGAAAATGTTGTGCTCACCCTCGGGGGTATGAATTTAATACATTGGGTAAAGGGAGAAGTGATTAAATATAAAATTTTACGGGGAGAAGAACTTTGTTAGTTGAATGATGATGTAATAAGGTAATCAATTAATTAGGTAAATAAGTCTGGAAATAATGTATTTATATTTGATTTTCAGTCCTAAATATAGGAAATGGAAATTCTGCGTGTAATTAAGTGGAATAATTTGTTCTCATTCGTTTAATTTACGTCATTAATTTTTAAGTCATTCAGGCGAAAGTACTATTCGATAGGTTGCAGACTAATTGATTTTGGAACAGATAGATCATTAACTATTTACAGAGTTAATAATTTTTTGGATCGTTACACTCGGTTGTTAATAAAGCCTTAAAAGTAAGAAAGTTAATGATGTGTGATGATACTGGTTAGTGAATATTATTCAGTTGACGACTAATAGCGAAAGCACCTAACAATGCGTTGTTTGAATTTATGATGTAAAGACCTAGACTGCATGTTGACATAATCACCCTGAAGTAAATGAAGGATAATACTACAAACTATAAGCATTTATAACGTCGTAAAATAATTATTCTCCTCTGATCATTGGTTTTAGTGGTTCGGACTCTTTTTTCATGGTTTGACAAGAACAAATTAATGAATTATTATACTTATTTTTAACGTGATAATTATATTCGTGTACCATTCCCATTCTTAAGCTTTTCTGCATTTATTGCATGGCTGCGCGTTCCTACACTTTAACACAGGGCCGTCGGGTTTCCTTCACACAGCAACAAGCTACATACTCTCTGTCAACGAACCACCCGTTTACACCGCACAGCGCAGCGACTGGGGAATACCAATTTTCGTGTGTTGTGCCTTAATTTTTTTTAAATTTATATTTCGTATTTTATTATGTCGTAAGATAACAAATGTAACTGAGTACTCAACAGAAAATAACAAATTGCTTCTACAAGGATTAGAACTGGACACTGCAATCTTAACCACCAACATTTAATAGAAAGAATCCCAGCCCCTATATGTGTCCATTGTACTATTCCTATTGATTGATTGATTGTTTAGTGATTTGTGGCACGTCAACTACCACGATCATTAGTCCCGCAAGTGTAGTGCATGTTTTGCTCGGGAGGTGGCGGTGATCTTCCCTCGCTGCCTGGCGAGATCCGGCGCCGACCGTCCGTCGGCTAGCGGGGTTTTCCCCAACCAGGTATCTCCCACCAGCTGGGCACCGCCCCAGCCGGGACACGCTCTAATCTCCCGACCGTTCTCCCGGCATGTGTGGTAGTGTAATGCACGTGAGTGTAAGTGTGTGTGTGTGTAAGGGGAGAGGATACGACAATGAAGAGGAAGGTGAGATAGCACGCGGTCCGTGAACTGTTTCTTAAGATGGCTTCACACATTCGGCATTCGCCGAGCAGCTCGTCCAATCCCGAACAGCTGATGTGTTCGGCGAATGTTCGAACCCTTTGACGCGTCCTAAAGACCGATACGCGGTGGGTAGGGCGAATGCCGAATTTTGGGCGCTCGGCAAATCGCAAGCAACCCGTCCACACTACTCGGGATTCGGCGAGCGGTTGCTCGGGATTCGCTGAATGCCGCATGTGTGGAGCCGACTTTAGGGTACTGCTCCTACATTCGCCTGGTGATAATCTAGAAACCACGGAAAACTACATGAAAAAAAATTAAGATATTTATATTTCATCATGATGACCGTCAGATGTTGTTTATTTTACGAGTATGTAGTATTATAATCGATGCATTGTTCCCTACTGTAACTTTATGCAATTGATCAACATTCTTCGTAAATCTTTCTTCAGGAACGATTTGCTGTATGAAAAGATAAAAATTGATTGTACATTTTCCGTTTCCACAATGGCTCGCAGTATATTTTGCACTCTATCTGACTCTGCCCTATGCCAATGGCTCACTGGGTGGTACTCATACACTGGGAGCCCCAAGTGTACACTAAACACAATTCACATAAAAATAAAATTTTAAAAAATTAATACAAACTGTAAATGACATAAACCGTAAAAATTGGTGAACATTGTGTATTATTAACAAACACGCGTTTCATTCTTATGATGGAAGGGTTCTTCCAGTCTATTCAGTCCTGAGCGCCCCTGATAATTAAGCAGCTTACTACGTGAGAGGGCGAAGCTCGGCAGCTTGCTCGCAACGGTTGCTTGCCAATCCTACAAATCTGACGACACCAATTCCAGAACAACTCAATCGTCTCTTATTCTAGGAAAGGGTCAACAATTGGGAATAATGGAGCAGGTAGCGGTGGTGACTGATTTACATGATCCGCGCTTGTTGGTGTATGGCCAGCTTTCGCACCGCCTCGCGTGGCCTCATCGGTCCCATTCATAAATGTGGCTCCGCAAATGGCACCTCTAGCGACGGGCACGTTCAGGTGCGCGAACCTTGGTAGTTGACTCAGAGCATCAATTGATGTCAGTGCAGTGCCTCGTACCGAAAGGTTGCAAAGTTGGAGCCCTGACGGTGGCAGGATATTCGACACTATAAAATAGCTAGATAGCAGGTCGAATTCAGCCGCTGGCTCGAGGAGAATTCTGGCGGGCGGGTGTTCTGTACGGTAGTTTTTCTTGGTTTCTCCGATCACCAGACAATTGCCGTAGCCGTACCAAACATTCAGACCAAGGAGCGCGGTCTTTCCTTCGTCGTCCTTGTCTTGTCACCACTTATTTACACATACATGCTCACACACTTACATGCACCACACTACCACACATGTCGGGAGATCATTTGGGAGCCCAGAGCTTGTCCGGGCTGGGGCGGTGCCTTGTTGATGGATGATCCCTAGAAGGAATGGCGACCTAAGGTCGGCGCCGATCCTCACCCTCCAGCGTGGGAAGATCACCGCTACGATCCGTGATAAAAACAGGAATTACACTTACGGGACTAATGACCATAGCATTGGACGCGCCCGGAAGCACTAATCAATCAACCTTTTAATATTGCCGGTTGCCCCCACCGGCGAACGATACCTGGTGGGGGAAAACCTGCAAACCGCCGTGTAGATCGGCGCCGAATCTCGCCATCCAGCGGGGAAGGATCACCGCCAACTCCCGCAACAAAAACATGCACCACACTTACGGGACTAGCAGTTGAGCGCTTGCAATCACCAATCAATCAATAAACCAATCAAGTTAATTAGAGGCGACGCGAAGGAAATTGCCAGGAGCCGGCCCGCGTCCCTTCCCGCGTCGTAAGTGGGTCGCGGCGCGGCCCAGCACGGCGCGGCGGCGCCACCGGCAGATTAGAAAACGGATAATTGCGGCGCGCGCCGTCTGGTGGCGTCGCGAAGACAACCGCGCGCGCGGCGCCCGACAGATCGCGATGATGACGTCATCAGCGCCCCCAGGTCGGGAAGCGGCGCCGGCGGGTGGCGCGTCCGGACAGGTTGCGGAATGGAAGGCGCGTTGCATTGCGACGCCAGCCTGCGGCTCTGGACCGAAACCCCTTGAGGCGCCCAGTTACACCATAAAATAAAAGAAGGGCCAGTGCATTCTTGGCTATCCGGGAAGAGCCGCGTCTCGGTCTAGTGCGCTGACGTTTCGGCCATCTTGCTGTGGCCTTCTTGAGGGCTATACTGCTCCGCCTTCAGAAACGTCAGCACAGGCCAAAACTCAGTGCAATTGACCGAGACGCGGCTCATCCCGGATAGCCAAGAATGCGTTGACTCCGGCCGCGGAAGCCTACGAACCCAAAAGAAGGACACATTCTGAGCCCCATACTCCTTTCAATTTATTTTCCTGAGGCCTCGATAAGACATTTTACAAGTAAGAAAAGTATACATACTATTAAAAGAAGAATGTAGTAATAACTTTCATTATACTATTAATAAGCACCGTAATTGATTCTGAGTTGTACTAGGGTTGCTAGTTGGCTTGGCGTAATAATTCCCAAAATTGCCATATAATTTTAAGTAATATCAGAGATTAGACGAATTTTAAAATGTTTTATTACGAAAAGCTACGTCGCTCATTTCAAAATTTTCAGGGGAGCTGCAGCGCTCAACCCCCGTCTCCCTCACCTAGTGCGAACGGCTAAACGCCTGTTGCAAAACCAAATACTTGAATAAGAAAACGAAATTTGCCAAGAAATTTGAAAATAAAGAACTAGCTAAGAGTGGAATAGAACACTTTGAATCTGGAAAGTCAGAAGGGCTTAGAAGAGTGGGACCAAATACCTGGACCTTACCATTAACACATTTATTATTATTATTATTATTATTATTATTATTATTATTATTATTATTGGCATATAGGCCATTATTGAACACGCTACGCTATTAACGTGTGTAATTCTTCCAGGATCAGTTTTTTAGCTGTATCTCTCATTACGACAAGGTTGTTACGCCTTGTAGTGTGAATTATCAGATGGATAGGATAATTATGAGGGGTGAAGGGATAATTACAGAAACGACCATGTCGAGACATGACCTACGCAGGAGTCAAACCTGCAGCCTCCTCGGCGCAGACACAGACTGCAGCAACCGTCTGTGCCACGGGGCCGACTTATTATCATTATTATTATTGTTGTTATTGTTATTATTAATTATTTTTATTTCAATTATATTACGTAGTGAGTGCTTTTAGCTGTTCACTTGTATTATTTATTGGTATAATGAACATTGGCAACCTAGAACTGTTGATTATTAGTTCGTAAATATCAGAATGTTCAACTCTTATATTTGTGGTTCGTTTTAACGATGTTATAATAAGGAATAAACCATAGAAAAAGGCTTTCTTAATGAAATTAGGAAAAGAAGCTGTGCAAAAAATAACAATGTTCCAGTAATATCCTTCCGTCCAAAAATAATAAGTACATTGATACTGTTGACATTAGCTCATGTTTTTTTAAAAAAAGGGTTGAATATAATTAGATGTTCTGAGAAATAATGAACTAAAAAGTTACTTTATTTTATGGTTTTATTTTTAAAAGAATATCAGGTGAAATGTTGGCTTGGAAATCAAAGAAATCATTACGAACTTGATTTTGGAGCTGCTTCGAACCACTGTCGGTTGTGACAATGTTGTCGAGAAATTTGATCTAAACGACCTCTCAGGGAGCGACAGAAAGAGAGAGATGGCGTCATTTCGGCGCCTTTCAGCTGTGGCATAGCCGATGAAAAATTTGTTCTCTCAGCTGTGGTTGACGATTTTAATTTTTGATTTGTTTCCACTTCATTATCTTTTAAGACTTCATTTCACAACTGACTGTCTGCGACCAGATCCGTGAACTGTGTCGTATGAATATGTTTTCCAATGAGAAGATGGGTTTGTATATATTCCATGATCTCTTCATGCATCATTCTCTACTAATCAAAAAGGCAGTGAGAACCGAAAGATTACATACAAATTATGGAAATATAAGAAACTGCTCGAACTAGAAAAGACCGTTAGTGCAAAAATTATGCAGATCATTACAATGCAATATTCAGAATCTGAGTGCACTCACAAAATATATTTTTCTTTCATAGAGAAAGGGTTCGTTACACACTGCTCATTATCATAAACAAGAAAATCTTTATCTCTTTTTAGAAAAGAAGAAACTCTGTTTTGACTGATGGATAACGGACAACTGTGAAGTTATAGATAACTATTATACTTCGATTTGTATACTCTTTATTAATCTGGATAAAGTTAGGCATATCGACATCGAATATTCCTTCCTTACAATTTAACAGTGTTGTAAGAAATAATATCTCTTTTTGTTTCTTTTTCTTGTTTTACACCTTCTCGTTTTGTACTTCGCAGGTTTTATGTTTCGTACATGATAATGTTAGAGCAGGCTTCGACTTCATACATCTTTTTCAGGAGCTATCCGTGCTTTTGATTAGATTTGTCAGTTAATTTATATTTAATGTGGAACGTCGATGCAGATGCAATTCATTCGCTCCCAAATGTGTAATTCAGCAGTTATGTTATCTCCAGTGCCTAGTTATATTATCAGGTGACACACCATTAAATTCGTGCATTCGACGGAATAGAACGTTAGTAATAACGTAAACCAAGCCTTCATCCGTTAGTAATTCCATGGAATTGAAAATACAAGCTGTAATTAGTGCGCGGGGAGAATATATAATTAACGATGAGCCCACTAACTAGTTTGCAGCGCATTGCGAAAAGGCATTACTAGTCGCATTCAAGATCAAATCCGCGCGTTGCGCCCGACCGGGCGTCATATAAAACGCCCGCTGAGGTAGAAAGTCATTTAGTCGTTGGCCGGCGCTCCTAATTGGACCGCCAATAAAACGGGCGGCAAAAGCAGCTGCCGCAATTAACTGCGCGAGCACGTATTTCCTGCGCTCGGTGCTTTTTGCTTCTCGGGCGCGCTCTGGGCCCCTCCCATTTATCTCGCTGCCGCGGGGCGTCTGCAGCCCTGTTCGTTTGCGATTATCGACGGAAGCAGGCCGTTAAACGCCCTCTAAGCTCCGGGAGACGAACCCTCCGCACAGGTTTTTCTTTTGTTCCCGGGTTTGGTATATCACTGACTGGTATTAGAAATCTTAGAAATCTTGAGAGATGTCTCCCAAATGTTGGTCTGTTGGGCCTTGTTAATTCGAATCACTACATTATGAAATCTCTTGTTTGAAATAATAGACGAGTCCAAGTAAGTAAGTAAGGGAGGTGAACTCACATTATTCTGCTGATTCATTATACTGATTGAAAATCTTTTCGATTAGATTTCTTTGTAAATTAGGTCAGATGCAATTAGCGTGCCCCTGTCCATTGTTAATTTGAATTTTGATTATTTAAAACTTTCATGATAATTATTTAGTCGAGAAAAATACTAAGTTCAGTCAACGTTTTCCTGACGATGTATCATTTCTGATTGAAAAATTCATAATCAGAACATAAGTATCTCAAAAATATTTCTTATTGCAACTGTCAAAAAATCTACAGTCCGAAGAAAAGCGGGAAACTGACTTATACACTGTAGGAATAACTTGCTCGATCTGTATTGTAAAGTTCTTGAAATGGATAATTTTAGAGTTAATTAGAAATATTTTTATTTAAACTAAATAAACCAAAAAATCAGTTCAATTTCAAGTAAGTGAGGATTAACCCGATTAAAATATTAGATTTATCAAGACGAAAATATTTTATGAAGAAGGTTGTTAAAAATTTAATGATTTGTGATTCTTAGTTAAAGTGATTTGATAAGATTCTCAGCTGGACCATAATCTACCTGCTTTTCAACTCACTGAAATCATGTGAGCCGTTTGGGCGAATAGTTAGCAGTCATTACTTTAATTTTTAATTTTGTAAAGATGAGTTTAAAAACGTAGTTTAAATTATGTCTAAGCTAATAACTTACTTTTCAATGTAAGTCCGACCGAAATTGGTTTAGTATTTCCTGTTATTAGGCCGCTCAGACAGGCAAAAATTGAAAAATAAATTGTATGAATTTTTATATTGAGTAAATGACTGTTTTATCTTATAAACATTTGCTTATTTTCAAATATGATGGTCGCTTTACTTTTACAAATAGAGAGGGTAATTATACTATCTGCATTAATAAAAAAGTAAATGACATGCTATGTAAATTAGCAGAAAATCACGAACTAGTCGTACTGATCATATCTAATTCACTAATGTGTACACAATTTTTATTTCACGTTGTACCTTTTTTTATCGTTTTCGACTCAATCAGTCAAATATAATTAGGTGAACCTAATAACATGTTTTTACTGGGAATTCTGAATTTTGAAACTCGTTAATTCGGTTTTAAAACTTGTTAATTCCGCTTTAAAACCTTATTTGAATATTCCCGATCGTCACAAGATGCTTCGTTTTCCTGTCCTAATGAGCTTCGGAAAATATTAAACCAAAGCAGTCACCGCCGACGGCAACTGCTAAGCGGCATTCCTCCTTCCGTCTCCTTGTGGCTTCCATCGCCACAGGCAGACAGCTTCTCTGCTACTCTCACGATGACCACTGGATCAGCTCTGCGACAGTGAAGGCCCACCGAAAGTTTCATTTAGCGCATCGTCCGTTGCCATTACTTCCGTGAAAAGTGTCGCTGATGTCCACCATTTTTTACCTCACATATATTATCATCCAGAGAGCCTCAATCTGGGCGTCGACTGAGACTACTTTTTGTGTAGCGCATGTTTCGCCGACCTGGAACGAATGATGATTTGAAATTCACTGCAGCTGTACACTAGGGGAACTACCTCAATCATATACAACGAAAACTTGCATGCATGCGTATATACATTCATAACGTATATACAATCATCGTAAATTATATCAGTAGTATCATTTTGGTGCAAAACTATGGCTAGTGACTGTGTTCCTGAGATTGCTAAGTTCAGAAGAGTTTTTAAATAGCAGTAATGTGCTGTGCGTTAAACTAATCATTCAGAGGTATTTTCTCTGTCCATTTGTTACTACCGTTTATTGAAGAATTAGAAACATAAACCCTAATATTAATACTTCCATTGTGTTTTGTGCAATATTCCCTTGTGATTACTGTCTTGTAAATATTCGTCCTGTGAGGAAAGGAAATATTAAACTGATGGACAATATGTTAGAGGAGTCATAAATATTTGAGATTTAAATTTATTTAGTCGAAAAAAAACACAGTAAAAACTGTATGTGACGTATAGGGAAGAAGATCTGCGCACTGTTTCTTGAGTTCCAGAATACCTTTCCATCATTTTAACTAACGTTTTCATTTCAACTATAAATAGTTGAAAGAGGAGTAAAAGGTTTTTTAAGAAAACAAACATACAGAATAAATAAAAATAAAATTTGAAAAGATACGAGATTAGCAACATTTGAAAAACTAGACATTTTCGTTCCATAGTTGTAGAAAACTTATTTGCAACAGTAAACGAACAGCAGATCTGATTTTTCTGAATTGTTAACAAAATAGTAACTTACACACAGTTCTATTCCTACCACTACAAGCAAAAGGAGAATTCAACAAAACGTGCGCATAGTAAAGCTACATTTATGCCCAGAAACAAAACAAGGGGCCATCTCAGCATTTGCTCAAAGTATCAGGGAAACTGGACCAGAACCTGACCGAGATAGGTGCCGTTGACCCGGGAGCTGAAGTATATTATTTGTTACAGGCACGTTAAGTCTTTAAAAACATATACAATACAAATGTAAACGATTTCATTATAAATCATTGTTTTCTTTAATATAAACATTTGTTTATAATCAGTATATTCTGTAATTGTATGCAAACAGTTATGCATTAAGTTAAGATTTTACTTTTAACTTAAATTTGTGTACCGACTAAAAATGTTTAATGTAATCTGATAATGCGTTGTAAAGTAACGTACATATATTGTATGTGGATTTGTTGTAGTGATCTGTTGATACTGACACTTGATGGACGTGATTTCTATGACGTGTGTTGTAATTATAAATATAAGTATTGCATGAAAATATTTTCCCACCGTTAAGTAAGTCAGTTTTGACAAATATTACAGATTTGTAAATAAAAAGGCAAGATTCTAATTTCAATGAAAACAGGATTTTAGGGATCACGTCGATTGCATTTTTTATTATCAGAATAATTTTCTTTTGCAATCTAAAAGTCTTGGTACAGCATGATGAGATTTCTCAGAATATTATGCCTTATCTGAACCGGGAATGTACATTTGCAAAATAAACGCAACGAGTTGCATGAAACACTTTGGTTGAAACAATTTTGGGTTTTGCATTGTTAACATGACCACTTATAATTCGTCTTTAACATATTCAGAAAATGTCATAGTAAGTGCAAGAATACGCATACTTAAATACAAGAGTGTGATTGAATGAATGCCATGAGAACTAATTCGAGGAAATATTAGCTGCGAGTCCGCTGACCCCGAAATGACATCACCCACATCATTCCTCATTTTGATCCGCAGAGCGACTCTAATTGGCCCTCTAAAGCCACTATCCCAGATTGTTGTTATCGCTTCTGTCTCATTTGGTCAGCGAGTGGCCATTCATGGATGTAATTAGCGCTGCTTTTATCCATCGGCCGATGAAACCCAATCAAGTTGCTATTGACCGCCGTGGCTCAAGTGATACGAGCAAAAAGACCATTTTATGATCATACAAGTAATCTCGTGCTACTGCACCCAGGGATGCAAATGCCTCATCGACACATCTTCACGAAACTGTGATAACAGTGTTTACATTATTTATATTATTTTTGGTTCGGAAAATACAGAATTCATTAAGGATATTAAAACAACCGGCTTTACGTCCGTCGTGTCCATAATTTAGTTCTAAATATGGCAACAATTTTCGATACATCATACGGCGTTTTGTAAGACTTATTGTAATTTTTTTTAAAAAAAGAAACAGATTTCGAATACCCCTTAAAAGCTGATAATTATGACAGTCTCCATCGAGCAATTTATGACACAGAATTTGATAGTATTGAATTAACGAATTATGGGTTTTTATGCTCATGGGTTTTTATCCCGGAGTAGAATGGGTGGTCACCTTAGTGACTGTGTTAGCCAGTTCAGCTCCAATGTGTATGGGGCTCTCTAATTAAAAGTCACCTTTGCTCTGGCAAAAACGAACTTAGGAGCAATAAGAAATAATTTATTATATTATATTTGGTTAGGAAAATTGAGAATTCATTAAGGATATTAAAACAACCAGTTGTACGTCTCGTGTTGATAATTTAGTAAAAATTGCCAAAAATTTTCGATACATCATTCACATACAGCGTTTTGTAAGACTTGTGTTTCTTTTTTTATTAAAAAAATTAAAACTATTTCGAACACCCCTTAAAACTGATAATTATGACAGTCTCCATCGAGCAATTTACGACACAGAATTGATAGTATTGTGTAAATGAATTTGTTCAGAGATTTTATCCTGAGTAGAATAGGTGGTAGGCAGGTAATACCTTAGTGATTGTGTTAGCCAGTTCAGCTCCAATGAGCGTGTGCATGGGGCTCTCTAAGTAAAAGACCCCTTTGCTCTGGCAAAAACGAACTTGGGATCAATAAGAAATAACTTATTGTATTATATTTGGTTTGGAAAATAGAGAATTCATTAAGGATATTAAAACAACCGGCTTTACGTCTGTCGTGTTGCTAATTTAGTAAAAATTGGCTAACACTTTTTATACATCGTTCACATACGGCGTTTTGTAAGACTTATTTTTAATTTTTTTAATAAACAAAGAAACACATTTCAAACACCCCTTAAAGGCTGATAATTATGCCAGTCTCCATCGAGCAATTTATGACACAGAATTTGATAGTATTAAGTAAACGAATTTGCTCAGGGTTTTTATCCCGGAGTAGAATAGGTGGTAGGTAGGTATTACCTTTGTGACTTTGTTAGCCAGTTCAGCTCCAACAGGCGTGTGTGTGGGGCGCTCTAATTAAAAGTCCTCTTTGCGCTGGCAAAAACGAACTTGTGAGCAATAAAGGGAAGCCACGTCGGGCAGCTCGCACCTTTATGGAGAGGCGCGCGCGCGGAAAGCAATCTCAGCCGTCGCAGAGGGCCCGACTTCGCCCGCTATTATCTCTGACTTCACCGCACACTGACTCGATTGCCATCCGCGATTACACTTCTGCCTTCACCCTCTCTTCTGTTATCCGCATCCGTCTTCATCCCCACTCGAGCCATGTACCACATTGCATTTGATATTATCTTTCTCACTTCCCTTTGTCACTGCAACTGCCATTGTGATTACCTGCACTGTTTTCACCTCCTTTCACCACTCGTATCTTTAGTGCTTTCTCACCAGTTTTCATCCCCTGATGTTCACTGTAATATTTGATCCACCACATGTGTCAGAAGTTAAGGAATGAATGGCATCATACTATATTTTATATATATCCGCGTGTGTGTATGTGTGTTTGTGTGTGTGTGTGTGTGTCTGTCTGTCTGTCTGTCTGTCTGTGTGTCCGCGCGCGCGCGGACAGGAGTTTGTTGCGTGTGATCCACAAAAACGTTGAACCTCTGGAACAATAGCTCCCATATTTTGACCAAACACATTTAAGCTGCTGAGAAAATATGGAGATGGACGACGGGTCATGATCACAAAACGTGACTCCATTTGCGTTCCAGAAACGATGGGTTTCACGCTGCATCTATATATTAACTTTGTTGACGATATATGTGCGGGGTGGACGGAGCAGGTAAGGATGTGGGAGTGAGTGGAGTGGGTAAATGAAGCAAACGAGTGGAAATCAGATACCTGGGTAACGCCGATAAACAGCTAGTTTTAGGTCATCTTTCTCACCTAATATATTATACAATCGAAATATCTTATCAATGTTATTGATATTTCAAAATGCAAAAACAACGAAGCAAAATTTACGGCTTAGCACGAGGAAGAGAAATTCAACACTGAATAAATGAAAATGACGTTAACCTAAAAGAGCATTAATCTTCTTAATATATAAATATGGATGTAGTATATGGGGTTGATCCACAGACGTTATTGCTACCAACTTCGCACGATCTTTTCTGGAGTTGCCGATTAAACACTCAGGGCTTAATGATTCCAAAATGATTCCTCAAATTTGGTTACAAAGTCATTAATTGATTTCGTTATTGAAATTCAACGAAAGTTACAACATTAAATTATAAACATGTTTACTTACTCAGATCATAAAATGAGTGATTATAACGAGGAGATATTACACATGTACAATAAACTTCCGTTATTTGTTTCATTTTCTTCTGTATTTAGCCAGGAATGTTTCGGGTTTCAAGTTAGTTTTTATGACTTTTTGATACATTTTACCGCAATTTCTCCGCTTATTTTCATAAATTCACAAGATTAGCTTCTATACCGAGAAAAGTGACTTTCGAGGCAGCCTGTACCGCGCCTTCAACTTTTGTGGGTTCTTGCCGACGAGTTGTGGCGAAGGTAATTTTCGCACGACAACGGAAATAAATTTACTCGCAACTCGTAATGAACGCGCTCAGTTTGATTTGTGATTGGTTGAAGTAATTTTTTTTCTCTGCGAGTAGTAGCTACTTTTTAGATTGATGTGTTATAATGCAACACTTCAAGGATTTGCTCCCTAGGGTTTTTGAATTTTTTCTTCATTTAGGAATGAGTCATAAGTGGTTATGCTGTCAGGTTTTCTAGAGCGAAATCTATGATCTCATGATTGCGAAATTATATCTCTACTTAATTTGGTCGTAGGGTAATTTATTGTTTAGCAATAGTGACAAGTGGGTTTTTATTGCTCTCCTTAATTTCTTTCTACGCAATGAAATAAAATTTTGATTACTTTTCATGAAACATTCAAAAGTGATACTTAGTGAAGGAAACCATGCAGAGAAAGATAAAGTTGGCTTTAAATGTCTAGTTACTTTTATATATATGTCATCAATTGATGAAATTCTGACTGAGAGGTTTATTTGCAGACTAATAAGTAATTTTCTTGTAATATTCGTGAGCAATGTTAAGGAAATGAGAGATCCCAATAATTGACGTGTTTGATTTTTTAAATATTTGTGAGACAGGTGTGCGTGATTTGTGCTCATACTTTTTTTCGAAGCTCTTATGAACCATTTATTTACTGGAAATCCACGGAACACAGTGAACGGAACGTTATATAGACACGGTCAAGATGGCCGACCCGGGGATCGAACCTGAACCTCCGGATTCAAAATCCACGCGCTATGCACTGAGCCACTTCGCCCAGACCAGAAGATTCATTTTGCTGTCGAGACGATGATTATCAGAAGTATTATTAAATCCAGTTGAAAAAAGAGTGGATGAAATCATTTTTTAAATCTCTAATTGTTAGGAGAAATGAGCAAGATGTAACATCGCTGAGGGATTCATATACTTATTTTCATTAGATTTATATTTAATATATGTTTTTGATTATCGATACACAGAAGTTGGGCATTTGGCTTATTCTACAGAAAAGTAAGAATGGTTGAAACGACTACACCTTTTCGTGTTTTAACCGGATAAATGAAGTTTGGAAAGTCAATAAATCTTTAGAACGAAGTATTTTCTCTCAAATATTCTCATCCCCTTTGTTGTTTAATAGTTAATATTAATTGTAGGAGCCAGGATTATTACTGGAAAATGTATCCCATCTCTATATTTTCTGCATTTTCTTTCACCCCATTTCATAGAAGAGTGCTGTAATTTGGAATATTCTCCCTTGCCAATTTAACATAATATCATTTATCGAGAATTTCCCTCCTTAGTTCGACAAATCGACTTTACTAGGTTTTCATTTAGAGTTCGCCCTACAGTGTCAAACCCATTACGTGATTTGAATTTGTTTGCCATAATATAGCAGACAACGCCATACAAGTGCAATAGTGTGCATACCATTTGGTCTTTTTTCTTTGCTTGTATACGCCCCTTGTTCCGACACTTAAACAACTTAACTCTGCCCCAACAGTTCGCTCCGTGGAGCCAGCGAACTCGTGCCAGCGAACCGCCAGCGTTTTTCAGTCGTTAATTTCTGGAACTCCAAAGGCTTCGGCTGCACGCGGGTTCGGTGCAACTTGCGTAACGTTTTCCATTGACAATTTAATTCATTATTGCTCCATACGCCGCCGGCGGCGGGCTCAGTGCCTGGCGGGCGGGCGGGCGTGCTGGCGGGTGGGTGG